>OW964830.1:24085808-24685808 GCA_943142095.1 Ophonus ardosiacus | reverse complement strand
ATGGACAAAAATGATATCGGAAAGACCGCATTCTCTACTCCATTCGGTCACTATGAATTTTTGCGCAATCCCTTCGGTCTAAAAAATGCCGCCGCCACATTCCAAAGAATGATGAACATCGCATTAGGAGAATTGGTAAACAAAATTTGTCTAGTCTACTTAGACGACGTAATTATTTTTGGAAAAACTCTTGAAGAACATCTAAACAATATCAAATTAGTTTTCAAAAAATTAAGAAAAGCAAACTTGAAAATCCAAATTGATAAATCAGAATTTTTGCAACCACAAACAAATTATTTACTCAAGGCGGAATTAAAACAAACCCTTCCAAAACAGAAAAAAATAGAAATCTCAACATCCCTAAAACAAAAAAGGAAATTAAGCAATTTCTCGGTCCAATAGGATGTACCGCAAATTTATTCCAAATTTCGCTAAACTCACTAAACCCCTTACCTTATGCTTAAAAAATGGCCGAAATATAGACATTTATAATGAATCTTATAGAAAATGTTTGAACGAATGCAAAGAAATTCTTACTTCATCTCCCATATTACAATTTCCAAATTTTCATAAAGATTTTATGCTAACAACGGACGCCTCTGACTATACGATAGGGTCAGTTCTACTACAAAAAGACGAACACGGTAAAGAAATGCCAATAACTTATTTTTCAAAAACATTAGGTAACGCTCAACAAAATTATAGCACCGTCGAAAAGGAACTTCTAGCAATAACAGAATCCGTAAAAAAATTCAGACACTACCTATATGGTAGAAAATTCCTTATAAAAACAGACCTTTATGTTGGCTATTCAATATGAAAAATCCTAACCAGAAACTCATGCGATGGAAAATAGAACTAAACGAGTACAACTTCGATATAGAATATTTACAAGGCAAAATGAATGTAATAGCAGATAATTTTTCTCGCCGTGATAAAACACAAATCCACAATAAAATCGGTGATGTAACAGAAACAAAAATATTCGCTCATTGCATTTCGGAAGATTTTGAAATGAGTCAAGGCTTAGTGGAACAAGTTAATAGAAAATTCGATAGTAAATTTTTTTGTAAAAATTAGAACGTAGTAAATAAGCACATCATTATTCAAAATTCTAAAAATCAAACAATTATCCATTTAATTACAAAGAGAAGATTTAATGAGAAACCATCAATTAAAAACCTAGATAAACCATTAAAAGAACTCCGAGATTATCTCATACTTAATGAAATTTTTGAAATAAATATACCGTTATTAGGATGTGGTTTAGATAAATTAGAATGGAATCAAGTGTCGGCAAAAATATAAAAAATATTTGAAGACACAAATATACAAATCTACGTTTATTCCTTACCTACAATAAATTTACATAATAACGATAATGAATCAACTTCGACATATCAAAATACAATCCATTTCGATCCAGAAAACTTAGTAAACGGAATTAAATACATAGAAGATAGAATAAACATAGCTGATAATCAACTAATATTCGAAAGTCATAACTCTGAAACTGAAATAGAAATTACAAAATTATTTGGGAACAGAAAACAGCGAATTCATTGTAAATTTAATAAACAAAATCTTGAAGACGAAGTAGTAAACTTTTTCAAAGAATATATAATCCCGAAAATAAAATATCTAGCCATTTTTAACGAAAAAGACCTAGACCTAAAATTTTTAAAAATAATAAAAGAAAACTTTGAATTTAATACCATTAACATAATTGCTTGTAATAAAATAGTTGAAGACATAGAAAATGAAGATGAACAAATAGAAATAATTCGTGACTTCCATATAGGCCTTACAAACCATAGGGGAATAATTGCAACCCTCAATGCATTACAAGAAAAATATTTTTGGCCCAAAATGATTAGTAATATTACTGAGTATATAAATAGATGTGAACTTTGTAAATTAAACAAATACAATAGAAAACACCAACCCCTCTAAAACCATTCGACATAATAAATATCGACGTACTTTGCCTAAATAAAAATAATGTTTTAACAATTTTCGATCAATTCTCTAAACATGGTGAAATTTGTCCGCTAGAAAATAAAACTTCAAATAATATATTACATAAATTAATTCAATATTTCCAAATTTATACTATACCAAATAAAATAGTTATGGACGCAGGACTTGAATTCAAAAGTAGCGTTTTACAAGATTTATTCAAAGTCAGGAATAGAGAGAGTCACATAATCTGCGTAAACAATCCTAAAAGCAATGCTGTTGAAAGATTTCATTCGACACTTATAGAACATCTTAGACTCCTTGAAAATAATAATCACTTCAAAAACAAAACATTTTTAGAAGAACTTGATTTAGCAATCTTAGCTTACAATAATACTAAACACACCATAACAAAATTAACTCCAAATGAAATACTATTTGGCAAAAATAATCAAATCCCATTAAAAACAACCCCGCTCATTAATGTAGAAGTAATACAAAAATACCAAACAGAACAAGAATTATTCAAAATTATAAATGACAAAATAAAAACTGAGAAACAAAAACGCTATAAAGAAAATGATAATCCATTACAAATAAAAGATACTATTTACGTAACAGAAAATCCAAGACTAATAAAAAAATTCAAAAAACCCTTATTTAGAAAATATAGAGTTCAACACTATAATCCCATACTCGGGAAAGTAAAAATCAGAGACCAAATGGCCGAAAAACATGTCAGGATAAACAGAATTAAACAATAAATTGTTTCAGATGACGGACATCTCAAATGACAATAGATTTCATTTAGCTAAGTTAGGGAAAACACAGAACAAAACTTCAGAACAAATAATTTACTTTAATTATAATATTACCCCGATACACGATGAATTTACTACAATAAAAACAATGAAAGAAATCCTCCTCTTTCAAATTAAAGATACAAAGGAAGTATTTCAGGACTATATGAATATTTTGATATATAATTTTAATGGCTTAGAAAATCAAATTAATAAAATATTTCACAGAATTTCAAAACTCGGTATAATTAACGGTGTAGGAAGTATCATCAAATCAATTTCAGGGAATTTAGATGCTTCCGATGGAGAACGTTATGACAAAATTCTTGAAGAAATAAAAAATAATGAAAAATTATTATAGGATCAAACTAATCAAAATTTAAAAATTAGTAAAGAAATGATTGATAAATTTAATTATCAAATCGAAAATATTAGAAGTAATGAAAATAAGTTGAAAACGCAATTAGAAGAAATCCAAGAAATTTTAAAGAAAAACTTCAATTGGCAGGGAAAAATCGACGTTGAAAATAAATTTCAAAAACTAATATTTATAATTCAAAATTTAAATGATCTCACTAAGCAAATTGAAATCAGTTTAACTTATTGTAATCTGAGGAAATTACACAGAAGTATTATCGATCCTAAAAACATCAGAAAAATCACACAAAACAAAGACATTTGGCAACTAAACGAAATTATAGAAACATAGTGCCAACACGATAACGAACAGATACACTTCCTTATTAATATCCCAGTCTTTTCTTTCCAAACTTACGATTTATACAAATTTACACCCATACCTTTTATTAAACACAACAAAATTTTACAAGTAAATGAAAAACAAACCATGTATTTTATAAATGATAACAATAACTATAAGATAAATAATTGCATTTTAGTTAATAAGATATATTACTGTAAAACTGAGTATATTGTTTTAAATAAATGTATTATTAATATTATAAGGCCCAAACGAATGATGATTGTATCATACTCTGGAATTAGAAAATACTTGAGAGAAAATTCAAAATACAAATGAATTAATCATAATAAGCCCAAAGGAACAACAAATTCAAATTAATTGCGAAAGTAATACACTCAACAAAAAAATCAAAGGTATATTTAAATTAAAACTCATTAATAAATGTGTAGTAATTAATTTCAAGTTCGACATAATAGGGTATTCTCTCATAATTGCCAATATTAAAAATTTATTAAAAATATTAAAGTTGGTAGGTAAACAAGAGGAATAAAACAAAAAAACACATTATAAATTGATTGTTGCAAAAGATATAAAGCATTAAAATTTAGATGACGGACTAGTTGTAGGTACTATCAATGGAAGATCAGTTGAAATCCCTACTCCATGTTTAAATGTGGTAACATCTTATGTCTAATGTCAAAATGTGTTCCTAGTACAATAAAAAAATATGTAATCAATTACTTAGATTAATTATCTTATAATTTTCTTCAGTTTTTTGGTAATAGTAATAAAAAATAATAATAATAATAATAATAGTGTTTTATTCTGTCGACAAGTGTACATAACATGTATAGAATACGTCAAAAGTACAAAGATAATGAAAAATTTCATAAAAAATTGCATAAAAAATTATAAAAGCCTAAGTGTACTTTAGTACTGATCCGAAAACGAGAGAAAATTACTTTGGCATAAATTCATTTAATGTATGCAGCAAAAATGTTTTTAATAATTTTTTAAATGTACTTTTACTATTTTCTGATCTAATATTTTCAGGAAGTTTATTAAAAATTGTTAGACCTTGCACTGAAATTTTATCTAAAGTTGTATGTTTATTTTTTGGTATATAAAACATTTCTTTTTGTCTTGTACTGCATGAATGCAAATCTGAAATTTTTTGAAAATTACTTTTGTTGTTGAAAATAAACGTACATATTTCAAAAATATAAAGAGATATAACTGCTAAAATTTTAAATTGTGAAAACAAATTTCTACAGGAGGTCCTACATGAAACATCTGCGATTGTACGTTTCTGTACGATGAACACATTATTTGAAGAAGATGACATCCCCCATAAACAAATGCCATATCTAAGTCTTGGTTCTACCTGTGCATGATATAGAACGATTAACTGTTGTTTGGTAAGAATGTTACTCAAATGCCAAAATTGATAACTAGTCGAACTTAGTTTTGAGATAAGAGATCATGGTGTCTTGATGAGTAAGCTTGAAACCTTTTCACTTTCCCTGCCCTTACGTTCCCTTCTATCATCTTACCTACATCAACGACAAATGTATGTTCATTATAAAGGTGGTATCTCTACCTCTTTTGTTCCAACGTCGGGTGTACCTCAGGGTTCAAATTTAGGTCCTCTACTCTTTTTTTAATAAATTAATGATGTCACGGATGTTATACGTTGCGATAAACTTCTCTTTGCCGATGACCTAAAAATATTTTATCCCATTTACTCTATGCATGACTGTAATCTTCTCCAAGAAGACTTGGTACGTCTTTATCAATGGTGTTCAATTAATAAATTATATCTTAATTTAAATAAATGTACGACAATATCTTTTACACGAAAATTGACTCCTTTTAATTATAGTTATAGTATCAATAATGTTATCATATCACGTTCAGCAACTGGACAAGATCTTGGGATAAAGTTTGACAATAAATTTACGTTTGTTCCCCATATAGAAGACACGTACAATAAAGCCATGAGAATGCTGGGATTTGTAATTAGAAACAGTAAATCGTTCCAAAATCTTTCAGCTATTAAAAGCCTATATTATTCATTTGTTCGGGCTAAACTTGAATACTGCCATATTATCTGGAACCCTATATATGAAGTCCATCAAGATTTACTCGAGTCTGTTCAAAAGAAATTCCTAAAATATCTTTATTACAAAATTCATAACAGGTACCCAGTATATTCAATAACGTATCAACAGTTGTTGGTTATGTTTAATTTTAGGAGTCTTTTTGAACGTCGTGAAAATGCTCTTGTACTACACTTGTCAAAAATAATTAATTATTGTGTTGATGATCCTCGCTCTCTCTCTTCCCTTCATTTTCATACTCCCATTGTCCGTACCAGAAGTAACCTTACATTTTACTTGCCCTTAGCTCGAACTAACTGTTTAATGTTGTCACCTATTCACAGAATGTGCCACGTTTATAATTCTAAATTTTCTGCTGTCGATATTTTCTCTTTTGACTTTGCAAAATTTTTCAAAATTATATGCAAAATGTAATATGAAATATGTACTACTTTCCTACCCTTAATTTGGGCTTAGCCTGTTGGGTAGTCGTATTAATAAATAAATAAATAAATAAGATTGTTTGTATGGAATTTACCATTTAAATTTTCATCAAAATTATAACCTAAAAAATTTCAATTATTAGTTCTAAATATTGATTTCAAATCCATCAACAGAAATATTTAAATCAAATTTTTTCCTGCAATGATAGAAATGAAAACGTAAATAATGACTCTTATTTAAGTTAAAATAAAGGTCGTTCTCAGAAAACCATGTCGAGAGTATATTTAAACAATTTCTACATTTTTCCTCCAACAGTGTCATTTGCATACTATGTTAAGTGATATTCATCACCAAAAACCATAGGTAAGTCGTTAACGTATAGAACAAATAGCGTACACGAAATAACACAACCTTGAGGTACCCCTCTACTGCAGATAATCGTTGAGGAGTTCGTACTTTTTAAAATATTGTTATCTTTACTATTGATTGAAACATACTGCTTCCTATTTTCTAGAAAAGATTTAATCCATTGCAGTGGAATGCCTCTAATGCCAAAAGAAAAAAGCTTATCAAGTAGTTTATTATGGCTTACACAGTCAAAAGCTTTAGATAGATCACAAAAAATGGAGACTGGTTGTTCATTTTTATCCATGCACTGAGCAATAACTTGAACCGAGTTTTGAATGGCGTCTAAAGTTGATCTATTTGGTCTAAAACCAAACTGAAATTTATTAACAATGTTGTTGCGAGTTAGGAAGACGTCAAGTCTTTTTAAGAAAGCATATTCAAATTTTTTTGAAAAAACAGATGTTACACATACTGGTCTGTAATTTTACCAACTTTTAATTTTTCTGGAAAAACTCCAGATACAAAAGACATATTAATTAAATATAACATTGGTTGGACGATTATATTAAAAATTAATTTTACAAAAAAACTTGGAAAATTGTCTGGTCCACACGAACGTTTATTTTTTATTTTATTTTGTACTAGATTCGCTAACTCATCTTCACAATAAGGTAGCAAAAAGAAGCTATTTGACTGCGGTGTCATAGATACTGAATTATTAGAGTTTCTTGGATTGGGTATTTGATTTACAATATTTTCTGGTGCGTCTCGAAAAAAGAATTAAAATTACTAGCAACTTTCAATGGATCTGTTATTGTTTCGGTGCCTACCTTTATAGAGATATTTGACAATGGTGTGTTATTTTTCGTGTTATTGTTCGTGTTATTGTTAATAACCTTCCATATGCCCTTCGAGATGTTATTGGAAGAAAAAATTAAATTTTGATAGTATTTTCTTTTTGTGTTGATCACTAATTGCACGTGTTTTTGTTTCTCCTCTTTGTAGGTATTTTTTAATCTACTATCTGATTTTTGCATCTGAAATAAAGTGAATAATTTATTACTAGAATTTTGAATATCATTAGTATACCATAGCTTTGTATTATGTTTTATTTTTTTCATTTGTAACGGAAAATGATTTCCACAGTAATATGAAAAATTATCATACGCATCATTCATATTCATATTTGAATACACATTCTCCCAACTTTGATTTGCAATATCGTTTATAAAATTATTAATATTATTTATATTATAATCGCGAGAGTAAATTTCAGTATGGGTTTTATTTTGTAACTTTAAATTTGCCAGTATTGCATTGTGATCTGAAAAGTAGTTATTGTTGACTTCACATGAAATATTTAAATTTGTAAGTCAAGTTTGTTATTATTTCTCGTGTTTAAATTTACTATGTTTTTACAGTTATATTTACTTAGTAAGCTGCAGATTTTGAAATAAATATCCTCATCTCGAATCGGATCAATATTAAAATCGCCGCCTATTAAAACATTATGTTCTTTCTTTAAAGTGGAATCTAAAACATTGTTTAAAGAATTTAAAAGATTATTACAGATTTCATAACTAATATAACCTGGTGTTCTGTAAAAGTTTAAAATAATATAAGTGGCATTAGGATGTGGGCACCATTTTATACCACAAATTTCAAAACTTTTTTCAGAACAATATTTTTCAAGATCCAGAGGCTTAACAATTTCATTTTTATGGGCCCAATTACTTACACCACCTCCTTTATTGCTAGTGCGCGAGAAACTAGAAATACATTTAAAATCTGGAAATTTATATACATCTAAAGATTTAACATTACATCCAGTTTCCTGTAGGCATATAAACCTTAATTTATCGTTCTTATTTAAGATATATTATGAAGAAATTAGATTTACCTTACTGAAAGTTAATATTTGACAATTTAAGTATACGATATTTAATACATTCTTGTAGCTTGCTACTTTATTACAATTTGTTTCTGTCTTTTCTGTAAAAAACCTATTTATATAAACACCTTGTGGCCATCTACTTGCATCAAGAACTTTGTCATAATTTTAAATATTAAAAATTTAGAGTTCATTTCTTGACATTTTATCTCTGGAACATCTCTTAAATGTTCAACCGGCTTAGAACCAGGCTGTATTCTGGAAATAAATACGAAAGCTTTTTTGAAAGCTGCTGAAATATTATTAATATCCTTAGCACTTCCAATTATTGCAGTTCTGGCCTTCCTTTGATTCGAATCATTTTTCACGACTGTCCACTCACTGTCATTTCTGTCATTAGGCAAACTTTTTAAATTAAAATCAGTATTGTTTTGTATAGTTTTATTATTAATAGCAGAATGAATTTCTATATTGTCCATTTTGTTTACTTTTTGTGGTGACGACCTTGTGTTCATATTAGCTTGAAGTTGTTTTTCGTTATTAGTTTTATTTTTATTTGGTAATTTTGCAGTTTTATTTTGCTTAGTGGATTTATGTTTTTCGTTTAAATGCATAGATGACTACAGTGTCAAATTCATTTAATTTAGATTGTAAAAGATTAATAATTTTAGTTTTATCTTTTATAATTTCTTCTTCATCATTTATAATTACATCTTTATGGTTTAGGATTTGTTTTAAATATACTATTTCTTTATGTAGTTCTTTAATTTCATGGAGTGGATCTTTAGCGTCCTCGAACTTGTCATCATATTTGCAACACTTTGTCACTAAATTATTAACTACTAATCCCTTTTTTTCACAACATGATTTATGGAAAGCATTGTCACAGTTTTCACATTGTATTATGTTGTTTACTGCTGCTTTATTACACACTTTACATGTAATTTTTTGATTTTCACCATTCACTATTTCATTAACTTGCTTGCCAGAAGACGCCATCTTAACTATAGTATAGTATGTAAGATTGTAATGAAATATATTTTATTTCCTGCCTTTTTCAATACTTGGTCAACACCTTCTCAAAAAGCTATGAACCATTGATTGTACACCACTCGTACTGACAAGTAGTACGTCACTATCACGTGACACAATAAAATCAAACTTTAAAAATTAATGGAGGTAGATACAGGAAAGTAAGAATTCTTCGGACTTTCAGTCAATTAATAAAATTTATTCACGCCGACGTTTCGACTATACTATAGTCTTCTTCAGGGCTCTAAAATATGATATAAAGGCGAAATAATAACATATGAACACAAAATAAATATAAATTACAAAAATTATAAAATATAGACTTACAGAATGGTCAGTTGAAAAAAGGAAACCACAGGTGGATAATATAACATACAGCACGGACAATTAAAAAAATAAATAAATAAATATGAATAAATAAATAAATAGTTAAAACCAACATATCACAGAGAGAAATTCGTCTAAAAATGAAAAACTTGTCTTTGATGAGTGCAATACTTATGGAACTACAAATAACTAGTAACGTGTAAAAAATTTTTTTTAAGAATAATCAAAGTTGAGGACTAATGTGGATAATTTTCGATTAATTACTGCAGGACCAATAGATGAGTGGGTGTGAGAACTCTGATGTGGGACCGTGAACTCCTTGATGGCAGATGATGTGGTGTGCATCCGTGTAAATTTTAATATTGTGTTGTTTTTAATTTTATATTTTAAGTTTGTTTTTAATATTAATTAAATTATTGTATATTAGGCTAAGATGTTCAATATCTGTTTGTGAATTAATGTTGTTTTTATCTTGTTTTATGAATAACATCTCTAACGTTAACCGTTTGTGTAAATTTGATTCCAATGCTAAAATTTTACTGTTATCAAAATCAAATTCATGTTTATTGCTTTTAGCGTGTTCCACTAGCGCACATTTTATATTTCTATTATTATTGTTGGAGTTTCTTTTATGTTCATCAAGGCGTATTTTTAAATATCTTTTAGTTTGACTTGTAAAAACTTTATTACAATTTTTACAAGGAATTTTATATATTAGATTGGATTGTATCTCTTTCTTTGTTGTGTCTTTTATTACGGTAAATAAATTTTTAACAGTTTTATGTTGTTTAAAGGCTATGTTTAACTCTAGTTTTTGTTTCATCAATTTTTTAAATTTTGGCGCTAGTTCTTTTATATACGGTAACGATATATATCTAACTTCATTATTATTGTATGTAACACTGTTTACCAACCTATAGATGAGGATCTTACTAAGAAACTACAAAATAAAAATAATTTAATCATTAAAAAATTACATTCAACCAACTTTATTGATGATATTACGAAAAAACAATTAATAACTGAAAATGCGGTACCTCCCAAATTGTATGGTTTAATTAAAGACCACAAAAACGATTTGCCCTTAAGACCGATAGTAGCTGGAATCAATTCTCCAACATATAAATTATCAAAATTTCTTGGTGACATACTAAAACATCTAGAACAAGATGAATATCTGGTCAAAAATTCATATGACATAATTGAAGACATAAAAAAGATTAAAATACCAGATAATCATATACTCATATCATTTGATGTAGTTTCTTTATTTACAAACGTTCCCTTAGAACTTATTGAAACGGTTATTACAGAAAAATGGGACATCATCAGCTTAAAAACAAAGATTCCACTGAATATGTTTTTAGAACTTATTAGATTCTGGTACAACAGTAGCTATTTCTCATTTAATGGAAACTTCTACAAACAAATCTCCGGTACAAGTATGGGAAGCCCTCTTTCTCCCATTATTGCCAATTTGGTTATGGATTATGTATTGACGTCAGTGCTAAAACAGTTACCTTTCGAAATAAGCTTCATTAAGAAATATGTAGATGACATAATTACCATAGCACCAGTGGATCAAATAGAATACATGTTGAACACGTTTAATAGCTTCCATCCTAAGATACAATTCACCATAGAAGAGGAGCAAAATAAGCAGATTCCATTCCTAGATATTTTATTATTACATAATGAAGACAACACAATAGACACGAAATGGTTTCGTAAACCATGTGCTTCAACACGGTTCTTAAACTTCAAATCGTATCATCCCATCCATCAAAAAATCAACGTCGCTCTTAACATGAAAAACCGTGCCCTAAAATTAACAAGTAATAAATATCATAATGAAATTAAAAATATTATAACGAACTTGCTCCAGATTAATAACTTTCCCAATAAACTAACCAACAAAATAATGAATACATCAAATAATAATGTCGAACATACAAACAATAATAATGAAGTTAGATATATATCGTTACCGTATATAAAAGAACTAGCGCCAAAATTTAAAAAATTGATGAAACAAAAACTAGAGTTAAACATAGCCTTTAAACAACATAAAACTGTTAAAAATTTATTTACCGTAATAAAAGACACAACAAAGAAAGAGATACAATCCAATCTAATATATAAAATTCCTTGTAAAAATTGTAATAAAGTTTTTACAAGTCAAACTAAAAGATATTTAAAAATACGCCTTGATGAACATAAAAGAAACTCCAACAATAATAATAGAAATATAAAATGTGCGCTAGTGGAACACGCTAAAAGCAATAAACATGAATTTGATTTTGATAACACTAAAATTTTAGCATTGGAATCAAATTTACACAAACGGTTAACGTTAGAGATGTTATTCATAAAACAAGATAAAAACAACATTAATTCACAAACAGATATTGAACATCTTAGCCTAATATACAATAATTTAATTAATATTAAAAACAAACTTAAAATATAAAATTAAAAACAACACAATATTAAAATTTACACGGATGCACACCACATCATCTGCCATCAAGGAGTTCACGGTCCCACATCAGAGTTCTCACACCCACTCATCTATTGGTCCTGCAGTAATTAATCGAAAATTATCCACATTAGTCCTCAACTTTGATTATTCTTAAAAAAAATTTTTTACACGTTACTAGTTATTTGTAGTTCCATAAGTATTGCACTCATCAAAGACAAGTTTTTCATTTTTAGACGAATTTCTCTCTGTGATATGTTGGTTTTAACTATTTATTTATTTATTCATATTTATTTATTTATTTTTTTAATTGTCCGTGCTGTATGTTATATTATCCACCTGTGGTTTCCTTTTTTCAACTGACCATTCTGTAAGTCTATATTTTATAATTTTTGTAATTTATATTTATTTTGTGTTCATATGTTATTATTTCGCCTTTATATCATATTTTAGAGCCCTGAAGAAGACTATAGTATAGTCGAAACGTCGGCGTGAATAAATTTTATTAATTGACTGAAAGTCCGAAGAATTCTTACTTTCCTGTATCTACCTCCATCCTAACACAGTCGAATATTGATTTTTCAAATTTAAAAATTAATATCTCGCTTATGAGCAAAATTATTTTTTTGCCGATAAACTTTGAAGCAGGATACTGGCTAAATCGTACACTTTCCGGTAGAAGCAAATTTGGTTAAATCGTCTTATTTTAGCCTCAGGAATCTGTGGTTAAGACATGTCCCCCTATTTAAGAGACACCCTGTATATATATATATATATATATATATATATATATATATATATATATATATATAAATTTTGATTTTGGAATCGAAGTTTTTCAATAAAATATTAATTTTTATTTTCTAACTTCAAGTCTTTATTTAAACAGATTCGTTGTTGAACATAATAACAGCTTGTAGAAAGTGATACAAATAACACTTATGCCTAACTATACACTAGTTTATATACTAAGTTTATCATAAACAAATTTGATAAGAAATGATGGCATTTGTGATGGTAGTGAATCATAACTCTGTGATGGTAGTGAATCATAACTCCTCCCCTTCAAGAAATGACATTATTTCAGAGGATTCAATTCTAAGTCTATCTTTTCTTGGTTCACAATTTTCTTCTGCTTATATTCTAAAATACGAGTATATATTCTCTTTTTACATAATATGAGTATAATAATGATACTTATAATACTTAAAATAATATATAGTATAGGTACATGGTGATTGTCAATCCCTTTTATAGATTTGATTTGGTCTAGGTGTGTAATATTTAACTTGACTCTATTCAATTTATTTATTTCTGGTATTTGTTTAATTTCTATTTCTTTTATAGTGTCGAAAATGTATTCTTGATATAATGGTTCGTACTTTTGGAATTGCCAATTTTTTATAGTGCAGATATCTTGTTCATTGATGAAGATACCCTGTACTTGTTTATATTTGTAGTTGTCTCCGCAATTAAACTCTAAATTTTGGGGATTTGGGGAAAATATAATTACTTTATTTGTAAATGGTATTTGTGAAATGTAATTTTTTGTTGCAATCTCTTGGCTTAGACAATCATCATATATTTGTTTGTTTAGTATGTTATTAATACAATTGCTAATAGGGTTATAATTTGTTATACAATATTTATTATTTATAAATTTACGTATGGATATATATATGTTATTATAGCTAGTAATCATATTGTTTTCCTCTGCTAATTGTTTGTATGATAAATCGTAATATGGTACTGGAGTAAATTGTTGAATTGGGTATAAGTTTTTTGTGTAATTTGGGACCGCTAATAAGATGTGCATCTTATTATTTTGTAGTGTACAAGTAACATATACCGTTTCGAGTGTTTGTAGTATATTTGGGTTCTGTGTAATGTTTTGGAGACTACTGGGATCTATTATGATTAGGACTAGTTATTTGTAGTTCCATAAATATTGCATTCATCAAAGACAAGTTTTTTAATTTTAGACGAATTTCTCTCTGTGATATGTTGGTTTTAACTATTTATTTATTTATTCATATTTATTTATTTATTTTTTTAATTGTCCGTGCTGTATGTTATTTTATCCACATGTGGTTTCCTTGTTTCAACTGACCATTCTAGCCCTGAAGAAGACTATAGTATAGTCGAAACGTCGGCGTGAATAAATTTTATTAATTGACTGAAAGTCCGAAGATTTCTTACTTTCCTGTATCTACCTCCATCCTAACACAGTCGAATATTGATTTTTCAACTATTATGATTATGTCTAATTGATTTAAAGAGCAGAATTCTAAGGATTTTATGACATTGTCTACTATGCTTTTGAGTCTTTGAATATATATTAAAATTTTATTAATTTGGATTTCAGTGTGCGTAAGCGCTTTCCAACTTTTGTCCTGTTTCATTATTACAATTATTTCGTTAATTGTCGTTCGTAGTTTATTTTCGTCTAGTCTTACAGTTTGTAATTCTTTGTTAAATTTATCGGTCAAAGTTTGTTGTTGGCGGATAATTTCGTTTGTTTGTGCCTGTAATCCTTTTTGGTTACTACTGAGTTGTTCTAAAATTGTATTGTAACGTTCTTCGTCAGCAGCGTCTAAATTACCTGTTATTGATTTTATTATAGATCCGAATCCATTTATCAAACCTCTCTTCTTCCTTCTTCCGAATAATTTGATTATGTTAGTTTCGAGTTCTTTGAACATGAAATTTATAATTTTGCCATTTTCAATAAGAAATGTTTCATTAGTTAATTGTTTGACTTCATTATTGATGAGTTGCTCTAACTTTGTGTATTCAGTGTATATTGGATTTATGTCGTTATAATAATAGTGTAATTGTTCGCTTTCTTTTAGGTAGCACTTACCAATTGTATGCAATAGAAATCCGGGGTTACTTGTGATGTTTTTTATTTCGGCGAACCCATGTGAGGTTCTGAAACAGTTAAATTTTGATCTTATCAATTTTTACCTTTCGTTCTCTGCTTTTCGTTTTTGTATTTATTGTTTTGAACTTATCGTTATAATTCTTTATTTTGGATTTCAGGTATAAGGGTTTTTTGAATTTGGTTATTAGTCGGGGGTTTTGTTTTAGATATGCTTCATTTAATGTCTTTAATTTATTAATTTTATTGTTTTCTAGCGGTTCTCTAAATCGTTTGAGTTTTTCTTGTTTTACTTTGTTCTTTACTTGTACTAACTCTTTTTGTTTTCTTTCTTTGTAAACCTGCAATTGATTATTTATTCTTTCCTTTGGTCTTAGATTTGTGTAGTCTTTTCCGTACAGTACTTCGTTCGGGGTCATATTTGTAATTGTTTGTATTGAATTATTATATTACGCGAATATACAATCATCAACTGTTTCTTTCAGAGATTTCAGCTTATGTGTTCTTGTTTTTATTCGTAGGTGTTCGATCAGCGTGGAGTGAAATCTTTCTACCGCGTTAGATTTCGGGTTTTGAGCAGACGTTAAGTGTAGTTCAATTTGGTTATTATGACAAAATGTTTTTAGGGATATATTATTAAACTCGCAACTTTGATCGCATATTATTTTCCGTGGAGGTATCTTGATTTTAATAAATGTTTCTAGCGTTTTTACTATTGTCTTACTTTCTTTAGTTTTGACTGGATATGCTTGTGCGTACTTAGAGAATTGGTCGTAGATTGTCAGGTAGTATTGTCCATCAAGGGTCAGGAGGTCTATGTTTATAATTTCGAAAGGTCTTTCAGGTGTTTCCGTGAGATTATCTATGAGCTTAATAGGTTTACGATCATATTTGCATTCTTTACAAGTCTGACAATTGTTTATAACGGCAGTAATAGTGTTAATCATCTTTGGCCAATAGTATTTTTCTTTTAATTTGTTATAAGTTTCCATGATTCCTCTATGGTTTGTTTTACCTGTGTGGTATAGGTAAACGATTTCATTCTGTTCATCTATTTGCTCTATATCTTTTACCTCTTTATTAACTTTTATTAAGTTTAAAGTATTTACTTCGAAATCTTTTTGGATGATTTTATTTAGGGCGTTAAAGATTTTGTCGTCACATATACAGTAGTATCTAACTTTGGGGGTGATGTAATACTTTATGAACTCCTGTAATTGTGTATCTAATTTATCTCTTTCAATAGTGACTATTAGTCTTTGTTTTTTGTTATTGAATAATTTCTTGATGTCTACGTCATATGTTTTGTCTAAAGAAAATATAATTTGATTATCTGCTACATTTATGCGATTTTCTAATATTTTTAAACCGTTAATTGGGTATTCTTGAGCTGAATGTATAGTTTCTATATCGTCTTGTGTGTCTATTATTCCTTTTATTGAGTCATCGTTTTGCTGTATAATCTTTTCTAGTTCTATTCTAGATTCTAACTCATCGCTTAGCACGAAGTTTTGTGGTAGTGCATAGACGTTTATTTGTATGCATGTGTTTTCAAATACGGAGTTTAGTATTTTAATTAATTCATCCTTCGGTAATTTGTCCAATCCGCATGATAAATATGGGATGTTAATTTCGTATAGGTCATTTTTTATTAAATAATCTCGAAGCTGTATTAGTGAGTTTTTTAATAATTTTTTATTGCATTCATCCCTAAATGATTCTTTTGAAAACAAGTGGAAAATGTGTTTATCATACTCATTTTGGATTATTATCTTATTTGGTAGTTTATTTACACAAAAGTTCCTACTATTGAATTGGTTATCTATTTGTTTTGCCAAACCTTTTCCGAACTTGTAATCCTTAGATATACAGTGCGCGAAGATGGGTGTCGTTGTTACGTCACCTACTTTAAAATTTATTTTGAATGTATTTCTGATTCTACTTAAAAAATCCGCGATTTTATTCGTTTTTCCTGCTATGTATTCTATCTCGAAATTATATTCGTTAAGTTCAATTTTCCATCTCATTAATTTTTGGTTGGCATTTTTCATGTTAAACAGTCAGGTCAATGGCCTATGATCAGTACGAATAATGAATTTTCGTCCGTATAGATACGTCTTGAAATTCTGTATGGCCCAAACTATTGCTTTTAATTCTTTTTCAATGGTAGAATAATTTTGTTCATGTGTATTAAATGTCTTCGAGTCGTATGCTAATGGTTTTTCTTGTAGGTCTTGTACCTGCGAAAGTACAGAGCCCATTGCGTAATCGGATGCGTCGGTAGTTAATATAAATTTTTTATTAAAATCCGGGAATGAAAGTATTGGGGGATTTATTATTAGTTCCTTCATTTTCGTGAAACATTCTCTATATGCATTATTATAAATATCTATTGTAGACCCCTTGCGTAAACAGTTAGTGAAAGGCTTAGTTAGTTTTGAAAAGTTTGGTATAAACCTGCGATACCAAGATAGCTTGCCTAATAATGATTTTATTTCTTTCACTGTTTTCGGGATTTGAATATTTTGTATTACTTCTATTTTTTTCTCGTTTGGTTTAAGACCTTCGCTCGAGATTACAAATCCTAGATATTCTACTTCTGTTTTAAAAATTCTGATTTGTCTATTTGTATTTTTAGATTTGCGTTTTTCAAGTACTCAAAGACCGTTTCAATATTTTGCAAATGTTCTTGTTCTGTATTCCCGAAAATGATTATGTCATCCAGATATACGAGACATATTTTACCTATTAAGTCTTGTAGGACTTCGTTCATGCACCTTTGGAAGGTGGCTGGTGCATTAATTAGACCGAAAGGCATTCTCAAAAATTCATAGTGTCCCGTGGTAGTGCTGAAGGCTGTTTTTTCTCTATCACTTTTGTCTATTAATATCTGATGGAAACCTGAGTGTAAATCGAGGGTAGTAAAGAATTTTGGGCTATTTATTTTGTCAAAAAGTGTATCGATATTGGGTATGGGAAATTTGTCTTCTTTCGTTTTTTGATTGAGTTTCCTGAAGTCAATTACTAGTCTGGTTTTCCTTTTGCCAGATGCATCTGCTTTCTTTGGTACAATCCAGATGGGTGAATTGTACGGACTTTTAGATTTTTGTATGACTCCTGTTTTTAATAATGTTTGCACGTGTTCCTCAATATCTTTTTCATAAATTTGGGGTAACCGATAGTTTTTTGTGTATACGGGTACGTCATCAGTGGTATATATTTTGTGTTGTATTTTGTTAGTGGATGTTAACGTTTCATTTTCTTTAGGAAATAGTGAATCATATTTTCCTAATAATTTATACAATTTATTCTTTGTTCCTGGTTCTAAATGTTCATCGCGTATTTGCACATATGTTTCTTTATCTTTTTTGTCCAAATTTTGAATATTAAACTTCATCTGTTTCATTTTAATCGTGTTATTTGTAAAGTCTATTATTGTGTTCGTATCGCGGAGTATATCTGTTCCGAACAATAAGTTACATTCTGCGTGAAAATTTAAAATGAAAAATTTGTGGGTTTTTCCGAATATTCTAATCTCTACATACTTATCACATTTGACTTTGCTCGTCGCTGTTCTAAAAGTAAGGAATTCTTTAAGAATCTTCATTTTATTTTGTTTTATTGTCTGTTCCGTTATTAAGTTTATATTCGAACCTGAAACTATGAGAATTTTGAAATTTTGATATGTGATAATCGGGATCATTTTTGTATTTGATAACATCATATATTTTCTGTTATCTGGTCGGGATCGTAATCTAAAAAAGATTGATTATCGAATGTTTCATCTTGATCGTTAGTTACGTCCTCATCATTAATTTCATTGTCACAAGTATCTTCGGGATCTTGTGTTTCTAAGGCGTAATTTCTTTTTATTGTCTGTGTGGACATGGGTATTGTTGTTTTTGTCATTCCGGACATAGGTGTTGGTTTAAACTGTTGTCTCGTCTCTATACCATTTTTGATATTCTGTCTGGCAAACATTTGTTTACCTGAGGGTCTTGCAAGTTGAGGATTAAATGGTTTTGAGGGAAATTCTTGTCCTGGGAATTTTCGTGGAGGTGGGTTAAATTGTTTAAAAAAGGGGTTTTGTATGTTGGATTGATTATTTATTTTGTGGAGTGGTGATTTGTGTACTTGTGTAAAGTTGAATTCGTTAGTGAGTATCTGTTCACATTCATCCAAAGTTTGTATGTTTTTGCTGATAAATAGTGTTCTTAAGTTCAAGGGTATTAGCGATATAAAATGTGTAGTGATTAGTGTATGTATTTCTGTTGTTATTGCTTTCTTTTCTTCTTGTTTATATGTTAATAGGGCTATTTTTGATGTGATTTTGTGGTATGCGGTTTTGAATTTTCCTAATGTATTATTAATATCGTTTGTGTGAGTAATCCGAAGTAATGTTAACAGGGTCGTGATATACGTACTCTTATCTTCGAAATTATTCTGAAGATTAGTTTTTATCTCTTCCCAAGAGTTGAACTCTTGTGTACTTAGAATATCTCTAGCTTTGTGAGTGAATTTATTTTTAGCATGGAAAAACAGTATGTTTTTTTGTATAGCTGTGAGGTTTAACGTATTCATTACTGAGTAAAAATTGTCAGCTTCCTTGATGAATTCCGGGAGGGTTTTTACCTCTCCATCATATTCCGGAACTCCATCAATGAAGTTTCTGATATCACTGATCGTAGCAGTGGCCATGCTGAATTTAATTTGAGATTTTGTTAATTCTTCAACTGAATATGATAAAGGTGAATTTATGGCCTCTGTTACTATCTGTTTGATTTTGTTGGTACTTTGTTTATTTGATACAGGTAGAAGTCTAAATTTGTCTTCTAATTCTCTGATATTGTCAGTGTTCATTAATTATATATTAATTTTGTATTATTATGTGTAACTTGTATATGCCTTGTGTCGGGGCTCGTTCTGATTCCTAACAGCGTTAGCCGTTCCTCAGAACCCTTAGTATAACAGTATTTGTTCGCGGACCGATTGTTATTACCGGCAAAAGTGTGCGTAATTACTACGAGTGTTTTGTAACTTACAACAGTATTATTATGATGTATGTTGTTCTCTGCATAGTAGTAGATGTCTTGATACGTTTCAAGTGGACGGGCGTTTGTATCTTTCCCTGCACCTTCGGTGTTGTCGATGGTGATGGAATGGGATGTTCTACTGGGGCTGATCTCCTTAATCTCGTTGGGTTAAAGATGGGTCGTGGTTAGACCCTGGTGCAACCACTGTTTAGGTTGATTGTTGATGGAGTGAATATTTATGTGTTTTCACTTGTTCGATCGCACAGAGCAACAATTGAAATTGTTGAATAAAGTATTGCGCAGACTTACGGCGAATTTCAGCACACTGCCTTCTTTATTTGCGATCCTACCGACTGCGCCAATTTTGATTTTGGAATCGAAGTTTTTCAAAAAAATTAATTTTTATTTTCTAACTTCAAGTCTTTATTTAAACAGATTCGTTGTTGAACATAATAACAGCTTGTAGAAAGTGATACAAATAACACTTATGCCTAACTATACACTAGTTTATATACTAAGTTTATCATAAACAAATTTGATAAGAAATGATGGCATTTGTGATGGTAGTGAATCATAACTCTGTGATGGTAGTGAATCATAACTTATATATATATATATATATATATATATATATATATATATATATATATAAATAATGTAGTGGCTTCGCCCTTATTTTACAACAATATTAATTATTTCATCATCTTATTTTAACAGACTTAACAACTTTGGGTGAAAACATGTTTCTCACCAAAAGGCACGTATAAACTGATAATCTTTGTTATAAATAGAGGTAATGTTAGAAATAAGCTATTCCTGTTGCGACTAAGCTAAGTACAAGTAGTATTGTATAACTTTTTGTAATAAAAATAAAGTTTTTAAAAACATATTTTCGACCACCGAAAATATAAATGGCGCAGTCGGTAGGATAGCTAAAGTCTTTGAGAATCGAAAACCAAAAAGGTTCAATTCGTTTGTGTTCAAAAGACGTCGATTTCTATCGTTAAAGTGCTATCTTAAGAATCTACGTGTCGACAAGTCAATCTTGAAGAAATCAACGAAACCTATGTCCGACAACGATTCATCTACTCTGTACGCAAATCAGCATCGAGGAGTCCTTCTTCCGTTCCTGAACGAGAGCCGCAGAAGAAAACCACACCCGACTTCGAGCATCGAGGGCACATCGAGCCGAGTCAACTCACCCAGCTGCCATACCCACATCGAGGGACATCCAGTGGAAATAAACGACAGCGAACAACACATCTATGATTAAAGAAATTGTACTCTTATTGTAAGTACTTTTAAAACTCTTTATTCTGGAAGAATTACTGAGAGATCTCAACAATCTCACAATTAACATGGCCACACCATCTGTAACGGGTGTAGCAACAAACATTTTTGCAAATGTAAATAATGAAATAATTAAATTAGTAGAATTAGTCCCATGCTTTGATGGTGATGTCAAATCATTACGAAATTTTATAAATACAGTTGATGATATAACTGCATTAATAAGACAAACTAATCCGTCTGAAATTACGAGAAAACTCGTAATTCTTACATTAAAAAATAAAATAAGAGGCAAAGCTGCACAATGCCTAAGTATTACTGCTATCAATACATGGAAAGAATTAAAAAAGCACTTAATGCAAAATTATTCTGACACACGAACAGAATATACAATAATGTATGAAATATCTCAATATAAACTTAGTAAAGAGAGTATCTTAGAATACTTTTCAAAATTTAAGGATTTATTTTTAATTTATAAAGCTAAAATTGAGTGCAAATACGAAGGCAATGTTAGCAAAATACTAGTGGATAATGCTGTAAGATATTTTACACAATGTTTTATTAACAATTGTAAAGACCCGTTTCGTTCACAATTATCAGCTAGAAACCCACAAAAATTAACAGAAATATTAGACCTCCTTACAGACGATTTACAATATATACACAACCAAAACACTCTAACATCACAAAAACTACCTCCACCTAAAAATCAAATTCACTTTAATTCAAATAAACATCAATCTCCCATGCATAAATTTCCACAAAACTCTCAAAATCAACAAAAATTCGCACCAAGCGCTAATTTACGTAATGCACAAGCACAAAAAAGACCTACTAATATGAGTATTTCATATTCACAACATCCAAAAAGAAACTATACTCCTAGACAGGAACAATTATTCAATCAAAATTTAGAAATTCCGCAAACAGAAAACGTGAATACTGAGGAAATTGAACATGAATACGAATCAAATGATGAGAATAATTTTTTAGACTTAGACAACGACCCACCAGAATTGAATCCCTAACTAATAATTTCAGCAAACTACCCTTCATAAAAATCGCAAATTTCAAAATTTTACTAGACACTGGTTCCACTCAAAATTACATCAACCCAAAAATAGTCAAATCAGACTTTACTAAATTTCCCGAACCTTTCACAATACACACATGTAACGGTAAATCATCTGGAGATAAATTTACATTTTTCAAATATAAAAATAATAATATAAAAAGTTATATTTTTAATTTTCATAAAGATTTTGACATATTACTGGGATTACCAGGAATAAAATTACTAAAGACCAAATTTGATTTTACAAAAGAAGAAGTTACACTTCTAAATAAACATAAATTTAAACTTCAATATTTAAACTCTACAAAAAATGAGAATTTTAGTATGGAAATAAAAAATCAAAAAATTCGCGATGAACATTTAAATCCCGAAGAGAGACAAGGATTATATAAAGTAATAAATAAATATAAATCCCTAATATTACAGGAAAATGAAAAACTATCATTTACTAACAGAATTAAACACCAAATAAAAACGACTGATAACATACCGATACACGCGAAACAATATAAATACCCTGAAATTTACAAACAAGAAGTACAAGAACAAGTAGACAAAATGTTAAATGACGATATTATTCAAAATTCTTATTCTCCTTGGTCAGCACCAATTTGGATCGTACCAAAAAAAATGGATGCTTCTGACAAGAAAAAATTTAGAATGGTCATAGACTCTAGAAAATTAAACGAAAAAACAATAGATGACAAATTTCCTATACCTGACATTACAGACATTTTGGACAAGTTAGGCAAATCTAATTATTTTACAACAATTGACTTAACATCCGGTTTTCATCAGATTGAAGTAGACCCAAACGATATTCCAAAAACAGCCTTTTCAACAAATTCAGCCTTTTCAACAAATTCAGGACATTATGAATTCAAAAGAATGCCCTTTGGCTTAAAAAATGCTCCGTCAACATTTCAGAGATTAATGAATTTTGTTCTTAAAGATCTAATAAATAAAATATGCTTCGTTTACTTAGACGATATAATCATACTAGGTACATCCCTTCAAGAACATTTAAGCAACATTGAAAAAGTTTTCCAAAAATTACAAAAAGCAAATTTAAAAATACAACTTGATAAAAGCGAATTCTTACGAAAAGAAGTAGCATATCTGGGTCATGTAATTACAACAGAAGGAATAAAACCAAATCCTGATAAAATTCAAGCTATTAAAAATTTTCCTATACCCAAAACAGTTATAGCCCAGGCAAATTAGTCCAAAAAAAGACCGTGCTTCCCGAAAAATATTACAAAGCTGGAAATGATTTTAATATACTTTGAGCATCCCAAATAGAAGTTATATAAGTTTGCGACAGTTTCTGAGGTGAGCTTAACTTTTGGGAGACGAAAAACCACGAAATTTTGGGACATTTTTCAGTTTTTTGCTTATAACTCGAAAACGGTGCAACCTATAGAAAATTATACTCTTTCTAAAATTAAAATACACAAAATTTCGCGTCTAACGAGCTTTTAAACGTCAAATTCTGTTTAGCGGTTTAGCCTCAATCGATAGTCAAAAATCAGCAATTGTTACCAACTTGGCTGCAAAGTGGGTTATGCTTATGTTTACACGCCTTTAACTCAAAAACGGCTATTTCATATAAAAAAATCCAAATTATGGAAGTTTATTTTAAAATTCACTCATTCCTGCATACAGATACCCAAAAAACCGAAAGTAGTAGTAGCGCTGAATTTCCGCTAAGAGCTATTTTTGAAGTTAAAGCACTTTTGAACCCCAAATCATCCACATTCGTCCAGTTATTCGAATTTAAAGGCAATTTCATAAAGGTCTACTTTTCAGACGAATGAAATTACCATGGCAGTCCAAATGATAATAAAAAGTTTCAAAAATGAGAAAGCCATATCAGAAAAAGTGATTATGTAGTTTAAATTGATTAATAAATTTCCGAAAAACATAATCCCTATTCCAATCATTTTCTTTTTTTCGATGTTCTTCTTCATTTTGAAGAAGATCGTTTGTGGAAGGAAAAATCGATTTCTAGTTCTTCGCCTTCGTCAGAGAAGGGATCCTGCTCAGTTCCTTTTTCAACTATGTCGATTTCTTCGTCCTACGGAGCGGTCTCAAGTTACACTTCATCTTCAGTAAGGGAATTCCTGCATGTGTGTCTTTTGCAGTGGGCACATATGGCGGAGCATTTTGTAACAGCCACGTGTGTGAACTCAAAATTTGTGTAATTCAGTATTTTCATAGAATGAACTCCGTGACTGTTGCAAATCGCTGACATGCGGCTGGCGATCTTCCGCTCAGTGTTTTTGCAGAATATTGGGAAAAGCGGAATATTACCAGCAAAAGTGTCAACGTTGTCAATTGAACTAGCCTAGGAAATGTTCGTATCCACGGACGAGAGGGATTCTCAGCTCGATCGTGGAGGCGAACAGTCATACGAAATTTTGTTCAATTTAATACATATTTTATATTTCTTTGCTTTATATTATTTTTGTGTGTAACATTGTTTTTCTAAATTTTAATTATAATTATTATTTTTCTAAAATATTTAATTATTTGTGAAACAACCCCGTCAACCCCTTCCAGAGTCTGCACAGATCAGCGTAGTGACACAGGTAAGTATAACTTTAATTTATATTCTTACTGTGGCTGTCTGAGCTTTAATTCAGTACGTCAACGGAGGGTGATTTTCACTACACCCTACGCACCCGCCCGTTACAATTTGATGCCAGCTTTTCTGCAGGAACAAGCAGTTTCGCATCCTTCTGTGCAGATGCAGGATATGATATTTACTAGTTTCTGGGGCGCTGGGGTTTGGGCTGTTGGAATTGGAATTATACCGTATTTGGTGGTCTTCCATCCCCTCTGCTGTGGATCAAGAATGTTATTTTCCATACATGCCCCCTGGGGGGAGTGCTGGTGAGCAGCCGCTTCAGTAGGAGGCAAACATGTCGAATTGAAATTATTTTTTGATAGTGGTAGGTGGCCCGTCGTTTGGTTCTCCTAATAAAACGGAATGCCTCCATGGCCAAAAAGGGGACAACCGAGTGCCAATTTGAAACCACAATAAATTATAAGGAGACCCTTCAATAGTAATATACATTTCTTCAAGCAGTACCAAATGCTGAATTAACATTAAAACTAACTAGGCAACTAATTTACCTTTAAATAATAACTGGACGAATGTGGATGATTTGGGGTTCAAAAGTCTTTTAACTTCAAAAATAGCTCCTATCGGAAATTCAGCGCTACGACTTCTTTCGTTTTTTTTTTTTTGTGTGTATCATGAGTGTAGGAATGAGTAAATTTTAAAAACATTTATAATTTGACTTTTTTTATATGAAGGAGCCGTTTTTGTGTTACAGGCGTGTGAAAATGAGCATAACCCACTTTTCAACCAAATTGGTAAAAATAGCTGAATTTTGACGATCGATTGTGGCTAAACCGCTGAACCAAATTTAACATTTAAGAGCTCCTTAGACGCGAAATTTTGAGCTTTTTAATTTTAGACAGAATAAAATTTTCTATAAGATGCACCGTTCTCAAGTTATAAGCGAAAAACTGAAAAATGTCCCAAAATTTCGTGGTTTTATGGCTCCTAAAAGTTAAGCTCACCTCAGAAACTGTCGCAAACTCACATGACTCTTATTTGGGATGCTCAAAATGGATTAAAATCTTTTCCAGCTTTGTAATATTTTTCGGGAAGCAAAAGTTTAATTTGCCTGGGCTATTAAAGAAATTAAATCTATTTTAGGCTTATTAGGATACTACGGACGTTTTATAGACAATTTTTCAAAAATCACAAAACCATTAACCTTAAGTTTAAAAAAGGTACAAAAGATTGATATAAACAATTCAGAATATATAAAATGCTTTGAAAAATGCAAAACACTTTTATCTAATAACCCAATTTTACAATATCCAGATTTTTCAAAATTATTCATATTAACCACCGACGCAAGTAACTATGCCCTTGGAGCCGTGCTATCTCAAAAAGGTGAAAACAATAAAGATCTTCCTATCGCATGTATTTCAAGAACCCTAAATGATCACGAAATAAATTACTCTACAATAGAAAAAGAACTTTTAGCAATAATCTGGGCAACAAAGCAATTTCGTCCATATTTATTAGGACATAAATTTAAAATCATAACTGATCATAGACCACTAGTTTGGCTAAACTCGTTAAAAGAACCAAACTCAAAATTAATACGTTGGCGTTTAAAATTAGAAGAATTTAACTATACAGTAGAATACAAGAAAGGATGTCAAAATTTCGTAGCCGATGCACTGTCCCGTATTAAACCAGAATTTAAAATTGAATATAAGAACTCAAATATTTTTGAATCTAATAATACACTTGTTCATTGTGTTTCAAAAGACATGAAAATGAGTAAAGGCTTCGCACGAGACGTCAAAGAAAAATATCCTTGCGAAAAATTTTATAATATAGACAATAAAATAATGATACAAAAAGACCCCAAACTTATATGTCACTTAGTCACGAAAGAAAATTATTTCGACAAACCAACATTGAGAAACATAAAAATATGTTTAGAAAAATTATTAGACTATTGTATACAAAATGAAATAAAAGAACTAGACATGCCAAAAATATGTCCAGGACTAGATAAACAAAACTGGAACAAAATAGAAAATTTAATAAAAGAAATTTTTCAAAATTCTAATATTAAAATTTGTATATATGAAAACCCTAAAAACGAAGAACTTAATCTAAATTCAGACACAGACTCAGTCATCGTAGAAACTGGAAGTGATAGTGAAACTAACACAGCACACTCTGACGACGAAAATCCCATAAATGGCCTTACGTACTTAGATACACCAATAAACACTTGCATTAATCAAATAGTTATTAAAGAAACAAATAAGAAAAATGAAGTAAAAAATAATAAACTTTTTAATAATAGAATACAACGTATATACCTCTATCTGAATAAAATTTAAAACAATAAAACTATTTTAAATTTCATAAAAACATACCTTCAGCCCGGTATAACATATTATTCTCTTATACCAGATCATTTTAAACCAAACTTCAACTCCGTGTTACAAACTTACTTTGACTCAAACAGTTATAAATTAGTATCATGCAAAACAATGAATGAAGATGTCGAAAACAAAGAGGAACAACAAATTAATATTAGAAACTACCACGAAGGAAAAACGAACCACAGGGGCATAACAGAAACATATAATAAAATAAAACAAAGATATTACTGGCCTAACATGCAGAAAGATATTCAAAATTTTATAAACAAATGTGAAACCTGCCTTGTTACAAAATACGAAAGAAACCCCATTCAAATCCCAACAATTAGAACACCCACAGCAGATAAACCCTTTGAAAAAATCCATATAGATATCCTCTCATTAGAACAAAATAAAATATTAACCATAGTAGACTCATTCTCAAAATTCGCTATTGCATACACAGTAAAAGATAAGAATGCAATTACAATATTAAATAAATTAATAAAATATTTTACGCATTACATAATACCAAAAGAAATAGTGTCAGATAATGGTTTAGAATTTAATAACAAAATAATTCAAAATTATCTAAAAATAAGCAAAATAAATATACACTATATATCTGTAGACAATCCAAAAAGCAATGGAATAGTTGAAAGATTCCATTCTTCCCTCATAGAACACATGAGAATAATAAATCAAAATCCCATAATAAAAACTCTATCACTTAAAGAAAGACTAAATTACGCTTTAATAGCTTATAATAATAGTATCCATTCTACTACTAAAAGAACACCTTTAGAAATTATATTTGGGCCAATTTCAGAACAAAACTTAAAACCTGAAGAAATACAAATAGATGAATATTTACAAAAACATATTGAAATACTAAAGCAAATTAACGAACAAGTTAAAAGCAACATAGAGAATAGAAAGACAAAATATTCTGAACACCTTAACGAACAATATGAATTCCCGAACAAGCCTATGTAAAAATAAATAAAAGAAACTCTGGGAAAATAGAAAAACCAAAATTTAAAATTCTTGATATTACAACTGTACGACCTGAAAGAGGACAAATAATAGATAACAAAAATAAAAAACACAAAATATCAAATTTAAAAACACCCCGAATTGTTTCAGATTAATTCCATTTGGAATTTCCCAAATTATTCAAGATGATACCAATACCGGGCTAAATATACTCGACCTAGGAACAGCCTATATAAAGGTAAACACCCAAATCATATCATTTCAAGTCTCCCTAGCTAACATCCTACAACAATTAATATTTTAGAAGAAAATGTTCACACATTATATAAAAAATTACAAAATTATAAATTCGCAGACAGTATAACAAATCACAAAAATATATTAACAAACATTATGTTACATTTGAGCGAAAAAATAGAATTCATAAATAATAAAAGACCTAAACGCGGGTTAATTAACGGTCTCGGTTCAATTATAAAAAGTATTACAGGAAATCTAGACTCAGAGGATAAATAACGTTACGATCACATAATAGAAAATATTAGTAACAATGAAATTAAATTATTAAATCAAATAAATTCAATGGTCAAAATAAATAATAACATAACGGCACAATTTAATGACAAAATTAAATCAATAAATGAAAATAACATAATTTTAAATAAAAAATTAAATACCTTAGAGAAAACGATAGGAAAAGTTTTAGACGATGTAGATATCATAAAAACTCAAAATTTAATAAATGAATTAATTCAAACAGACCAAGAACTATATTTCTCATTAATTTTACTAGAAGAAACAATTACCTTCTGCCAACTGAACATTATATACTTTGGAATAATAAATTATAAAGAATTATTGCGAGAAATTAATAAAATAGAAGATACCTTCATAAAAACAATCCTCACTAATAATATTCAAAATAATAACCTACTAAAAACCTACTGTTCCATTAAAAATGATAATCTAATCATTCTCATCGAAATCCCGTCGATGGTCCTAAAAGAAGAACTCTTACAAGCTACCCCAATACCCACACATATACACGACACATATGAAATTATAAATATCGCAACTGGTCTTTATACAAAAAACAATTGTAGAATTAAGACTGTAGATAAGTGTATTAAAATTAGTAATAGAGAATATTACTGCCTCTCTCAAAGTAATGAATATGAAATTCCCACATAAGAAACAAGTTAAATTCTATTGCAATAATGAACTAAAGATAAAAGAATTAAAAGGTATATACTATACCAACAATTGTAAAACTAACAATCAATTTGAAATAAAAAATAATTTCGGAGATCTAATAGAAATTCATTTAAATACCACAAAGAACCAAATTTCACATATTAAAGAAGAAATAAAAAATATTTCATCAATAAAATATAAACTAGAGAGCAGTATTCATTTAGAATCTCCTTATAATAATGTTAATATAAATAATCATCATTATATTTTAATCTATGTTATAATTATTGTAATCATACTTATATTATTAACTTGTAAATACAAAGATTGTCTTAAAAGAAAATTTAAGAAGCCAAAAGATGTAGAATTAAAAGTATTTCATAAAAGTTCCAACAATGTAACTTCTATTCTTGAGGAGGGTGGAATTATGTAGTGGCCTCGCCCTTATTTCACAACAATATAAATTATTTCATCATCTTATTTTAACAGACAACAACTTTGGGTGAAAACATGTTTCTCACCAAAAGGCACGTATAAATTGATAATCTTTGTTATAAATAGAGGTAATGTTAGAAATAAGCTATTCCTGTTGCGACTAAGCTAAGTACAAGTAGTATTGTATAACTTTGTGTAATAAAAATAAAGTTTTTAAAAACATATTTTCGACCACCGAAAATATAAATTATATATATATACAAACAGGGTATCCCAAATTGATTAGGCTACCATTGGGATCTCGGAAACTATAAGAGCTACGGAGGTCGGTTAAATGGGCAATGTTGTGTAAGTTTTGAGAGTTGATTCAGATTCCGTTAAGAAACATTCAAAATTCCGAACAGTCTGAAAATTATTAAAAAAAAAAACTGAAAATCATGATTTTTAAAAATGTCAAATAACTCCGTAATTATAAGAGATATAAAAAAAATGTTTCAAATAAAAGTTACACTATTTAATAAGGCAAATTTAAAAATGTTGTCAGTATAAAATTCAAGATGGCGGTTTTCAAAATATTAATAGCAATTTTCTTATTTTAAATGGGCGCCATATTGGATTTTTACATGATTAAATAGAACTTTTTTTCTCTTTTCAACGATGTATAACGAAGTATGTTTACATTAAAATTTAATAAAGATATTAATTATTTCAATTTGATAACTAATAAGCTTAAAAACAAATACAAGTACATTTTTTTTTAAAACAAATCAAAAACAAAACAACTTAATACTAATGTAACAATAATTTATAACAAATGCTCAAAATTCTGGCCATTGTTAAGTAAACATGAATGAACACGTTTTGCAACACTGGCAGTTACTGTCCGAATCCGCAATGTATTGCGATTAATACTATTAAAAGAGTTCACTACTGCCTCACGTAATTCCTCTACATTATTGTAAATAATGTTACTGCTATACACTTTATCTTTTAAAGTGCCCCATAAATAAAAGTCGAGAGGCGTTAAGTCTGGTGATCTAGCTGGCCAAAAAATGGGTGTGTTAGTCGCTATGATTCTATTATTAAAGCGATTGTTTAAATAATGAATAACATTTCTAGCATTATGAGCAGGAGCATCATCTTGCTGATACCAAATTCGGTAATTTTGTGCCAAAGGTAAATATTTCAGGGATGTCTGAAGAATTTCCAAATATCATTGTGCACTTAGGTTTCCATCAAGAATTATAGGGCCAACTAAATTATTTCCCAATATGCCACAAAAAAACATTAAACCCTATGCGTGGATTTTCTTGTGCCCAATAATGCTCGTTATGACGATTAAATAACCCACAGTTAGAAAAGCGAGATTCGTCAGTCCATAAAATGTGATTAATAAAATCATTATATTGTCTCATTTGGTTAGTAAACCATCTGCAAAATACTGATCTGCGGACATGATCATTTGGTCGTAAAATCTGGGCAACATGTAATTTAAAGGGACGAAACTTATGTTTTTTAAGAATTCTTGACGCTTTCGTCTTAGATACATGTACCCTGGAGCAGAATGTATGTCTTTGAACTCGCCGTGTGAAAGCGATGAGAGTGATAAAGACTTATGCTCGTATTCATAAACACTCGTAAAAATTTTAAACGGTTCGTTATAATTTTTATCCATTAAAAACAGTCGACATTGATGCCCGTATTCATAAACACTCGTAAAAATTTTAAACGGTTCGTTATAATTTTTATCCAATAAAAAGAGTCGACATTGAAAGAAAAATCGAAATTTTATTTATCAAGTTTGATTCTATTTGTCAAAAATTATAACGAGCCGTTTAAAACTTTACGAGTGTTTATGAATATGGTCATTAGGGTTGGAATCAGAACATAGCTCAAATACAAATAATTATCAGTACGATTCACAAAAAAGTTTAAGCTAATCCTCATTTTTGGATTAGCGAATTCTACTCTAATTTTAACAGTTTATTTATTAAAATATAGTCTAATCTATTCCTAATATCTACCTTTTTGATAACATTATGAAGATTAAATTTTAAATACCGGAATAGAATAGTATTCACTAATCCAAAAATGTGGATTAGCTTAAACTTTTTTATGAATCGGGCTGTAAATGTTTATAAATTCTAAAAGCCTACTCGAGGACGAGGAAATAATCAGGATAGGCCGAATGTAAGATTTACTTTTCGGCTGCATGCCGCTGGTTTGGAATGCTATCAAAACACTTGAACCACCAGATGCTTGATTAATATGATTATTCACTGTTTCAGTATTTGATATGCATGATATATGTGAAGTATACATTTGTGTTATTTCTTTGTGACCTCAATCTTGTAGCATATTCCTATATCCGAAGGGTTGTCTGGGACAACCCTGGGTCCATAGAGCTGTGTGCTCTGAAGGTGGCCAAGGTACATAGTAGAGAAACGCCAAGTGAGAGACTGAGGTCCATGAGGGGTCTGGAACCCTCTTATGGCCGTAAGCTACGCTCACACAATGGGTCTGGGACCCATAAACCTCTGGGAGGTCGTGCCCTAGGAGATCAACATGTTTGTGACATGTGTTGGTGGCTATGGTAGCGCTAGTAATGGAACACCAGGTGTGAGAAGAACCGAATGAGAGGCTGAGGGGTCTGGGACCTTCTTATGGCCGTAAACTAAGCTCTCCTCTCATAATGGGTCTGGGACGGACCCAATACCTTTCCACCCGACCTGTCTGTTTCATTAGATGATAATGCACATCTGTGATAATTGTTATTATTAGAATGAGAATGCGTATTTATACACCTAGAGGAACGCGACCTAGGAGACCAGTCTGATACTGATCAGTTTGTGTGAGTGTGGAAGAGGACGTCGCTAACAAGTCAAAAGAAAAGTAATGCATGTACTCGCTCATATATTCTTGACAATAAATAATCCTATTGTAATTAGTCCCTCTAAATGCAATGAGCCGTAATAGTCCTGACTATAAAGGAAAGGAAAGATTATAGTATAATACAGTATGTTTGTATCGTATATCTCTATTCTATATTTGAGTCAAATAATAAGTGAGAAAAATAATTTAATTAAACTACTTTTTTATATCCTTTTAAATATAACATCAAGTTAATATGAAAAATAAATGATTTTATCTTTTATCTATAAAATATTTATACAATGTGTTCCACAGATGCAGCATATACAGGGTGTCTCAATAAGCTTGCTCACTATTGGTAACTTTTTTATTTGAAGAGATACAACGTTGTTTAAATGAGCAAAATTGTGCCATTTTATATTAGAAAATTGGTCATGTAGAAAAAATAAAATTTGTGTCAGCGGTTCTCAAAATTTGGGACAATATATATATTTTTTAAATGGAACTATATATTTTTTATTATCTTATTGAAAAGAGTATTTTTTTCTCTTTCCAATAAGGTAATGTTGTTTATGTACAATTTTTTCAAATAAACGAGTTATTTACGGTTAAAAATTTAAATTTTGTAAACTATTTTATTAGTTTTTTAGTCAAGTAAGCCATGGAAACAATTGATTTTTTGTTTGTTTGACTTTTAATAATTTCTCCTGTAAAGTTCTCTGTAATAAATAATGTTTAATAACTTTAAAACTGAAGAAAAGTTAGATATGATCATGCTATATGGAAAGTTATATCTGGACACCAGTTACGTAGAACGGTCGGCTCTCTTTCCAAAAGAGTTTAAATGTGCGAAAGAAATAATGGCTTTCAATTTGAATATTTTCTTTGTTTTGTTATTACTGTAATATAAATTAATAAAATAATAATTTTATAAAAGACAATTGTTTCCATAGTTTACTTGACCTAAACTAATAAAAGATAATTTTTATCTTTAAACGTAAATAACTCGTTTATTTGAAAAAATTGTACATAAACAACATTACCTTATTGCAAAGAGAAAAAAATACTCTTTCCAATAAGATAATAAAAAATATATAGTTCCATTTAAAAAATATATATTCTGTCCCAAATTTTGGGAACCGCTGACACAATTTTTATTTTGTCTACATGACTAATTTTCTAATATAAAATGGCACAATTTTGCTAATTTAACCAACCTCGTATCTCTTCAAATAAAAAAGTTACCAATAGTGAGCAAGCTTATTGAGACACCCTGTAGAACAAAGAATTTTGCTCTTGATACACTTGTACCAGAACACGTATGTTTGCATTTACAATATAAATTGTTATCTTCCGTTACCTTTAGGTAAGGTATTGTCTGGACAAAAATTTCGATACTACGTTTCAGGGTCTGTGTATGTGTGTGTCAAAAATTTCTCCAACGATAACTCCAATACTACAATTCTAAAAATTATAATTCTTTCATATAAATTTTTACCTTTCGACACCTTTAGGAAATGAAGGTATTGTCTTTGGTCAAAAAATTCGCTGGTGAATTTTTAATGAAAAAGCACCTTTTAGGATCCTTATAATACAATTTTACTAGTTTTACGATGATGTCCGTATGTGAGTGTGTATGTTTGTGTGTGATAAAAATTTCTGCTACGATAATTCACTCCTATCTTTCTCTCGCTGCGCACCAGACTCTATAGTAGACTGGGAGAGAAAAATAGCAATATTGTGACGTCACAGTGACACTGACAACAAATCTCAAATATATCGTAAAGTAAATATAAAAAAAGGTTTTTTTATCTTGATCGTTATTTATTGAGCAGTACTTTTATACAGAGTGTGCATTTTATTATTATTTTTTTTTTATTTGTTATGGTGGAGGACCTCATTCGTCAACCGGAAATTCCCTTATTTGAAATTCTTAGAAGTTTTTCTTGAAAAAACGTAAATAAATATCATTTTTTAACATTTTATGTTGATTCTCAATATGAAAGAATATCTTATTGTCTATATGGTTTTATTATACATTATCCTTCATATTCAATATATATATATAGTGTGTTTCACTTTACATGAAGACACCTAAATAAATAGCTTATTAATGACGCAATTTAATAAAACTTTTCCCAGTAGTAGAGGGTATCATGATTAATATTTTTGTAGGTATGAATTTTTTTAAGGTCTAAATCCGGCCAACTATGATTAAAATAAAAACTAGTGTTTCAAGTAAAGTTATATCAGCGATGAAGATAGAGCAAAAAGAGTATTTAAAAAAGTTGTTGCTAATCACTAAAATACTCAAAATACGAAGTTTCGTTAAAAAAAATTAATTTTGTAATTTTTCTACATTTTTGTGTAAACTTAAGTGAAATTTTGTTATCTTAAATATCAAGTGTATAACACACAATCAAAACGTGAGTAAATTCTGTTTATACCTGACGTTTCAAACAATGATCCATTGTTTTGATTGTGCTGCACACCTGATACTTGAAATAAGAATTTTTTTAATGAGTTTACACAAAAATGTAGAAAAATTACAAAATTAAAATTTTCAGCGAAACTTCGTATTTGGAGTACATTAATGACTATGGTGAAAATGAAATGGCAGAAGACCTACGTCGTAGATCTGAAAAACACTTTATAAAATGAAATATAACTTGTAAAAATTATTTATTTTTAAATACAGAAGAAAGAAAAATACTAGTATTAAAAAAAGTATATATTAATGAAATTTACAAATATTTCTAAGTCAATCTCTATTCCTTTTACAGAATTTGAAATTATTTAAAATAATTGTAGTTTATTTTTATTCTATACGTTGGCATGACAATGTTTACATTAAATTTTATATCGATCAAATATCCATCTTGTCACTATTGTCACTTGGTTGTCAGTTTACATTCATAATAATGCCTAAAGCTTAAAAAAGCAATTTCAGAAACTAACTATGTTATGAACTATTTCGAAGGGGAATTGTGGACCATTAATTCCGTTGAAAGCCGTTCAAAAGGTATTTTTTTTTTCTTCAAATATTTCTCTTGTTATCAATCTTTAAATTATGTATTTTTAGAGAGAAGCAAATGCCCTGCAAATAAGCAAATCTTGACAAGCAGATATGGGTACCCGTTTCAGAATGACAGCTAGTAATCATGTACATAACTTACAAATGTCATAAATTTTAATTCAAAATATCAAGATTTTGTAAGTTCACGTGGTTTCTTTGTCACCAGGTGCGTGGACTTTCTTCTAAATAAATTTAATTTTTTGACCTCGGATTTTCGCCAAACTTTTCCAGTATGTCTTCTTCAGATGAAAATTCGTCAATCATATATATAACAGAAAAAGACGCTTTCATTTCCAAATTACAAGGTTAATTTTTAACAAAACAGCTGACCAAAATCGTATAACTGCGCTAACTCGAATCATTAGTAAGAAGAAAAATCACCTGAAATTGGAAAATCATGAAATTTGGAATTAAAAATGATGACATTTTATTACCAGCTGTCATTCTGTCACGGGTAGTATATGACGTCATTACTTTTGGGGATATTTTTTGATGACTTAAGTCTTCTGCCATTTCATTTCTACTGTAGCAACAACTTTCTTAAATACATTTTTGCTCTCTCTTCGCTGATATGACTTTACTTGAAACACTAGTTTATAATTTAATCATAGTTGGCCGGTTTTAGGCCTTATAAAAAATTCATCCCTACAAAATATTAATCGTTATGGTCTCTATCACTGATAAAAGTTTTGTAATAATTGCGTTATTAATAAACAATTTATCTATGTGTCTTCATGTAAAGTAAAACACACAATATATATATATATATATATATATATATATATATATATATATATATATATATATATATATATATATATATATATATAGGGTGTTATGTAAGTAAGTGATCAACGCTTAACCAATGGTAGAACTGACCCCAAAGATAGTAAATCCGGCAATAATTTTTGTTTAACATACTTTCTACAAGAACTAGAGGCCTCTAAAACTGACCAATCACGTCATAGTTCAAAACTTTATAAAAAAGTAAAAATCAATGTGTTCTCTGGAAAAAATATTGACTGTCAATCTGACATTAAATGTTTTTTTTGCATAGACGTACAATTTATATTCTGTTTTTTTGATATTCTCAAAATGCCATTTACCTTCACCAACCAAGAGTACGCAGACAAGCATATGGTTTATGGCGAGACATTACAAAATAGTCGTGCTGCTATAAGACGGTACAGAGAGTTATTTCCAAATAGACGTATACCGCATTACTCTGTTTTTATCCGAAACAGAATATAAATTGTACGTCTATGCAAAAAAAAAAAACATTTAACGTCAGATTAACAATCAATATTTTTTCCAGAGAACAGATTGATTTTTACTTTTTTATAAAGTTTTGAACTATGACGCGATTGGTCAGTTTTAAAGGCCTGTAGTATGTTAAACAAAAATTATTGCCAGATTTACTATCTTTGGGGTCAGTTCTACCATTGGTTAAGCGTTGATCACTTACTTACATAACACCCTGTGTGTATATATATATATATATATATATATATATATATATATATATATATATATATATATATATATATATATATATATATATATATATACAATGACGGTTAAATGGAACTTTTTGTGCGCGTTTAGGAGGCCATCTCAGATGTGCTTTTGTTTTTCCAAAAATTCTCATAGGGCACTAGATAATGACGAAAAACTGAATATTGTTGATTTTTTCTTTTTCAAATAACTTCTAAACTATTAGTAATTAAGAAAAACGTTTCATATATAATGGATAGATATTTTTATTAACTAACCAGTGGCGTACGAAATAATTTTTTATATCCGTAAATTTTCGAGATATAATACAAACTTATATTTTTTTAAATGGAACCCATATCTTATTTTAGTCTCAAAAAAATAAAAAAAAATCTCATTTCAATGATGTAAGGGTTATTATGTTTTATATTTGTTTTGCCCCTAAAATTTATTTTTTTTTTCTTTATTTTTGTGAATTTTCTTATTATTTCTCAAAAAAAAAAAAATTATTTTTATTAATTATATTGTAATTGATCGATATAATTTATTTTATGCCTTTATTAGTTAATACAAAATATTATAAAAATTTATTTGATACGAGTTTTGAGTAAATTTTTCTAACGAAATAAATTATTTAAATACAAGGAATATTTCTAAATAGAAATCTACCAATATTTTCAAAATAATTGTAAATTTAATACAAAATAAGGAAAAAATAATAATTTTGAAGGCAAAACAAATATAAAACATAATAACCCTTACAACATTGAAAAGAGAAAAAAATATTTATTTTTTTGAGACTAAAATCAGATATGGGTTCTATTTAAAAAATATAAGTTTGTATTATATCTCGAAATTTTACGGATATAAAAATTTGTTTCGTACGCCACTGGTTAGTTAATAAAAATATCTATCTTTTATATTTGAAATGTTTTTCTCAATTACCAATAGTTGAGAAGTTATTTGAAAAAGAAAAAATCAACAATATTCAGTTTTTCGACATTATCTAGTGCCCTATAAGAATTTTTGGAAAAACAAAAGCACGTCTGAGATGGCCTCTCAAAGGCGCACAAAAAGTTCCATTTAACCGACATCGTATCTCTTATAGTTCTCGAAATCCAAATGGTGGCACCTCTAAATGGGACACACTATATATATAGTTAGAACTCATTAAAGCAAACAATTTTTCTTAGTTACAATTTTTGATTTGAAGCCCCTGTTCGTAGTTATTGGAGTTCTTTTGATTTTCGAAAAATCGTCATAACTCCCTTACCTTAAGGCTTACTGATATTTTTTTCTTTCAAAATTACCTTTCGGCCCTTTAAAACATTTGGCATTTACAATTATTTTTTTATTTTTTCAAATGACGAAATGGCGATCGATTAAAAATTTCAAAACATGGTTTTTTGATAACCACTCTATCGATTTTCGAAAATAAAACATTTATAAAATCCTTAAACTATCTACTACAACATTTGTCCTAAACATTTTTTCAATCTACCCCAAAAATTCATTTAATTGACTTGTATTTAAAAATAATCGTAACTCAAAGTAGGCTATGAGCAAAAAAACGTATATCAATTTCAAAGTATTTATTTAAATGTCAATCCGACACGAGGTATTGTCAAAAATGTTATCTAAAGAAATATTCTTTTATCCTTTTTTTGAAATAGAAATAAATTAGAAAACGGTGAATGACAATAATCTATATCCTCCTTTATTATCTTTTCTCCTTAAAATTACATTTCTCGATCAATTGTGACAACTTGATTTTTGAATTGATTAATGATCAGAGATACATTTCTGTGTTCATAGCCTACTCCGAATTAGGTTTTTTTCTGAACACACTGCACTTGCATATGAAGTAAATGAATAAAACCTTTTTTGGGATAGATTGAAAAGAATGTTTATGACAAATATTGTATATAGATAGTTTAAGGATTTTATAAATGTTTTACTTTCGAAAATCGATGGAGTGGTTATCAAAAAATCATGTTCTGAAATTAATGATCAATCGCCATTTTGTCATTTTAAAAAATAAAAAATAATTGTAAATGCCAAATATTTTAGAAAGACTAAAGGTAAATTTGAAAGAGTATTGAATAGTATTTAAAATAATGGAGTTATGGCGATTTTTCGAAAACAAAAACTACGAACCGGGGCACCAAATCAAAAATTGGAACTAAGAAAAGTTGCTGATTTACTTTCGAAAATCGATGGAGTGGTTATCGAAAAATCACGTATTGAAATTTTTGATCGATCGCCATTTTGTTACTTGAAAAAATAAAAATAATTGTAAATGTCAAATGTTTTAGAGAGCCCAAAGGTAAATTTGAGAGAAAATTTTCAATTGTCTTTAAAATAATGAAGTTATCATGATTTTTCGAAAAACAAAAGTACTCCAATAACTACGAACCGGGGCACCAAATCAAAAATTGGAACTAAGAAAAGTTGTTGGTTTTAATTAGTTCTAACTACCATTGTCGGGTGTAACGACTTAGTATTAACACCCTGTATATACAGGCTATGTCACCGAAATGGCCTTCTTCGATATCTCGCTTATCGTTAGAAATACAGCAAAAATTTATTTACCGAATTTACTCGACTATACAAGGGGCATAACGTAAATTTATTTTTACATATACAGGGTGTTGCATTACAGCTGGGCGAAAATTGTTTGTCTATTCTTAAATGGAACACCCTATATATTTTTATATATTTTGAATTGTATTACATTCCTCTATACGAACATATGAAATTTGTTTTAGTTTTCCGCGGCGTTGTCGTTATTTCGTTTTTTCTCTAAAAAAGACCTAAAACAAGCACTGCTTTATAAAGGCATACTGAAGTTATTTTAATAGTAAAAAATTAATTTTTTTTCTGTACAATTATAAACTATACTCTATGTTTTCGTATACTTTCTTTTACATATTATTATACAGGTGTTAAATAAAGCGAATCAAATTTAATGAATTTCAAATGGCCATAACTCGTCATTTTCAAATGGAACATCCTAAATTTTATTATTCAGTTGTTTTCCTTTTTGTATTCTCTTTAAATGTTATTAAAGGTATATTATGCCTAAAACTAATAATTTCGGAGATTTGCACAATTAATTATATTCTAAATTGATATTATGAAAAGAACTAATAAAATTTCTCGGGGAAAACGCTCAGTTTTTATAGCAGCTGTAGACACGTGTTTTGCTCTTATTTGAGCTCGTCAGTACAGCACATCTAGTTAAAACATCTACATTAACTAGAGAGAAAAAAAATTTCAACTAACAAAGATAGCACCAGCAGGTAGGCAACTAACTAATGTCGCTTTAGTCCAAGTCACCACAGAACTGGTTTTAGGTAATTATAACTATCCACCAGCCACCGTCAACAAAAGCTTAATATTTAATATAAACAAAACAACTATTATAAAAGATTTTCAACGTAACCGCCGTTTTCACGATAACAGATTTGCAAACGATTTATAAATGAATGATTTACTCTTCGCAGCATATTGTCATCTACAGTTGCAAAACAATTTTACTTAATCGCAATAATATTAATAATAACCAGTTTTATTTATTGGTTACTGCTAATGCACCTGTCATTATTGCAATTGTTTCTTATTAAAAACACAATTTTTGTGGAATACTTGATTTAATTTTTAATGCAAACATAAATTTAGAGAAAAATGGCGAAAATCTCCGAAATTATTGGTTTTAGGCATAGTATACCCTTAATAACATTTAAAGAGAATACAAAAAGGAACACAACTGAATAATAAAATATAGGGTGTTCTATTCATTAAATTTGATTCGCTTTATTTAACACCCTGTATAATAATATGTAAAAGAAAGTATACGAAAACATAGAGTATAGTTTATAGTTGTACAGAAAAAAAATCTTAATTTTTACTATTAAAATAACTTCAATATGCCTTTATAAAGCAGTGCGTGTTTTACGTCTTTTTTTGAGAAAAAACGGAATAACTTGGCAACGCCGCGGAAAACTAAAACAAATTTCATATGATCGTATATAGGAATATAATACAATTCAAAATATATAAAAATATATAGGTGTTCCATTTAAGAATAGACAATTTTCGCCCAGCTGTAATGCAACACCCTGTATATGTAAAAATAATTTTACGTTATGCCCCTTGTATAGTCGAGTAAATTCGGTAAATAAATTTTTGCTGTATTTCTAACGATAAGCGAGATATCGAAGAAGGCCATTTCGGTGACATAGCCTGTATATACCGGGTGTTAATACTAAGTCGTTACACCCGACAATGGTAGTTAAATAAAGCGGCGAATCAAATTTAATGAATGTCAAATGGCCATAACTCGTCATTTTCAAGTAGAACACCCTATATTTTATTATTCAGTTGTGTTCCTTTTTGTATTCTCTTTAAATGTTATTAAGGGTATACTATGCCAAACCAATAATTTCGGAGAGTATACGAAAACATAGAGTATAGTTTATAGTTGTACAGAAAAAAAATCTAATTTTTTACTATTAAAATAACTTCAGTAGGTATGCCTTTATAAAGCAGTGCGTGTTTTAGGTCTTTTTTAGAGAAAAAACGAAATAACTTGGCAACGCCGCGGAAAACTAAAACAAATTTCATATGTTCGTATCGAGGAATGTAATACAATTCAAAATATATAAAAATATATAGGGTGTTCCATTTAAGAATAGACAAACAATTTTCGCCCAGCTGTAATGCAACACCCTGTATATGTGAAAATAAATTTACGTTGTGCCCCTTATGTAGTCGAGTAAATTCGGTAAATAAATTTTTGCTGTATTTCTAACGATAAGCGAGATATCGAAGAAGGGCATTTCGGTGACATAGCCTGTATATACAGGGTGTTAATACTAAGTCGTTACACCCGACAATGGTAGTTAGAACTAATTAAAACCAACAACTTTTCTTAGTTCCAATTTTTGATTTGGTGCCCCGGTTCGTAGTTATTGGAGTACTTTTGTTTTTCGAAAAATCATGATAACTTTATTATTTTATATCTTCTGAAATATTAAAGATACAAAAAAAAGTTATATACAAAAGTTGTTTGATACAACTTGATTTATAATTTAGCATAAACAATTTTTTTCCAAGGCCTACCATTTTTTTGGAAAAATGTTTAACTTTAATTTTTTAAATGAAACACCCTGTATATTTTGACAGAATAAGATTCTTAATAAATTTCTCCTTACAATGATGTGTAACAAGTAAGGATTTACCTTTAAATTATGTCCTATAAAGCAAATAGAAATATGATAAAAGTAGGCTATGATATTCTATTGTTTATACCTGTAACTTCTGTCACACATGAACATTGGCTACGTAGGGGTTTTCCTTTGAATAAAATTATGTCTCATAAAGCAAGTGATAGAATTACTAGCATTGATGATATACAAAATTATTAATACTTTTATTTAAATATCAAGTAGCAATCTGTGACATAATATGTTACTGGTATAAACAATAGAATAGCCTACTTTTATCGTATTTCTATTTGCTTTATTAGACATAATTTAAACGTAAACCCTTACTTGTTACACATCATTGTAAAGAGAAATTTATTTAGAATTTTATTCCGTAAAAATATACAGGTTGTTCCATTTAAAAAATCAAAGTTAAATATTTTTCTGGAAAACTGGTAGGCCTTGCAAAAAAATTGTTCATGTTAAATTATAGACCAGGTTGAATCAAATAACTTTTGTATATAACTTTTTCTTGTATCTTTAATATTTCAGAAGGTATAAGCTGGACAATGAAAAATCAACCACCCTGTATATATAGTTTTATAATAAAAAGTGTTAACCTCCTCCATAATACTGCACGATAGATTGGCTACGGATCTTCTACTAATAACAGATCACGAAGTTTTTATTGCACATAGATACATATATTTTTCAAACTATTTCATACAAAGAGAAAGTAACATTTTGCAGGTTTTGTCGTTAAATCTTTTTGAATAAAAACTAAACTGAATAAAAAATCTATCATTATTTACCCCTATTGACAAATTGGAAAATATTTGCACATTTTGCTTATTGAAGAACAGGAAAAAGTCAATGCTTGTTATCAGAAAATCTGGGTTATCGTTATTTAATAGCCGGGGTCGTTTACTGCATACATTTTTTCGCGATTTCAAAGTTTATTCACCTTCGCGTCTTTATCAAATTATTTGCACGCGATTCTAAAATACTGCACGTAAAAAGAAATCAACACAACTATACAGACAAAAATAATAAAAGTAGTTTCATCGATAAAATATGTTTTTTATGCGTATGATTAATATTGAAATTGCAAATAAAAGTAGTCCGTAAATTTCGCAGATGTCATAAAAACATTTTATATGTAACCAGTTCAAATATAAGTAGGTGATAGAAGAAGACAGTAAATAATTTTAGCGTGTTCTAGCCAAATAAATATAAAAGTGCATGTCTATATTAGGTACTGAAAATATCGTATAACAGATAATGATGTTACCGCACTATATCACATTTAGTACAGCTGTTCATATTAATATGTTACATTTGTTATATGGTAATAAATTACTGTCATAAAAGAAATAATAATAAATATATAAATACAACACAAAAGGTCGATTTATACGTATATTCATCTACCAGATAGGTACTAAATAAATTTAGCAATACAACAGGAGGTTGATAACCGGCTTAAATGAATAAATATTCTGAATATACTATGACAATATTGTTAATATAACAAAATCTGATTAATATTATACACTGCTCCAAGAAATTACCGCATCACATATTAATATTAAAATATCTCGCTTATTTTAGTTAATTTTTGAAGTACGTAATTTTGTTTTGAAAAGACCTTTTATATTATGCTCACGCACAGTATATGAGATCGCGCTTGCGTTATTTTGAATTGTTTTGATAGTTTTTACTTACAGATGAGAAATTTGTTGCATAGTAAAGTCACTTTAGTTGGAGTTCTAATTTAGTGTGTGGGTTGTTACATAATATTTTATGATGTATGTTTTAGTTATAATTTTGTCACGTGATACAAGAAAATTGATCCAAAATTAATGTGCTCAAGCAATAGTATTAGCGGAAAATAGTTGGAGCCATCATAGAATAGGAGAAAAGTTTGGCGTGTGTCATACATCAATTTCTCAAATGATGCAAAAGTACAGGGAGCCTGGTGGCCATACCAAAAGACCTGGACAAGGTCGAAATAGTGCAACAACTCTAGTCCAAGATAATTTTTTAAGAGAGAACGGTTTGTAATAGCCTGAATTTTACAGTATAGGCTTCTAGAACTGAATGTAACTGTTCGCCAACGTCTCAAGGAAGCTGTTAGTACCCTTTATTCCTCCTCAAGCCCGGTTAAATTTTGCTAGAAACCACATGGGATCGAAAAGGAAATTTTTACAAAACGGAGCGCTAGTTTTTTAGGTATACAGGTACCCATTTTATCTATTAAGGCCTGTAAGTTCATGAATAGGCAACCCATTTTACTTTTCATAAGTGACTTGATTTTCTTTTTCTTATCCACTTTTTTTACCTTTCGCTAAGAGAGGTATTGGATTCATGCTAAAATTCGCATACCCAGATTTTAGTGAATAAGCACGATTTAAGGTCCCTATAATCCGTTTAAAACATTTTTAAAATGATGTCTGTGTGTGTGTGTGGATGTGTGTATGTGTGTATGTCTGGATGTTGTAGCCACGATTCCTCAAAAACTATAAGACTTAAGAACTGTTTAACTATGGATTCCTCAATCTGACATTCCTGGGAAGAGCTGAAAAGGTTTTGGTAACAATTGAACAACCGGAAGTAGTAGTTTTTAAAAGAAATTCTTCCAAATATTAATTTTTTAAAATTTTTGATATTACTAATTTTGAAGAACAAAATTCTACACCTGATACATTTAAATTTTTTATTATATCTTCTATAAATTTAGAGATAAAGACGCTATAATATATAGAATATCGGGATATAACAAGTCGAGTAGGCGAAACTACACTAAGGAAACCAGTTGACAAAGTCAAATGTTTATAATATAATTTGTAAATGACAAATTTCAGTGTCAAAAATCAACAGTTTTAGTGACATTTTGATAGCTTTTTCTGTGAAGTACATTTAATCTTTCTTATTGTTTTATTAATTAAATATTTGAAATTATAGGTAATATGCATATATCCATCAGAAATACCGCCAATCTGGTTAATGAATTGGAAGAATTTGTGACATTTAGAAACTCCCTCATACAATGAAAAATAGATATAATTAGAATTATATGTGTGCAGAAGACATGTTAAATACAATAAAAAACAATATTTGGGTAAAGTCCTGTAATATTTTGTTATAAATCGACGGTTCGATAGCAAAGTGCAATACAATACTTATATAGTCTAATATGGAAATGGCGAGAGGTCTTGTGCTGGCCACAACAGATTTTTTTATTTAGAATTAAATAGTAATAATTTGCAGGAAATGGCCTGTGGAATATATTCTGTGTTGCGTGTTCTTAAACTTTTAGGTGGGATACATAAAATAGGCATTTATATTTATTAAAGATACATAGAAAAGTTCATTTGTGTTTCATAATAAATTTACAATACAAAATAACATATTATTCTGCAAAATCACAAATATGTAATTACAAAATTAAAATAATTTCATTTGAACAATTTCTGTATTTATTAATTGCTACAAATATTTGTATGTGTCGTGTATTTTTCATTCTCTGTTTCCGATCATCTCTGACTTAAATTGTGTTAGCGGTGGTTCAATACAATTTATAAAAAGAAGTGCTGATACTGTTTTAATGTTAAGACAAGTGCGCAGTGGGGTGACGATTTCATTCATTAACTGAAATTTCTTTAAAATCTGTAATACGAAATTTTGGATTATGTTTTATTGTTTTTCCTCAAAAATCTGTTAGAGCTCCAAATTAAGAACTACATCCGATTTATCATATATGGTTAAAATCTAATATGTTGTTTCAAATTATATATGAGTTTTAAATACCAAATTTGAGAAGTTTTGGATCATATTTTAATAGACTTTAAGGAAAAATCGCCACACACTTTCTTATAAAAATCAGCATCAACTTCTAGGTGCTCTAAAACCCAACCTTTATAAATTCTTCGACGTACATTATCCATTTCATAAATTTGTAGTTGTAAATTAATATTAATTTATAATGCTGGAAAATAGAGGAAATTTAAATCAGATCGTCATGTACATCTAACATTTATGTATGACGGAAAATATATTATTTCATTAGAATTAAATATTTTACTATTATATTCTCCTTAACACGGTTTTGTTATTCATTTTAACTTCCTGTCAGTGATATTTGTTTAAATATGTCAAAATTGTTTTTGTTTGACGCCTAGGCAAGACGATATATGAAAATAAATTATAATATATATTCATGTTTAAAGTTATTTAGAGTTATTTACTAAATGTTATTATCGTAGAATTGAAGATTGTACCATTATATTCAATTTATAGTAAAAGTTGCTATAAAAAGAAAAAGAAAAAGAAAAACTGTTAAAAGCTTGTATAAATTATATTTCCGGTTATCCGATATACACTTACGTGCAACGAAATCGACCCACCTTCCAATCTTGATTTTGATTGTTTTTTACTTAAAAACTAGACATTACATTTAAAAAAAAAATAAGTAGTTCGAAAGACCATTTATTAACCTTTAAAATGAGCCCAAATTTATCAAGTGTGCTTAGCGTTTCTGAAGTGCAGAAACTGTTAACAAAAACAACGCGTATTTGCTTGGTTGCTGTCACGCGCGTTACTTAAATTTTTAACAGATTGTAAATGTTTCTGAATTAATCTGCACATCAAACGTTTCTCAGAATTGAATCAATATTTAATTGTGTAAGTAAAATGGATACTACACCCGAAGTTGTCGCCCAAACGGTTCTTTTAATCGAACGGGTATAGTCAGCGAAGCGTGGCCCGAAGACTTCATTTAACCCGCTCAGCGGTTAGGAGAGTGTGGCAACGTTACCGGGAGACTGGTTCCTTTCATCGGCGACCAGGAACAGGGAGAAGGCGATGTACATCTGAGCGAGATGACCGCTTTATTGCGTCAACAATTTTAAGAAATCGAAAACTGAACGCAGTCAGTCAGTGGACAGTAAGACGAAGACTACAAGAAAGAAATCTGACCCCTCATAGACCTGCAACTGGTCCAAAACTAACGCCAACTCATCGTCAAACTCGCCTTCGTTTTGCACGGGACCATGGCGCAATGGGAGTGTGTTCTTTTCTCCGATGAGACCAGGATTTGTCTCCATGATAGTGACCGGAGAAAGAGAGTATATCGGCGACCTATGGAGCGATTTTCTGAGTGCTGCATTGAAGAACGGGTCAGCTATGGCGGCGGTTCATGCATGATCTGGGGTGCAATTTCTATGCAAGCACGAACGGACCCTGTTTTCATCGCTAGGGAAGGGCGCGGTCGCCAGAGGGGGGGTTTAACTGGCGCTCGATACATTGAAGAGATTCTGGCAGACCATGTGGTACCTTACGTCGAATTTCTTGGATAGAATTTTATATTTATGCAAGACAATGCGAAACCGCACACTGCGAGAATCGTCCAAGATTATATTCGAGAAGTCGGTTTACGGGTTATGGAATGGCCAGCATGCAGCCCCGACCTAAACCCAATTGAGCATTTGTGGGACGAGTTAAAACGAAGAGTTCGAGCTAGAGTTCCTGCCCCAACATCTATCCCAGAGCTTATTGTTGCAGTAGAAGAAGAGTGGCATAACATTCCACAAGAAACAATTTCAAATTTAATTAGGTCTATGCCTAAACGTATGCGGGATGTTATTTTGGCAAGGGGAGGTCATACCCATTATTAAAAATAAAAATTTGTAATCATATGTTCTTGTTTAAATTGTTGAAAAACATGTTTCATTCTTTATAAAATGTGGAATTGTTAATTTCACAACTTTCTGCTTTAGAAGACGAAAGCAATCTGGATAAATTTGGGCTCATGTTAAAGGTTAATAAATGACGTTTCAAACTACATAAGTTTTTTTTTAAATCTGATGTCCAATTCCAAAGCAAAACACAATAAAAATCAAAAAGTGAAGTGGGTCGATTTCTTTGCACGTAAGTGTACATTAAAAACTAATGAGCTCTTCCCACATTAGGATAGAATGGGTATACAAAATTTAAAAATTTCTGATTGACAGTATTTGAGTAATCGTGTCCACACGATCCGCACACACTTACACACACACACACACACACACATACATACCTACAGATATCATTGCAAAAATGTTAAAATCGGATTCTGGGGACATCAAAACGTGCTTATTCACTAAAATCTCTATGTGCGATTTTTAGCACGATCCCTATACCTCCCTTACCTAGGGTACCGGGAGGTAAAAATTGTCACCAGAAAAGTACTACACTACCCTTCATTTTGTGATATGGAACGGTAAATATGGTCAATTTCACGAGACGGAACGGTAGACCCGGTCAGTGTCACGACACGCCAATTTCACGAAACGTTTCGGTTCGCTCCGGTCCATTTCGAGCGCTGCATGAATTGGTTAAAGGCCTGTTGGAAACAAGTTCTCTTTACAGATTAATCCAGATGTTGTCTATACAATTACGATAGACGTGCCTGATTATATCGACGACCATATTAGCGATATGCTCAATGCAATACTATGAATATCACTTTATTCGGTGAAAGGTTTGGGGGAGAATTTCTCTGAGAGGTCGCACGGAGTTAGTGGTAGTGAATAATGGCAATCTTAATGCTGAATGCTATATAGGAGACATTCTTGAGAAGCGTGTTGTTTCATTTGAGCCATAAGTCGGCCCAATTTTTTTGCTAATACAAATGACCGACCTCATTGTGCTCGGATAGATCAAAATTATCTTATGGAGGTCGTAATCAACACCAGGGTATGACCAGCATGGAGTACGGACCTAAACCCAACTGAACATGTCAGGGCCAGTGGAGGTCTAATTATTTTAGTAAATTTGAATTTGAAATGGAACCTGAATTTGATAGATAATACTAATCTATGATTAATACTAGATTTATCTGTACCCAACTCTCACGCAAAATATATAGTCTTCTATACGTACCTGAAACCCAACCTAGATCTTCATTGCATTGATATGTTAGCTCACACTCTCACTTTTATTATTGAACTTTTCACTTTTCACCGTATTTTCGTTTTAGGAGACTTTAACGCACATATTGGCCAACTAAATAAACTAGATGAAGAAATATTCATTTCACACAACGTATACAGCTCCAGAACTTCGCTCCATGATTCAGTGAACCCTAGAGACGTCAAATTAGTTGAAAACATGGAATATCTAGGTTTAATTAATTTAAATGGCAGAGTGACTGGGGATTCGCCAGGTATGTATTCCTATATTAGTAACACCGGGAAAAGGATAATAGATCTTGCATGGGCTAACGTAGAGGTAGAGGGATGTCTAAATGTAACTCAGTTTAATATTACTCAATCATTAACTAACTCGCCTCACAGTTTATGTGTAATCCTAGTAGATGACTCTCCCAATATTAAAATAAAACAGTTGAGAACTGATAATTCAGTAATGTCATATGGTCTAAAATTCAAATTTAATATTCTAAATTTTCAGCAATATCATACTATCTTAAACAGGGGTGGATCCTAAGACTACGCTATGATAGCATAGTGAAAAATACCCCTTACGTTTCACCTTCCTTTCCCCATCAACTTTCACGGTTGTTAGGGAACCAAAGTGTTATTTGCCATTATGCTGTCATAGCGTAGTCTTGGGATCCCTACCCTGGTCCGATAACATATATTTTTCAAGTTTTAATATTGAAGAATTAGCAAAAAATCTTGAAACAAGCATCAAAGATGCCGCTTGCTTATCAGGTATGCTGCAGATTTAAAAAAACTAAAAATTCGAAACGAACAAATAAGCCCTAGTTCAATTATAGTTGCAAAAATCTTACATTTCATTATAAGGAAAATTTAAAAAGACTTAAATAATAAGATATTCTCTGCGAAAAATAATTTTCTTTGTAATAAGAAACAATACAAAATTGCAGTAAAATCTGCAAAAAATGAATACGTTAAAGACATTAAACATATACTTAATAATATAAAAAATAATAGAGATTCTGGGTAACAGTTAACTCCTTAAAACCAAGATCTGGGGCTATAAATAATATACCTATTGAAGATTGGGAAAAATTTTACATCTAATTATTTTCTGACAATGTCTCCTCCCCCAAAACATTTTATGGCACTTTCAATCCTCACTTCGACTCTCCAATCACCTTCAAAGAACTAGCTAATAGCTTAATTAAGTGTAAAAGTAATAAGGCACCAGGAAATAACAATCTTGCGGCCGAATTTTACGTAAACTTACCAGATAACTGGTTATACTATATTTTCAACCTCTTTAATGAAATAATATCTCAAAAATGTCTTCCCAAATCTTGGACTGCAATAAACTCTTTTTTTAATTTACAAAAAGGGAGACAGAGCCGATCCTTTAAATTATAGGACTATATCCCTCATTAACTCTATTACAAAAATTCTCACTCAAGTACTGTACAAAAGATTGCACATATGGTTAGAGGAAAATAATGTACTGAACAATAACCAAGCAGGCTTTAGAAAAGGTAGAAGCGCCGCCGATAATATTTTCTCTCTTTCCATGATTTCACACCTATATTTACGATTAAAATGACAATATAAATATGCCCTTTTTATTGATTTCTGCCGTGCATTCGACTCGGCAAACCATAGCCGGTTATGGAAAAAATTGTTCGACGTCGGTATTTCTTCAAAATTTATCAACTCCCCTGCAGATATTAGGCGTAAACTATTTATTTACATCAGTATTGGACTGAAAACGTTTTAGAAGTTAATACAGCCAAAGCTAAAATATTAGCTTTCCACAAGGGGCGCTCCAGAACAATCGACTCTACTTTTTTATACAATGGCGTTCAATTAGAAAATGTTTCTAAATTCAATTACTTAGGTGCAGTTTTCTCATCATCAGGTAAATTTAATCTTGCTGCTCAGGAATTTCACAAAAAAGCAACAATTGCAACACAAAAAGTTAAGCATATTCTATGTAAAGGAAATTCAGAATCATGGTCTGAAAAAATTACATTTCTAAACACAGTTGTGAATGCAACTGTTTTATATGCTGCTGAAGTCTGGGGCCCCTGCAGTGTGAAACTATGGAAAAAAAAAGTAGATAAGCTTTATTAGTTAAAATCAATCTTACATACCAAAAAATACGCCTAATTTTTATATAAGACTGGAAAATGCATCGTTGAAGTCGTAAAGTTTGACATATTTTGAGAACAAAAGTTAAAATGGCAGAAGAAGATATTTTGTTAATTGTACCTGAGCAAGAGATTCTGCAAAGGTTAGAATTTATTCACTTCTGTACAATTTTATTCATTATACTTTTTAATATTAAACATTTTATTTATATTTCAGAATTTAAATGACTTGTAAGTCTTCTCCATATATCTTCCAATTCTTCAATGGACAATTTATTAGTTCTTAATGAACTATTATTTTCCAGTTCTTCAACATATATTTCACACTGTCTTTAAGTTGTCCTCGAAGCCCTTTTCTTTATATCCATTGTCAAATTCAATTCAATAAACAAACAATGAATCGATATGTAAAATTTAATTTGAAAACATATGAAAATATATTCTGTCAAAATAAACATGAAGTTAGATATTATCGTTATAACCTGATAACGATAATTTAAAACGATATAATTAGTAGAATAGGTTTTGGGCATTTGTCGTTATTAAAGTCGTTTAATCAAATGCTTAGCGACAGTCGTTCAGTAACGATATCGTTATACATTTTTTTAGTAGAATAGGCCTGTTAAAGACAACGACAACAACTAAAGGCTGGTTTATGTACGCTGTAAACTTAAGAAATTACCTTAGCATTTTGACTGTGCATTAATAATATAGTATATAAGTATATCTAAGTATAGACAAATAAGTGCTGCGATACATGTAGCTATATCCTTAACCTTAGCATTAAGCCATTACCCTAGAATATGAAAATTTCAAATTTTCAAGTCATAATGCTAATGCCAACCAATCAGAAGAGTATATGTTCGTAGACGAGAGCTTGATTCTGGAGATATTTACGATAGTCAATTGACATCTGTCATTATTTTGTTATTTTGGAATATTTCTGTAAATGATCAAATGGACAAATAAATTATTATTATTATTATTATTATTATTCTGTCACATTGTCTTGACTAAAAATTAGTGTCATTGAAAAATAAGTTCAACTAATACAGTTAATTGAACAATGTAGATATATAAGATGTGTCGATTTTACAAGAAGTGACATTACCGGCCTGCTCTTATTGGTTTGCCCTAAGAAGTACATAAACCGGACAGCGTAATGTAAAGCTTAATGCAAAGTCATAATGCTAATGCTAAGGTAAATGCATAAGTTTACAGTTTACATAAGCCAGCCTTAAGTCAATCGAAATTCAATCTGCACTACAAATTAATTAAACACAATGCTGATACCGAAAATTATCTTCAATTTAATTTACCCTTCACAAAAATGTGGCTATTAATCCAAATAAGACTCTCCTCTAAAAGGGGATTAAGAATTTACTATAAAGGAATAAAATACGAACTTTTTGCGAACGATTTATATACAATATGCAATTTACAAAAAATGAATCTATTTTTCACTTCTTTATAGAATGTCCCATTTACGACCCTTTAAGAATTTCTATTCTTGATAGTAAAGAGAAGTTATGAATGTTAATATTACTTTAAATAAATAAGTTTCATAATGCTAAATTAAAGTATATTTCATAACGAGTATCGACAGTGTCAATATACGAGCAATACGATATTACTTTCGGGCGAGTAATGAACACTATTTTTTAGACTACCACAAAAAATAACATGAGTATCTTTTCAAGAATTTTATTTCAAATGACAATACCTAATGTTCTTTTTTTTTCAATTAATCAACCATAGCAACAAAAAAGCAAAGCTGCCTGGCTATGTTGATTTAACAATAATACTTTTTCCACAACCATTAAATAATACCTACATTGCATATCTTTTTTTAATTAAATAATACAATATATTAATCACGGGCCGTGAGTGCCGTGAGTAATAACACGGGAGTACCAGTCACAATCATCCATTACCCAATACTAAAATATTGTCGAGTATGCTTTGGCTCAACACAATGTTCATTTTTCATATGTTATACATATGTCAAAATTGTGAATTTGTGAGTGAATCGTGTAAGTTTTGAATTGAAAACATGAATTCCGATAGCGAAATTGAAGTAATTTGTACTCTACCAGATATAATAGAAGCGGCTAAATCAACAAGTATAAATTTATTGCCTGAAAAATCTAAAAAGAAGTATGAAATGGTGTATATGGCCTTTATAGACTGGCGAAGAATAAAGAATTTGAGTTCTTTCTCTGAAGATGAGCTTTTGGCATATTTTGGAGAATTATCCGAAAAATATAAGCCGTCATCGGTATGGGCGATTTATTCCATGTTGAGGAGTACACTAAATGTTAATAATAATATTAAAATAGAAAATTATTCTAAATTACGAGCATTTTTAAAACGACAGTGAGGGGGTTATCAAGCGAAAAAATCAAAAACATCCACTCCTCACGAAATTAACAAATTTATTAAAGAAGCTGATGAAAATATATATCTTGCAAACAAAGGCAAGAAATTCATTAAATAGAAATTTTTAATTGAATATTACAGATATTTTTTAAAGGTTGCACTAATTATGGGAATAATGGGGGCCTGTTGCACCAATGAATTGCACTCAATAAAAGTTGAAGATTTCCAAGACATTAAAACGGCCCTATTAGTAACTTCCTAAAACTAAAGTACAATAACCGGCGAGTTTTATAAAATTAGCAAGAAGTATGCTGATCTACGTCCAGTTAATATTAGATTAAATTTATTTTTTCTAAATTACCAAAATGGTAAATGTACCTCACAAAATATTGGTATCAATAAATTTGGTACAATGGGAAAACAAATAGCTACATTTTTAAAGCTACCAAATCCAGAATTATACACGGGGCACAGTTTCAGAAGATCATCTGCTACCCTTTTAGTTGACGCAGGCCCCACCTACATTACTGCATTAAAACGACATGGTGGCTGGAAATCTACATCGGTGGAGCAAGGTTATATTGACGATTCCATGAAAAATAAGATGGGAACAGCTGATAAAATTTTTCACTCAATAGAACAAAGTACAAGTACCTGTACAAAAAAACTGTTACAAATGAAAATATTACTGTTAATTCACCAACATTAACAGTAAATGAAAATTTTACTCTTAATACACCATTAACTACAAATGAAAATTATGATATTAATTCAACACCTGAATGCATTTCACAAATTGTACTAATTTTACTATTAATTTTGTGTCTAATAAATAATGATTGTTTCAATATTAAAAATAATTTTGTTACTTACTACGTACTAAATAAAAATAAATATACAAACAATAATAACTGAGTATTTTTATTAGCCTTAAACAGACAGAAAAGTGCAACTTCTTAGTCAATAGTCGTGGAAAAAGCATAGTATTCGACTCCCATATAATGGCCATTACTCATTCGAATGATTTACAACTCACCTTCGGCTCGTGTTGTAAACTTCATTCTCATGAGTAATAGCCCACATTATATACTCATTAAATAATATTCTATTACTTCATAGACATGTATATTTGATCCCATCATTTCAATATAACCATATCATACTACGATATTCATATTATGCTATACTTGCCGTGAAATAATTATAGACTGGAGATTTCTACACTGATGCCAAATTTTTTAAGTGTCTACTTGCACAAATATCTGTAATCTGTCAATGTCATTTTATATTCTGACATTTTTGTTAGTACTTGCGTGCGCTTTTTTATTCCCAATCCTATAAATTGCATTATATTTAGACTTTTGAAAAGAAAATGAATGAAACTCATGAATTAAATAGTCTTGATTTTCATAAAAAAACGTTTAGGAAAACAAGATTTAAATGGGCAGGCAAAAACAATTATTGCCAATGTACGCATTTTTTTTTTTCAAAAAATTGGCGTTACATCCTGAAAAAATTTATAATTTATTAAATAACAAGAAAACTTTGGATTTGTCTGCAGAAGCATGTTTTGTTGGCAGATCTATTGTTCACCTAATAATCAAATATTTTTACCTTTTATTTAAATTTCATCGGTTATCGTATTTTAACGCAAATGCGACTTTAGCTTGATTGTGGAAACTTTGGTCAAAATATAAATATAAATTTTCCACAGAGACAGTTTTTATACTTTATATTACTAGAGATTCACGGGCTGGGTTTGAAGCTTGAAAGCTTGGCTTGATTTGAAAAAGCTTGAAAAATCAAACCAAGTCTTTCAAAAAAGCTTGATTTTTCAAGCCAAGCCAAGCTTCTGTTTTATCAAGCCCAAGCCAAACCAAGCCTACCATTAAAAAAAGCTCGAATTTTCAAGCCAAGCCAAGCCTTTGACTGTCAAGTAGCTTGGCTTGAAAACAAGCTTTTTATAAAATTATTGTGGAGTCCGACAAGACCGTAATTTGCAAATTGGGGTTCCGAAAAGGACCAGCTTCACTACCTGTCAGTTTATTTAGTTTACAAAATTTGTAAAGAGGATTTTTATTACGCACTGTCTAGTCGAATACTAATAACATTGCAAGTAGTATAAGGTGTAGCAATAAAATAACGAGATTATTAATTTGTCATCTTCCCCCCATTCACTGTTAAAATTTCATGATAATTAGGCAAACCGTTCGGTAGTAGCCTTTGATTGAAATTAACTACTTTCCCGTACTCCGTCGGAATTATGTTAGTGTCAATACGAAATTCTGTGTGAAACTTAAAAAATCCTCTGCAGAAATGTACGAATTGTTGAATGTTTATGATGTTGAAGGTCTACCTAGTTTTCGAGCTGTTTAGAAGATTTAAAGAAGGAAGAAAAGAGATCGGAGACGATTAGCGTTTCGGCCGTGCACTGACATTGTTTTTCCGAAATGCAAGTGATTGTTCTCGTGGATTGGGTGCCTGAGGGGCATTTCGTTAACCAAGCATATTACAAGAAGGTTTTGATAACCCTCCATGCACGGGTGAGAAGAAAAAGGGCTGAAATGTGATGGATTCTTCACGAAGACAACGCGCCGGAACAAAACGCCCTGTCGCCAAGACATTTTTACCGAATTACAAAATCACCGTGTTGGTACATCACCCGTACTTACCTGACCTAGTGCCATGTGGCTTGCTTTTATTCCCAAATTATAATTCTGCGTTAAAAGGCACCAAATTCGGGGACGCGATGTAGCTATAAAAAAGCGGCAGAGCTTATGGACAACCTAACAAAAAAGGCCAGCAGGCATTGCTTCCAACAATGGAATATTCGCATCGGGCGGTATAGGGTTCGGGGAGGAGAGTATATTGAAGGTGGCAATATTTGTTTTGTGTAATTTTATACATTGTCAATGTTCTATGATCAATTTTGTTATTTAATTGCCACACCTCGTATTAATATAAAATACGAAGATATGTATATAAGTACAACACAAAATTTATTGCAAATATCAATCATTACATATAGAAAATATTCAATATTTTTATTAAATATTTATTAAGTTAAAAGTACATTGAATAAAATCTAATTAATTAAATCATTACGTAACTGGAATAAATTATAAACACAAATCTTTAATAAAATAAACTTTTTAAATTTATCTCATTGTACTTAATTTTAAACACCTACCAAACAACAAACATCAACAAATATTAAATGTTTATGACCATTGTAATGCTACAATTGATAATTTTGGTGCAGAATCAACCTCTCAGTCATTTGTCAGAGACTGGGTCACTCAACCAGAACCACAGACGCGTTTCGCTCTTATTGGAGCTCTACAGTGTGGTGTACTGACGCGTCTAGGAGGCAGTAAGGCTAAGCGAACAGATGAGAGGCTGGTTCAGAGACTGAAATATTGTGAAACATGTCAAGTGATATTTTTAAATATCTTAATGTAACCAAGTGTCACCATCATAATGAACTTCATTGTACTTTTATTATTAATATCAGTTAGCACCGAAAAGTAATTTGGGTGAAAGACTGCGGACGATAATTAGGATAAATATTATAGTTATATTTTGTTAAATAGTTCACAAATGTTGAGTCATATTTTTGGTAGCAAAAAATTTACAATGCTTTGTTATTCTACTATTTCCAAATCGTAGGAAAGAGAAAGTTTCTGTTTGTAAACATATATTTCAATACTATTAATAGCAAAATCCCTAATCTACCCCTAATAAACTGATTTTGTCTGTGGGTTTAAAATAGACAACAAAAGAAAGAGTCAGTATTTCAAGGAAATTCCCATCTGTAAAGGGTTTTATCAGATGTATTTGAAGCAAAAGAAATAGGTTGACCGTTACATTCCATTATGAAATTTCAAAAATATGTATTTAAACAACAAGTCGTAATTTTCTGTCTCCGGGGTCTTGAGTTTTTTTTTTTAATTATGCGTAATGAGTATGAACGAGTTTTAACAGTTTATTAGAAGGTTATTTCGTCATATTACCAAAATACAATAAAGTCAAATTAATGTATAAACATAAACCTATAATGAATGAATGGAGTAAATAAAATTTATAAAAGTAACATAAAAATTGCAGGGTTAAAACTCAATAATAAAATTCTAAATATCAATAAACATTAAAAATTGTAAAATATTTTTATTTGTCATTATTAGAAAAATATTTATCTATGTATACGATTATACTTTTAATAAAAAAATAATAAATTATGTTGATTGTTTACTGTCAAATATAAAATTCAATTAAATGTTCATATCAGTATTGTCATATTTTACCGTCTTATTTCATCTTTACACATAGTTATTCTTCAGTATTACCAGAATGAATTTATGTAAACCTAAACATGGTACAATTACAAAACATTTATATATCGATATATCGGATATGTCGGTATTAATTTCACATTGAATATCAATATTCAAATCTTGATACCGAACTAATAGTTCAATTTCACATATCAATACCTTTATATTGCTTAATATACTGTACAAATAAATGACATGAAATAAAATTATCATATTATGTGCGTCCGTAAATAAGTTCGCGCATGAGCATTTACAAAGCTTGAAAGCTTGAAAAGGCTTGAAAAAGCTTGATAAAGCTTGAAAATCAAACCAAGCCTAAAAATTTAAAAGCTTGAAATTTTCAAGACAAGCCAAGCGTCGTGTCCATCAAGCCCAAGCCAAGCCAAGCCCAACATTAAAAAAAGCTTGAATTTTCAAGCCAAGCCAAGCTTTTTTATTTCAAGCCAAGTAGCTTGGCTTGGTGAATCCCTATATATTACGTATTACTGTCATACCTTACTTATTTATTACAATATTTTCTTCATTTACAATGTATTAAAAATTTTAATTAGTTTTAAATGTATTATATGACATTTGCGTTCATTCCTTGTTTTGCCAAGTTACAAGCGGCAACACCGTTGGGCAAGGGACAGGATGCGGAAAGGGATAAAAGTTGAACATCAGTCCATAATCATTTGACGGCAAGTATCGTGTACGACATTTTCAACTTTCTTAAGTAAGCTACTGTCTCAATATCTATTATTTTCTGAAGTGATTGTCTAAAAAAATATTTTATTTGAAATCGACACTAAAGTATACAAAAATGTTCACTAACAGCTCAGAAATCGGCAATAAAATAATCCATTATACGATGATTTCATGCAATTGCAGTGGTGCCAATCTTATGATAATTGTTATCCATGTAAGATAAATTTAGGCAGATGTACGATGAACAATAGTACATTTGTACGTATAATGACAAAAATATTTGAAAGAAGAACGAACTAATAATAAGTTTGAGATAAAACACATCATTTTGAGTGTTTTTTTTTACGATAAATTCAATGTTCGAGGTTAGCAACATTGAATGTCAAACTAACAGATTATATTTAAACCTAACCTACAAAATATATATTCCTTTCATTTTAATAATTTTTCGATTTCAAATAAAAATTAATGTGCACCTCACCACTGAAGTCTTTTTTATCACTCATATGGTTTATTTTTCTCGGCCCTAAAGGCCTCGGCAAATAAATCCAATATTCATGATAAAAAATAAAACCAGTGCCTTCATACATAAATAACTATTTTTGTCCTACAGTCAATATACACAGTAGGTTTTTGCGCTTACATTTGTCAACGCAAACTGTCACTATACCGATTATGCGCAACAAAATAGAAAAAAACGCTCACTCTTCAAATTTTTAACTCTAAATCATTGTAGCTGCGATGACAACCAGTGATAGCAAATAAGCAATTTCCATTTTTAATGTCCTATAACATATACGCTAACGACAGTGACAACTCGTAAATAAATGGCTCATGGCTCTACTCTGAACAAATCAGTAAGTCTTACAGATCTATTAAGGCCTATTTATAATAATGTTAAATGCAACGCGAAGCCGCAACGTGACCGTAACGCAAATACAAAATCTGTGATTTATGATAAACGCCAAAAATAGGACTTCTAATATGGTTAGTATATAAAACTAGCGAAAACTCGGCTACGCCGAGTATTCCCTAGTGCTCCGCCGATAGTGCTTTATAATAGTTTTACTTACGTTAAATCCGTCTGGGAACAATTTAAACGTAAAGTGCTAACGCTAAGAGTCCTTCAAAATATTTTTTACTGCCCACCCAAACAACCCACGCAACCTGCCTACCCAAACTGCCCACGCAACCTGCCCACCCAAAATGCCCACACAAACTACCCACCCAACCTGCCCACGCAACCTACCCACCCAAAATGCCCACGTAACCTGCCCACGCAAATTTCCCACCCAAAATGCCTACGCAACCTCCCCACCCAATCTATATGGCAGCCCTCGATGATACCTTTCATTTGATACCAAACACGACATGGTTCTGACAACTTTAAGCAAAAAACAAAAGCCGATCGAGCTGTCAAATTTTTGATATTTCTACATGACAGTCCTTGACGTTACCTTTCATTTGATACCAAACACGACATGGTTCTGACAACTTTAAGCAAAAAACAAAAGCCGATCGAGCTGTCAAATTTTTGACATTTCTGCACGGTAGCCCTTGACGAACCCTTTTATTTGATACCAAACTTGACATGGTTCTGAAAACTTTAAGCAAAAAACAAAAGTCAAATCGAGCTGTCAAATTTTTGACATTTTTGCATGGTAGCCCTTGACGAACCCTTTTATTTGATACCAAACACGACATGGTTCTGAAAACTTTAAGCAAAAAACAAAAGCCGATCGAGCTGTCAAATTTTTGACATTTCTGCATGACAGCCCTTGACGTTACCTTTCATTTGATACCAAACACGATATGGTTCTGACAACTTTAAACAAAAAACAAAAGCCGATCGAGCTGTCAAATTTTTGACATTTCTGCACGGTAGCCCTTGACGAACCCTTTTATTTGATACCAAACTTGACATGGTTCTGAAAACTTTAAGCAAAAAACAAAAGTCAAATCGAGCTGTCAAATTTTTGACATTTTTGCATGGTAGCCCTTGACGAACCCTTTTATTTGATACCAAACACGACATGGTTCTGAAAACTTTAAGCAAAAAACAAAAGCCGATCGAGCTGTCAAATTTTTGACATTTCTGCATGACAGCCCTTGACGTTACCTTTCATTTGATACCAAACACGATATGGTTCTGACAACTTTAAACAAAAAACAAAAGCCGATCAAGCTGTCAAAATTTTGACATTTCTGCATGGCAGCCCTCGACGATACCTCTCATTTGATATTAAACACGACATGGTTCTGACAACTTTAAGCAAAAAACAAATGCCGAACGAGCTGTCAAATTTTTGACATTTCTGCATGACAGCCCTTGACATTACCTTTCATTTGATACCAAACACGACATGGGTCTGACAACTTTAAGCAAAAAACAAAAGCCGATCGAGCTGTCAATTTTTTGACAATTCTGCATGACAGCCCTTGACGTTACCTTTCATTTGATACCAAACACGATATGGTTCTGACAACTTTAAGCAAAAAACAAAAGCCGATCAACCTGTCAAAATTTTGACATTTCTGCATGGCAGCCCTCGACGATAACTCTCATTTGATACTAAACACGACATGGTTCTGACAACTTTATGCAAAAAAAAAAAAGCCGATAGCGCTAGTTACTTATGGAATGTTTGGCAACACTTTCGAAATGCAGATAAATCACGGACATGAACCTTCATAAATTATAATTTTTAAATATAATGTTTCAGACCTTTCCAACTATTGTGGAATAACGGCCCATTGCCATAATGTATGTTTATTAATTTAACTTCTTTCAAATTGTCCTCTTTTCATGAATAATTCCATTTAAATGTTCTGATTGACATGTCAAAGAAACGTTCTTCGTCTTAAATTTTTCAAAGAAGACTTAATTTTTGATTTCAAATTGTTTCAAAAAGCCAAAATACGACCTTTAAAAATTTTTTACACAAAAACTATGCACCGTATAGAAAAATGACCTATTACCAGGAAATCAAGTTGACTTATACTCTACAACCTGCAACTATTTTCATTAAAATCACTCGTACCGTTCAGGCTGTATATGTGAGCAAAATTTTCGCGATCGTCATTGATGAAACTAAAGTGAATTTAACTGTTTAGTATAAAAGACTAGCGTAAACTCGGCTACGCCGAGTATACCCTAGGGTTCCGCCGATAGTGTTTTATAATAGTTTTACGTACGTCCAATCCGTCTAGGAACAATTTAAATGCAAAGTGCTAACACTAAGATTCTTTCAAAATATTTTTTTCCCGCCCACCCAAACAGCCCACGTAACCTGCCTACCTAAACTGCTCACGCAAACTGCCCACGCAACCTGCCCACCCAAGCTGCCCACTCAAACTGCCCACGTAACCTGCACACCCAAAATGCCCACGCAACCTGCTCACTCAAACTGCCCACACAACTTGCCCACTCAAAATGCCTACGCAAGCTGCCCACCTTATCTGCATGGCATCCCTCGACGATACCTCTCATTTGATACCAAACACGACAGGGTTCTGACAATTTTAAGCAAAAAACAAAAACCGATCGAGCTGTCAAATTTTTGACATTTCTACAAGACAGCCCTCGACGACACCTCTCATTGGATACCAAACACGACATGGTTCTGACAACTTTAAGCAAAAAACAAAAGCCGAACAAGCTGTCAAAATTTTGACATTTCTGCATGGCATCCCCCGACGAACCCTCTCATTTGATAGCAAACACGACAGGGTTCTAACAACTTTAAGCAAAAAAAAAGCCGATCGAGCTGTGAAATTTTTTACACTTCTGCATGACAGCCCTTGACGTTATATTTCATTTGATACCAAACACGACATGGTTCTGACAACTTTAAGCAAAAAACAAAAGCCGATCGCGCTTTCAAAATTTTGACATTTCTGCATGGCAGCCCTTGACGAACCCTCTCATTTGATACCAAACACAACAGGGTTCTAACAACTTTAAGCAAAAAACAAAAGCCGATCGAGCTGTCAAATTTTTTACACTTCTGCATGACAGCCCTTGACGTTACCTTTCATTTGATACCAAACACGACATGTTTCTGACAACTTTATGCCAAAAACAAAAGTCGATCGAGCTTTCAAAATTTTGACATTTCTGCATAGCATCCCTTGACGAACCCTCTCATTTGATACCAAACACAACAGGGTTCTAACAACTTTAAGCAAAAAACAAAAGCCGATCGAGCTGTCAAATTTTTTACACTTCTGCATGACAGCCCTTGACGTTACTTTTCATTTGATACCAAACACGACTTGGTTCTGACATCTTTAAGCAAAAAACAAAAGCCGATCGAGCTTCCAAATTTTTAACATTTCTGCATGGCAGCCCTTGACGTTACCTTTCATTTGATACCAAACGCGACATGGTTCTGACTACTTTAAGCAAAAAACAAAAGCCGATCGAGCTGTCAAATTCTTGACATTGGAATATTTGTTTTTTACTTAGTTAATTATGGGATGTGTGGCAACACTTTGGAAATGCACTTGTATCACTGACATGAACCTTCAAAAATTATAATTTTTAAATATAATGTTTTAGGCCTTTTAAAGTACTATGGAATAACCGCCCATTGCCATAATGTATGTTTATGAATTTAACTTTTTTCAAAATGTCCTTATTTTATAAATAATTCCATTTAAATGTCAAAGGAACGTTCTTCGTCTTAAATTTTTCAAAGAAGACTAAATTTGTGAATTCAAATCGTTTCAAAAAGCCAAAATACGACCTTTAAAAATTTTTTACACAAAAACTATGCACCGTACAGAAAAATGACCTATTACCAGGAAATCATGTTGAGTTATTCTCTACATCCCAGAAAAATTTTCGTTAAAATCGCTTGTACCGTTCAGGCTGTAGAGGCGAACAAAATTTCCCCGATCGTCGTGATGAATTCAAATATATATAGAAATATAGAAATATAGATAGTGAATTAAATTATTTAGTATAAAAGACTAGCGAAAACTCGGCTGCGCCGAGTATTCCCTAGGGCTCCGCCGATAGTGTTTTAGAATAGTTTTACGTAAGTCCAGTCCGTCTAGGTACAACCTAAACCCACAATGCTAACGCCATCAGTCTTCACGCTAACACAAACGATTTATATTTATTCGAAAAACAAAAGTTGATCGAGCTGTCAAATTTTTGACATTCCTGCTTGGCAGCCCTCGACGATACCTCTCATTTGATACCAAACAAGACATGATTCTGACAACTTTAAGTAAAAAACAAAAGCCGATCGAGCTGTCATATTTTTGACATTTCTGCATGACAGCCCTTGACGTTACCTTTCATTTGATACCAAACACGACATGGTTCTGACAACTTTAAGCAAAAAACAAAAGCCGATCGAGCTGTCAAATTTTTGACATTTCTGCATGGCAGCCCTCGACGATACCTCTCATTTGATACCAAACACGGCATGGTTCTGTAAAACTTTAAGCGAAAAACAAAAGCCGATCAAGCTGTCAAATTTTTGACATTTCTGCATGGCAGCCCTCGACGATATCTCTCATTTGATACCAAACACGACATGGTTCTGACAACTTTAAACGAAAAACAAAAGCCGATTGAGCTGTCAAATTTTTGACATTCCTGCTTGGCAGCCCTTGACGAAACCTCTCATTTGATACCAAACACGACATGGTTCTAACAATTTTGAATAAAAAAACAAAAGACGATCAAGCTGTCAAAATCTTGACATTTCTGCATGGCAGCCCTCGACGTCACCTTTCATTTGATACCAAACAAGACATGATTCTGACAACTTTAAGTAAAAAACAAAAGCCGATCGAGCTGTTTTAATTTTTACATTTCTGCATGACAGCCCTTGACGTTACCTTTCATTTGATACCAAACACGACATGGTTCTGACAACTTTATGCAAAATAACAAAAGCTGATCGAGCTGTCATTCTTTTAACATTTTGGCTTGGTAGCCCTTGACGATACCTCTCATTTGATACCAAATACGACATGGTTCTGACAACTTTATGCAAAAAACAAAAGCCGATCGAACTGTCAAAATTTTAACATTTCTGCATTGCTATCCTTTACAATACGTCTCTTTGACACAAACACGACATGTTTCTGACTACTTTATGTAAAAAAAAAAACCGATCGAGCTGTCAAAATCTTGATATTGGAGTATTTGTGTTTTACTTAGTTACTTATGTCAACACTTTCTCGTATATTTATAAATAAAAATAATTATAAAATACCTTTCATTATACTATTATATGCATAATAATCGTTCCATAAAAAATATATATCCACTTTTAACTAATCTTTATACATTTCTTATATTGGTTTGTCACTAACATTGACATGTCAAATGTGATAGATGACATCGTTTTTCTATTTAATATTGTACATGTAGACTTCGATCGATTGTTTCAAAAAGCCAAAATCGCACCTTTAAAAATATTTTACACAAAAACTGTGCACCGTACAGAAAAATGACCTATTACCAGGAAATCAAGTTGAGTTATTCTCTACATCCTAAAAAAAATTTCATTAAAATCGCTCTTACCGTTTAGGCTGTACAGGCGAATAAAATTTTCGCGATCGTCTTGATGAATTCAAATATATATAGAAATATAGAAATATAGATAGTGAATGAAATTATTTAGTATAAAAGATAATTTAAATAAAAATGTACAGTGACGAAAATATAGTATTTATATAGTTAAACGAAAAATAATTATTGTCCCTCTAACACCCTTGGTAATATATAATATACCATTCTTGAATTATTTTATACTTTTTTTTTGTGTTTAATTATATAATAGTTAAAATCACTTTTAACACGAATATCATACACTATTTTTCCTACGACCCTAGTAATGTATTAGTAAAAACTAAAAATAATAGAATGACATTTATGACAGGTCATGATGTATTTGCTATGAACAACTGAAAATTGTTTATTCTAACCTCTACTTCCAACAATACTGTTTTAAATTCCAATTCTACAAGCGCCTTGCAAGAAATTGCTATAAACAATTGTACTTTAACAATAAACGTTTCAAAATAATGTGTACTTCTAATAAAATACCTATATAAAAACTTCATTTACTTATGAACACTAAATGTAACTACATTTAGAAGTAGACACCGGTATATTGTACCATATTTCGGAAAATTAAATATAAAAGTTCTGTTTTCATACAGCTCCTACTTTGTATAATAATATTCGATTCAATTTAAAATATCTATTATGTTGTTATTTCAAATGTCATATAAAAAATATTTTTCAATATGTTAATATCTGTACTCACTATATATAAATAAATATTTCCAATTTTAAATGGCACAAAAGTGACCCCTGTGGTGAACTCTCCACACCAGCTATGAGTGCCCGTGAGGTGACGCCTGGTAAGCGCCCACACGGTAAAATATATCGTCATCATTACCGATGTCTACATGTATTGTAGATATTGGCACACCCAGAAATGGGTAATATGCTGTGATGACATATTTATTTATTTTATTTTACTATATCATTACAAAATTATTTTAAATTAATAAATATTATTTCATATATGTTTAAATACCACTATCAGCCAATTATACATAAATAAAATTTTCTAAATTAAATTCACGTAAAATATAATGAACAAGACAGAAAGTTATATAGTGTAATTAAAATACCTAACAATGAGTAATTAAATAATAAAAAAAAATTGTAATAAACGTACCAATATCTAACGAAACCCCGAATTTCAATATGTCACGAATAATTATTGAAGAAACACTTTATTATTTAAATAGATACACAGCGTCTGTTTAGCCCGAAGACCAGACACACAAATGCCCATTCTTACATTTGCGCTTCTGCTCCACCCATAAGTTTTTTCAGGGTTGTTGCAACTTAGCAACCCTTAGTTGTGTACACATTCACCCCCGGCGTTCAGTGCACAATGTGCTGTTCGGGACATTATTCCCATCGACTTATTATACTTATAATGGAGATAAAGAACTTAATAATGTCAAGGTGTCGATAGGACAATACATAACCTTGAAATTTCTTATAACTTCTTAATATATTTGAGGCGTAGTAAGTGGGAGGAAATTAATTGTTTCTTTTTTATTTAAGTATTCTTTCATAAATCAAAAATGTTTATAACTAAAATTTCTTTAACAAAATAAATATAAAATTTAATTATTTAATTCTTTATCATTATTTATGACGGTTATACCCGAGACACACAACAAAAATTAATGATCATTAGTTATAGTATTCTCACGTGAAGTTGAGACTGATGACAGATGTCAAAATTACCTCTATTAACAAATCAGAAAATATGGAATATAGTAACCACGTGCTACATATTATATTGTATTCGTACAGTACAAAACAGTAAGTAGCATGTACCTACTACAGTCAATATTTTCTAATTTATTAATAGACAGAATTTTGAGAGCTGGCATCATTCTCAACTTCACGTGAGCATACTATAACTAATCGTTAATGATCATTAATTTATGTAGTGTGTCTCGGATATTACTGTTAATATGTATTTCGAAAAGATTTTAATATACAGTTTTTTTTTTTAATGAAAATAAAATAATTTTATAGAAATTAGTTAATTATAGTACCGTCTAAATCTCATATTAATACATCTACTATTTAATTTTTTATGTCACACTGGTTTCTAAAGCAACGTTATTCGAACAATTTATAAAACAAAAAGCGAAACTTTAAAGTCCTATCTTTAAAATTTTATCTTAAAAATAAAAATGGTTTATCAGTAGCTATTGGTTTATTTACAGTTAGTTTATTACATTAGGTTTATTCAGGGACGGACAGGGCCACCGGGAAATCGGGAAATTCCCGAGAGGCCGCGACTTGCAGGAGGCCGGTGGGCTTAATGCCTATTTTTTTTTTCCTAACAAAGTTTTAATTATAAACTGCTATAATCCTAATATGTTTTATAAAACGACAAATATCTTACAGGCACATTAACGCACAAAATTTCATTGGGAAAACTCAAACCGGGCTTTATGTTATTGTTATTACATTTAGAGAAATTTACAAGCTAAGTAGGTGCAGTATTCGTTGTTTTACAAAACGCCTAGAGGCCTAAACGACTAGCTGGATTGTAAAAGATCGCTAAGTCAACGAATTGTTAATCCGGCCCAGTTTTATGAGACGAATTTTACTATCTGACTATGACATATACAAAATGTCGCATAATGTATGTATTGCAAGTGGACAGGTTACCTAAATAAAAAAATCTAAGTTAAAATATGGTCAGAACACACTTAAAATCGTCTAACACAGTATAATTTAGAAAAATTTGTAATTAGCGTAGAAAAAAAAACTATTAAAAAATTGTGCTTTATGTTTGTGAATTATTAAATGTGTTTTTATGTTAAGTTTCTTCTAGACGTCTGTGTAGAAAAGTTCAAAATTATTTTATATACGGTGTCTTTAAAACACGTAGACATAGCTTGACCATAGAGCCTAAGGGTCATATAAATAAAAATAATAAACTTAAGTACTCTAACTAAATTTAAAGTTTATTCCACATGTAATTTTGTTTGAAAAGTGTTATAAACATATGTCATATGTTTTAGTTCCCAAAATACAAGAAGTCAAAGTTTTGTAAATATCAGTTAACTTTCACTTCGTGTATTTTGGTAACTAAAAGGAATAGGACCTATGATTATATGATGTTTTTTAAGTCCAATTATATTAGAGACACCTGTATACATAGTAATAAAAACATTATTTTTCATATATATATATATATATATATATATATATATATATATATATATATATATATATATAATTTTTTACCAAGGAGGCCGGCACAGGATTTTATTTCCCGGGCCGGTCCAAAGAACCAGTCCGTCTCTGGGTTTATTTACCTATATATACAGGATGATGGCGGTTAAGGGTGAACATAGGATTTTAGTTTTGTGAAATTTTGTGCTCTCTTGTTCACTTTACGGCAAAAACTATGGAGTGCAAAGTTGTTCATAATTAAAAGTTACATATATATGTATATACATTTTTTTATTGTTGTTGGTTTCTTCGCAATTTAAAAAATAATTCAAATCAAATCAATAACCTTGGAACTTGTTTTCTTTTTTCTAGCTTTCATAAATTATTTATAAACGTCAAACGCCAATTTGATTTATGGAAAATTAATTCCGTATTCTTTTGTAATTATTTCCATCATAATATTCCTTTACAATATACACACGTTTCTTATTCGAATTAACATTCATTATTTCAGTTTGATGTTCATAAATAATTTATAACAGGGATGGCGAACCTTTACGTATCAACGTACCATTTTTCTAAATAAATGTTTAATGAGGTCATAGACGTGCCATCAAATAATTTTAACTTTGTGATTATTGGGAAAATAATAATAATAAATACTATCAACTCAAAACTCTTTATTTACTAAAAAAAAAATAGGAACATTTTGCAATGTTTCAATTATAAGCGTAATTTAAATTAAAGTAAAATTAGTGTGACTTCTGTTGTTGCAGATTAGATGACAAAGAACATATGTTAGGGTTGTAAGATGTTACTTTTAGCAGAATGCATGCTGAACTGGAGTCATCAGTCAAACGGTTTCTAACCGAGTCTTCAATATTATTCATCTCTGAAAATAATGACTCGCAGGCATAGGTTGATGAAAACATTGTTAAAATAGCATGAGCCAGCTTCTTCAAACAATTAAATGTGTCTGGTAACGCATTCCATGTTTCCAAAATTTTGTTATTAGCATTTTCACTTGTCAATCTTTATGTTTCAATTAATTCTAACTATTTCCTTATTTCAATAAATTTTTGAATCCATATTGAACTAGACTGGGAATCAATCAGCTGCATTTCAAATTCTTCAATTTCCAACCAATAGAACTGGAACAAATTCAGTTTATCAAATGACGTCACATCAGGGTACATAATAAACTTGAGTATTTCCGATAATTCTTTGAACTGAGAAAATCTCGCTGAAAATTCCTTGATAGAAGAATCAATCACAGAAATAAATTCTTCAGTAACTTGGTCTTCGTCTGGTTTCTCATATATTTCTAATGCATCTAGTGCATCATAATGAATTTTGTGGTCAGTGACGTGCCCAAAATATTGTGTCGCGTGCCATTGGTTCGCCATCCCTGATTTATAAAATCCAGGAAAAAAGAAAGCAAATTTCATGGCCGTTGCTACTAAGCCGAAATTTTAAAATTTCTTCTTAAAATTGTGAAGAAACCAACAACATAAGAAAACATGTAAAAACAGTTTTATATGCAACTTTTAATTCTGTACAACTTTGTATTTTACAATTTTTGGCATAAAATGAACAGGAAAGTAGGAAATATCATAAATCTAAAATCTCATGTTAAATCCCTATCACCCTTAACCGCCTTACCTTCCTGTATATTAAATGTACAAGCGGTCAGTTCTTTAAAAACTACCCCTGCTTCGAAATATAGGGGTGCAAGTCGAGCTGATTTCCAGAATAAAATTCATTAGGAACAGAATCGAATTGCCAACATGGATCCAAACTTCGGTTGATGTTAATGTTGATGCCTCGTATGTTTCAGTAACTTCCTTTTCGTTCAGTATCAATTTTGCACATTTTTCTTATTTTCGAGTGACTCTTCTAAATCACTGTTGGCATATAAAAGTGTAAATAAATCAAACTACCCGGTCAAACTAGCCAACTGAACATGTAAAATATTATAACAAAAAATGTAATGTGTCAATCAAGTTGTTTATATTGTATTGTAAATTGTCATTGATTAAAAGTATTCGATTTGTTTGTGTTCATTTTAGTATATAGATTGCTATCCTCATATTAATTTAACAGGTTATGGGCCTAGAGACTGCTCACTGTACGAAATAGTGAAGTTAATACGTTCGTTATTTAAAAAAAGGTTCACAGTACAAGTTAGTGCGTGACTTCGTGCGCGATGGTGCGAATGGAAATGCCACCTAAGACAATTTTGATACTTGGCGTATTCACATACCTGCCCTATTAATTAAAAATGACGCATGAAAATACGTTACGGGTAAAAAGTTGAAGCCTGAACCTGGTGAAAACTATGCCGTAGAAATTTCAGAATGGGAGGATGGCGAAGGCAAAGCAATGTCGGATATTATTTTAGCCATTCATCCATCTGAACTAAAACAGGTACACTCTCAAAACAGAAGATTGAAATTTGTAATCAAGTTGGGATTGAAACATATTTCAATCCCAAACGCAAAAGAAATTAATATATAGGTGATAATTACAACTTTTATTTTCAATCTATTGAAATTTGAAATATTAAATATATTTAATCTTTGGTTGACAAATATTTTTCATCAAATTAGATTGAATTAACAAAATTAATCAAAAAAAAATCGCATCAATTTATAAGATTTAAAATCTTCCTTTTAAAACATATTTTTCTAAATAATCACAATGAACAGAAATGGTTCTTTTAAAGATTTATAAATTAATGTTTTAGACAACAAGGTTTACTTTATACGAATTAATTTTGTAATCGCCAAAGTTTAGATTAATGTATATATATATATATATATATTAAAATTTAATTTTTTGTGTCAGTTTTGTTTCTTTTTACAATTAAACTAAAGTCATTTCGGATACTATTTCTGCATTCTAATTTTATTAAATTAAAAATTAACATCTGAAGATGAATAAGTAACTTATAAAATTAACTATTAATCTATATGGATTTTAAAGTAATCTTTTAGGGATTGTGCTGTTGCAACCAGTTCGCTTGTTCTTGTTACGCACATGCACAATAGACAGTCCGTAAGCCAGCTACAGAAAACTGACTAATTTGACCAAAATTTTCAACATAATTTATAGTATCTATCCATTTCAGTGAATAAAAAAATGCACGTCTGCCATTCGGATGTGGGTGGAATTAAAAATGGCGTTCATTAAAAAAGGGTGAATATAACGGATTTCCGACTCATGTGACCAAAATTATCTTTTGTACTTTATAATTCTAGACGGAAATACAAATCAAAAGACGTTAGTCTGCCACTCTTATATAGGGGGGTGTCCCGGCAGACGAATTTTAAAATTTGAAGTTTGAAATATCAAAACTTGACTCATGTGACCAACATTTTCTTTTTTATCTAAAGATTTTAGATCGAATTACAAATCAAATGACGCTAGTCTGCCACTCTCATATAGGTGGGGTATTCCGGCAGACAAATTTTAAAATTTAAAGTTTGTAATGTCCAAACTTGACTCATGTGACCAACATTTTCTTTTTTATCTAAAGATTCTAGACCGAATTACAAGTCAAAAGACGCTAGTCTGCCACTTCATATGGGTGGGTTATCCCGGCAGACGAAACTCAAAATTTGAAGTTTATAATATCAAAATTTGACTCAGTTAACTAACATTTCCTTTTTTATCTAAAGATTCTAGATCGAAGTACAAGGCAAAAGACACTAGTCTGCCACTTTCATATGGGTGGGTTATCCCGGCAGACGAAACTCAAAATTTGAAGTTTATAATATCAAAATTTGACTCTGTTGACCAACATTTCCTTTTTTATCTAAAGATTCTAGATCGAATTTTCAACATAATTTATAGTATCTATCCATTTCAGTGAATAAAAAAATGCACGTCTGCCATTCGGATGTGGGTGGAATTAAAAATGGCGTTCATTAAAAACGGGTGAATATAACGGATTTCCGACTCATGTGACCAAAATTATCTTTTGTACTTTATAATTCTAGACGGAAATACAAATCAAAAGACGTTAGTCTGCCACTCTTATATAGGGGGGTGGGCCCGGCAGACGAATTTTAAAATTTGAAGTTTGAAATATCAAAACTTGACTCATGTGACCAACATTTTCATTTTTATCTAAAGATTTTAGATCGAATTACAAATCAAATGACGCTAGTCTGCCACTCTCATATAGGTGGGGTATTCCGGCAGACAAATTTTAAAATTTAAAGTTTGTAATGTCCAAACTTGACTCATGTGACCAACATTTTCTTTTTTATCTAAAGATTCTAGACCGAATTACAAGTCAAAAGACGCTAGTCTGCCACTTCATATGGGTGGGTTATCCCGGCAGACGAAACTCAAAATTTGAAGTTTATAATATCAAAATTTGACTCAGTTAACTAACATTTCCTTTTTTATCTAAAGATTCTAGATCGAAGTACAAGGCAAAAGACACTAGTCTGCCACTTTCATATGGGTGGGTTATCCCGGCAGACGAAACTCAAAATTTGAAGTTTATAATATCAAAATTTGACTCTGTTGACCAACATTTCCTTTTTTATCTAAAGATTCTAGATCGAATTACAAGTCAAAAGACGCTAGTCTGCCACTCACACATGGGCGGGTTACCTTAGCAGACGAATTTTAAAATTTAAAGTTGTGAAACCTAACTGTACATAAAATCTAGCATCTGATTTTCACACTGCAGCACTACATCTGCCGTCCTACACTCATCCCTACTTTTTTCTTCTACGTTGGCTAATATATCAAATTCTCAAATCTTACTTGTGGATTATTGGCATGGAGAGGATTCAGCTTCAGTTGTAGCAAGCATTTACAAATCGTCATTTGTCTATTGAGTTTTAATGGCAGCGTGGTGAATATAAACAGTCTATTTTGATTCATCATAAACGGGCTAAAAGGTGAGTGTCATTTTAAGTGTCTTGTAGGTACTTTCAATATTTCTTTAACGACGTTGATTTTTTTACTATAGCGATGCACAAAGAATTAATGTTAACGTTCTATCAATCAAGAGATTAAACACACAATAAAAATAAGTACCGTAAACGTTAAATATCCAAATACCGTAGACGTTATTTTGGGCTCTAAATAAATTTTTTACATACCTTGTACCTACGTTATTCTAACTGTCATGTCATCAGAATCATAAACAAACAAAATGGAAGGTGGTTACTAAGATTTTTCAATTCTTACTCATAGTAGAGTATTTGATAGCAAGTGTCATTAGGAGTCACTTTGAATAAAAATATGTAATTTAAAACATTATAACTATCTCTTTCTAAAAGTTAGGTTAATTTTGACGTACGCTATTTCCGTGCAAATAAGATTACACATTAAATGAATACCGTGAAAAATATACGCACTGGACCAAAAATGAGCTTTAACGTTCACGCTATTTATTTTGACGGTATGTGAAAACTCCCTATTATAATAATTTTTAATTTTTGACTAAAAACGGTATTAACACGTTGAGTCTTACTTTGCTAGCTTGTGATAAGGATGACGATTAGTGTATTAAATTATTTTTCAGACGACCACCTATGAAAGTAGCTATAACAACACTCTAAATAACAACGGAAAGTGCAACACACTAGTGATGTTATGAATAAAACACACTAATGCTGTTATGAGTTTTTAGTTCCATTAATCGACATCAGATGGCATATTCACAAAAAGTTAAATAAAATATATGATAATATACAATAACCGTCAAGTTGAGCATTAATAATGATTAAATTTGCTAATCATTTAGTATTATTTATATAATGTAGTTTTAAATTACGCGCGTCTTACGGATTGAGTAAAATAAAATAAAAATTTGCTTACAACAGAAGAACTTTCGTTATGTAATATACTATTGCCAACGTTTATTATTTACACCTTTGTTCTTATATGCATTTTGTTCTGTTCTTAAATATAGGAAGATAAGTTGTTGAAATATGGGAAAGTTGACTTGCTGCATCCACATCGTTGATGAAAAAACTGAGGAAGTCAAGAAGTTCAAGGAGACTACTTTGGAGAAGTGTCATAAATGCCTTAAAGTAAGAAAATTCCATGGACTTATTTATTCTACTTTGAATTGCCCACGTCAATTCAAGGTGTTGAAGGCTACCACAAGCAATGTTATTCGCGATTTACCGAGATAAAGAGCAAATATATTACCAGTGTTCCATTTGATTGGTCAGATGATACTGTTCCCTCCTTAGAATCACCTGGCACGTCCCACGCTGGCGAGAATCAAACAGAACGGAACAGGCGCCGCAGAAAAACTCTGACTGTGGCTGGAATATTGGGTAAAACCTGTTTATTCTGTAGTAAGCGCAGAATGAAGTACAAAAAGCAAGAACAACAACTTAAATCGTGCACAACGAAAAATTTTGAGCATAAGATACGGCTTTCAGCTGAAATTTTGAAAGATCATGTGTTGATTTCTTCGATATGTGGGTCTGACATGGTTGCAAAAGAGGTTTACTACCATGCTATATGTAGTCGTCGATATCGTAATAAGGCGAGAAAGGCAGAAATTTCCCAAAAAACTAAAGGTTCATGGCACGTAATGAGGGAAGCGCACTCAGTGGCTTTTGAAGTCGTATGTGAGTTTTTGAGAAAGCATATTATATTCGGTGACAGTGTGGTCACTCTGAACGAACTGTACAAGATATATAAAGAGGCTTAGATGGAATTAGTTCCATGTGAAGAATTCCTAGCACGATCTTATCCCCCGCAAAAATTGGAAAAGAAAAGCCTAAATTATTTTCCCTTTGATCTCGTAGTCGACAAAGGTGGAAAAGAACACTTGTTTTTCAAAACTACTTTAAATCTAGTACCAAATGTTAGGAAACAAAAAATAACTGAGATGAAGCGACAGTCACTCCTTAGGGATTCAGCTTATCAATTAAGTAAAGAAATTCTAACTATACAGAAAAAACCTCTTCCACAAGAACTCAAACTTTCTGACGTCCTAACCGGAGAGTGCGAAATACCCCAAATTTTAACCGAATTTCTGAGAGATGTAATCGATGGCCCAACCAGAAGTAAAGCAATGCCCGTTAGGAATAGCCGCAAAGTTTTAGCAATGTGTGAGTATTTAATTTACAATACGACTAGGGCTCGTATCAAACCTGAAAAACGTCTGAGTTTAGGGTTAGCTATTAAAAGTCTCACAAATTCAAAGAAGGTGATTGATATATTGAACAGATTCGGGCACTGTATAAGTTATTCGGCTATCGAAGAAATAGAAACTAAACTATCACCAAATCTCGATTGCTACCTGACGGATTTCTTCCACAACCGAACCTCTGCACAAGTGTAGCGTTCGATAATTTTGACAGATACGTGGAGACATTGACTGGGAAAAACACAATGCACGATACCGTCGGAATGATTTACCAGAATGTACTTCCAGTGGATGAAGTTGTTACTCCACCTCAGATAGCGGTACCGGCCGACACTGCTGAACCTAAAAAAGCTATTAAAAGGCGTCGTTGTTTCGAAGACATAGTTGCAGACATTAAGCCTTTCACAAAAAGGCCTAAAAAAGATATAAGATATACCCTCTTACTTTGTTGGAGAGATTCGCGATTATCGTTTGTGCGATTTAGCTTGGCACATGAGTATTGCTCAGGTCCCTAACACACCCATGTGGGCGGGATTTAATTCAAGAATATTTAATGATCCACTCCCTTGTCCAAAAATATCCTATCTTCCCCAAATTAAAGTCTCTCCAACCTCGTACTCGGCTGTACAGCAAACCTTAAAAATAGCTCAGCAAGTGGCGCAAGAGTGTGGACAACAGAATATCATGTGCACCTACGACTTAAACATAGCAAAAATGGCTTTTGAAATCCAAAATGAAGTACAACCAAAGTTCGATAATGTATTTATCATGCTGGGACCCTTTCATATTCAAATGGTTTATTTTAAAGCTCTTGGAAAGTTAATCGAAGGCTCAGGGATCTCGGAGATTTTATCTTAGGCAGATCTTATTGCCCAAGGTTCCCTCACCGGTTTTGTAGGAGGCACTCATTAGAGTCGATTTCGTCGTCTCTATTCTATATTAGGTGTCGCTTTAAGAAATTTGCAGTATGAACGATATTTAACAGAAAAGCTGGAAACTGATGCGGATGTAAATATTGATTGTGTATTTGAACATCTTCAAAGGTTTGCAAGAACAAAACAAACAAATGAAAAAGAAATTATAATGGACGAATATCTAATTAGACATATCGAGCGGTATAAAATGTTTGAACAGGACACCCGACAGGGGAAGCATGGAGCAACGGCCAAGTTTTGGATGGTCGTCTTAGACTTTATTGACATTTATGATGACTTCGACAGATCTGTGCGAATGGGAAACATAGATCTTTTTATGAAAACTTTGAAAATTATTACTGATATATTTTTTATTATGAACCATCCATATCCAACCATATGAAATTCCATATCAGCTCGTCAACGGTGGGCAATAAACCACTCGCAGCGAACTGCCGTAATTAGTCATGTGATTGCTTTGGTTGGAATAATAAAATTTGAAGACGTTACTAAAGATCTACGTGCTCACCAAATACAAGCTGATAACGTTTCTGTTACAAGATTGGTTGAAAATATCAGAAGCGCAATAAATCCGTTCGACGAGACTATAGAAACTAATCTTCTATTCAATATTTCTTCAGGAAAATCCGCAAGCGAAGGAACAGCTAATTTTTTGTTTACTATATTAGAGAATGGAGCAAAGCTTCATGAAAAATTTCGACAGCGATGCGCACAAGATAAGATGTCATTTGCAAAACCTATTTCTAGGAATGCCATTACGAATTTTTCTGCTGAATGTGCGAAAACTAAATTATGTAAAAAAGGTCATATTGCAGAAATTAAAAAACATTTAATTTATATGTTACCCACAGATTTGATTGTTATTATTTCCGATTTTCCCCTAATGAACAACCACGGTGTTCTGCTACCTCTTTAAGAAATTCTCACGTTGAAGCAGATTCTAAGATAGCATTTCATCTTAGCAGAATTCAGCAAGGAAACGTAGTTGTAGATTCTGCTGATACCGATGTACTTGTCATCCTAATTGGAAACATGCATCTCATGCACAAAAATGTAAGAGTTTGGATGCATATCGATACCGTGTCAAGAAACGACTTGAGATATATCAATGTATCGTCAATGGTCAACGAATTAGGACAACATATGTGCCAGGCAATGCCAGCTTTTCATGCATTATTTGGGTCTGACTACACGGCATCTTTTTATAAGATTGGAAAAATTAAGCCGCTCAAATATCTTCTGAAATACCCCAACATACAAAAAAAGCTTGCTGGGTTCCAGGAAGATGAGGCTATAACGGACCAAGAGTATTCAGATATAGAGACGTTCATATGTGGATTATATCGAAATACAAAGATAGAAAGTATTAACGAACTTCGACTTCAGATGTTCCTAGACATATACGAGACGAAGGGTAATAAACCATTAACCGCACTAAAAGGGATAGATGGTGCTTCTTTTCCCCCCTGTCAAAATGTTCGTAGGGAGAAGATAAAAAGGGCAAAATTTGTGACTTTAATGTGGAGCAACTTGGACCGTCCACATCCTCCAACTCTGCTACGAGAAAACTACGGCTGGATATTAACTGAAGGTTCATACCAAATCAAATGGCACACTGGTGAAATGGTTCCAGAAAACTTAGAAGATATAATACTGAATTCAGAAAGCCTATCCCAGGAGGAGGAAGAGGATTTTGCAGTTTCTACAGGGGATGAAGAAGACGACGACTGACTAGTATGCCCACAAATTCACTGTACTTTCATTTTAAATTCTTTTAATTTACTACTTACTCTTTATTGTAATAAATAAATTATGATTTGATCTCAGATAGTTCATTTTTACCTTGGTATTCCAACTATTCATTTCATTTTAAACATAAAAAACGAAATTTAAATGACAAATCCCGTCTCCTGTATTTCTTATTTTTAAATTCGTCTGTCAAGGTAACCCACCCATATAAGAGTGGCAGACTTACGTCTTTTTACTTGTAATTCGATGTAGAATCTTTAGATAAAAAAGAAAATTTTAGTCACAAGAGTCAAATTTTGATATTACAAACTTCAAATTTTGAATTTATTCTGCCGTGTCACCCCACCGATATGAGAATGGCAGACTAGCGTCTTTTGACTTATAATTAGGTCTAGAATATTTAGTTAAAAAAGAAAATGTTGGTCAACTGAGTCAAATTTTGATATTACAAACTTCAAATTTTGAGTTTTGTCTGCCGGGATACTCCACCCATATAAAAAGGCAGACTAGCGTCTTTTGACTTGTAATTCGGTCTATAATCTTTAGATAAAAAGAAAATGTTGGTGAACTGAGTCATATTTTGATGTTACAAAGTTCAAATTTTAAGTTTCGTCTGCCAGGACACCCCACCCATATAAGAGTGGCAGACTAACGTCTTTTGATTTGTATTTCCGTTTAGAATTATAAAGTACAAAAGATAATTTTGGTCACGTGAGTCAGAAATCCGTTATTTTCTCTCGTTTTTAATGGACGCTATTTTTAATTCCACCCACATCCGAATGGCAGACATGCATTTTTTTATTCACCGAAATGGATAGATACTATAAAATATGCTGAAAATTTTAGTCAAATTGGTCAGTGTTTCTGTAGCTAGCTCACGGACTAATACGCTCTGTTGTCTTCCGACTTCCTTCCTTTAAAATAATATCATTTTTTTTTTATTTACCTTATATACTTGTTATTCTTTTATTTGTTAATAAATTCCATTTATAACAAACCTTTTTTCTACCTACATTCTTATAGATTAAAATTAAATCTTATGATGATTATGATTTAATATATTGAAAAATTATTTATTGGTAATTTAGGATATGTCAATTTTGTTAGTTTAAAATTCAATATGTATATACAGTGTGAACACTGAAAACCGAGACATAGGCGTTTACCATAGGAAAACAGTTTTTTTTTTCAAATATTGTCTGTCCCGCAAGAGTATAGTGGGAGTTTTTGATATGGTTAGAAAGATTATTTAATTTGGAATCGAAGAGTATCTAAATCCATTGGAAAAATGACAATAAAAGTCTAACACAGGACAAACCTGTTTATTTATTATTGATTACTTTTTGTTTTTTGCTTAATACTATTAAGAGTGATATAACAAAGAAACAGTATAGTAAATTCAAGAAAGTACTTGACGTACCAAAAAGTTATTTGTTTTAATTTGGTAATTTATTTAACAATACATTGTACAAAATAAATATAAAAATAATAAAAATATTAACTTGAACCGGGAGGGATTTGAACTAGTGAAAAAATAACATGGAGCCTTGATTTAACCAAGTTATCTACCGAATACGTTTCCATGATTACTGTTTTTAGTAAATTATAAGTAAAACTGTCAAGTAGGATTATACTTTCGTAAATATTTCAATAATAAGGCATTAAATTAGGAGTATTTAGATACTCTTCGATGCCAAATTAAATAATATTTCTAACCATATCAAAAACTCCCACTATACTCTTGCGGGACAGATAATATTTGAAAAAAACCGTTTTCCCATGGTAAACGCCTATGTCTCGGTTTTCAGTGTTCACACTGTATATATATAGATATATACATTAAATCTGTGATAATTTAAGAGTGGATATTAATAAAATAATAGTATACCTACAAGCCCCGTCTCACAGCAGTTGGCCCACCCCCTTTAATTTAATTTTATTTAGTTAATTACAATATAAATAATAACTAACATAAATTATCGCCACTTTTTATTAATATTACTAACATTTTGCTGTTCTAATGACAGATAGCACGATATGTTTTCTAAAATATTTCATTTTTATTGTAAAATGAATTAATATTTAGTTTTACCAAAAACTGAAGAAAACCGGAAAAAATAAACGAATTTAAATCGTAAGGTTCTTAGATTTTTTTAAATAAAATTTCTAAAAGAATTATAGTAATTTAGAATAAAAAGCGATGTTACCCAAAATTAATAAATAACATTATAATAATATATCGATTTGTGTTACAATTATAACCGTTAAATTTTTAATTTTTAGAGAAAAAATTAATTTAACATTAAGGTATATTGTTGAAAATTTTCATTTTAAATAAAAAGTAAAGATTTATTTAATTAATATTACAAACTCTATTAGTTGTCATGATAATTAAAATTTAAAAAGTGGTCCAACTGCTGTGAGACGGGGCTCGTATATTCTTATAGATTAAAATTAAATCTTATGAGGATTATGATTTAATAAATTGAAAGATTATTTATTAGTTATTAAGGAAATATTTAATTTTTTTGTTTAAATTTTAATAAAAATACATTAAATTTGTAATTATTTAAGAGTCTAACAGGTCAGAAGTGGGATAAATCACGTGTTCTTGTACGTTCAAAAGTGGTGTCTATTGTGCAACAGGTGATATGGCAAAGGTGTTGTGTAATAAGTGAGTGCGATAAATCACGTGTTCTTGTGCGTTGAAAAGTGTGCAACAGGCGATATGGCAAAGGTGTTGTGTAATAACGTACGTACGTTGGGGAAAAAGTTGCTAGAGGGCGGCTTATTGAAGAAGTTTAAGGAGATAGTAAAGGAAGAGGTAGGCGAATTAACCAAACAGCTCGGTGTAGGTGTATGGCAAGATGGCGGTCAAGCAACAGGTGATGTAGCAGCGCGGGAGCCGGTGGCGAGTGGCTCTAAAATACAACAATAAGGTGAGGAAACTATCTCCATAGGATCTAGGGCGCCACGATCCGGTAGCGATTGTTGTTTTTGAGTTGAGATCCGCGCTGATGGCGATCTCCTCGACACATTCGATGCGGACTGTACGAATAACAATGTAAACAGGTGGTTGGCAAAAATCGATCAATTAGGCGATATTCATGGGTGGTCTGATTATGAACGGGCGTATTATATGCAGTCTAAGCTGAAAGGTGCAGCACGTGACTGGTATAATCATTGCGATAAGTACGATCTCTTGTATAATGAGTGGAAGGCGACACTCAGTCATGTATTTCCGCGTCAGGTGAATTATGCCAAGCTAGTCATGGAGATGATGGCGAAGGTAAAAGACCCTGGTGAAACATTGACACAGTACTATCATGCAAAAATGGCGTTGTGTGGTATGTGCGAGATGGGCGGTCACAAGGCGGTGTTCTTTCTCACCGAAGGGTTACCGGAGGAGCTTAAATCTGGTGCACAGGCGGCTAATTGTATTACGCCTGAGGGTTTATGTCGGGCGTAGACTATTTTGTTAACAGGTGAATAATAAATTAAAATCGATGAGCTATTTTTGCAGCGCGATAACCAAACATGAACAATTCTATCTATATGGCGGTTGTGGATGCAGTAAAGCAGTTTTGGATGTACTGGTGTACATTTAGAGGTGGTAACCGACTACTCAGCGGAGCGAGTTACAATGGCGCGATTTGTAAAGATGTGAAAGCGTGTTTAAGCTGTGCTTTCGGTAAGGGTGAGTATGGTGGAGAAAGTGGCGGAGCCATTCCCCACGGTACATATCGATCATTTTGGTCCCTTTGCAAGGAGTAAACGAGGTAACTCATATCTTCTGGTGTTAGTGGATGGCCTACAAAGTTCACGATAGCGAAACCTACTAAAACTTTAGGATCGGCGGAGGTGATACGTGAACTAAGAGGCATATTCGGTGTATTTGGGTACCCAAGGCGAATAATATCTGACAGACGCTTGGCATTCACCAATAAAGCTTTTGCAGATTTTTTGACGGGGCGAGGGGTAAAACACGTGTTAAATGCAGTGGCGGCACCCCGGGCGAATGGTCAGGTAGAACGACAGAATCGCACTCTAGTTAATAGTGGAGGAGCGCTAAGTAATTATCTCGGAACCGGTTCAAACAACTCCGATTTTGATGATTTTTTTTTAAATGTCGGTAATTCCAAATACTTCAACCTTTATAGTTTGAAAATTGACGCTCTTTGTTATTTATTAAATTATTTAATTTTAAAAAATTATTAATATCGTTAAAATAATGTTATTTATGAAAGTATAATATTTAAAAACGACATCCAGTAACCTTGTATATTGAATACTAAGAAGTAAGATCTATTATAAAATGATTGGAGTATATAATCTGATGTGGCCAGCACATAACCTCTCGCCGGATATTTTACCTAGCTGTGTGCATAAAACAAAGATTATTTTTACAAATACAAATACATTCATGTATAAATATTTGACGGTGAAACTTCTTTATATATTTTTCACATATATTTACAAAATATGTAAGTTATTTTAATATAAATTTTAAAATATATTTTACCATATTAAAATTTTATGCAGATAACAGGGATTATTAATTCGAACAATCTTTGTCTTCTCTACATACATGTAGTGAAAACATTAATTTTGGGCAGTCTCAATTGTATAAGGTATATCTGGAAATGTGCGTATATTCGTACATAACTTCTATCAAATTTTCTTTTTTCATACAACTTAAATTTCTCGTTCGATCAAATAGGTTTTTAAAAAGTTTTATTTTTGCGAGTACAAATTATAATATGCTATAAACTACTTGATAATATGATAATAGAATACAGACTGGCTAATCTAAAGCATTACATATGTTTTTATACTAATGAAATATGAGAGAGTCACGTTCTGGCACATCGGCACTTTGTCTATTATGTAGTACAGGGGTAGCACTATAACTCCTCCCTCGTCAGATTCGAGCCTCCTGGGGGAGTTGAAGTTCGACGTCTTCTGGGGTGCGAGATGACCTTCTCAGCTTGGCTGATTTCCTCTTCTTTATTTGGTTACGTATGAAGTACCCAACGATGATTGCAGCAACCACGTACAGGATGATGGACCATATACTTGGGATGTGCATGTTGTATGTTTTTTCTGTTATCGGAACAATTGGATTGAAGGAGATATCATTTAATTTCAAGGGATTTAGGTTAATAGAGAAATTTGTAATTTTATACGGTTGGGATTTTAGGTTCAGTTTAGGAAGTAGTAGGGGTTGGCCATGGTTTTCATTTTGGAATATTAGTATTTGTTGTCTGAAGTGAATTTCGCAGTTGTCTTGATTATTGATTAGGAAGATTCCCTCTAAGGTTTGGATGTTGGTTTCTTCGTGACATTTAATGGTGATTTTCTCCTCGTGTGGGAAAACAGCTAGGTATTTGTTGATTTCTGGAATTACTTCGACATGATTTTCAATTAAGTTAATTTGTGTGTAATGGCAGTGACTCGAAGTTTGATTTTGGAATATTTCTACTTCGCAGATCGCTGAGAAGTGGGCGTGATATTTATTAGGGCACTGAAATATTTTTGCTTGAACACACATATCATTCAGGGGCACGATCTCTTTATCAGATTTAAGAAGATATTTCGTATTAGGGATGATTGTAATAAATTTTGCTTCATATTTGGTTGGAATTGGGTACATGTAGTAGAGTTCAAAAGTTTTTTCGAAATTTATGGGGGTAGAAATGAAATAGATTATTTGAGTCGCTTCTATTTTGCAGTTTATTTTTAACAAGGATTCGAAGTCTAAAAGATTCTCTTGTCTGGGTTCGAATGGTAACTGCAAATGGTAAAATTTTGATATTTGTTTTAATTCTGCTAGTAGCTCCATGGGGTGGATTATACTAGGATGCAGCGTTCTTAATTTACAAAAGGTGATTGAATTTTCAATGTCTTGTAAGACGCTTAATATAGAATTGTATAATATAATAAATTGATCGTAAATATTTTTGCCATACAGTATATTTTGAATGTGCGTACTATTTATAATTTTGAAAAGTTGTAAAATTTTGGATTTTAATATTTCCTCGTTGTGCTGAATATCTGAGATTGTTTTATTAAAATTTTGAATAATTTGGTGGTTCACCGAATATGAGAGTTTGAGTTGACTTTCCAAATTATGCTCGTTTTCTTGCATATGTGCAAACATTTCGTTATATCTTTTGCCATCTTCGGCATCTAAATTTCCTGTGACTGATTTGAATATTGTCCCCAATCCATCTATTAAGCCACGTTTAGTTTTATGGTGATCAGAATGAAATCCGATGTTATTAATTTTTGTGTCAATTTTTGTCCGAATAAATTCTAATATTTTATCATAATTTTCGAGTTCATTGAAATACTGTGAATGGTTAAATATGCTTGATTTTAGTGCAGAGTATTGTGTGTTTAGATTTTTGTACTGATTAAGAAGAGCTTGGAGATTGTAGTAGTGTATGAAGGTGTGAGTCGTCTTTTCGAGTTTGGCAGGACCGAGATTGATGGGAAGGATTCCGAGGTTTTCTGTTATGTTTCTAATTATTGTTCCTTGTCCCAATGCGGACAACCTGGAATTGGTTCAAAATTGTAAGTTTTTTTCTAGGACGTTTAATGTTAGAGAGGTGGATATTCTCTGTTGTATTACCGTGGGTGGTTTGTATTTTTCCTGTTTTAAGACGTTTATTAATTTTCTTTAGCTTTTCGGGTTTGTATTTGTTTTTAGTTTTTTGTTGTTTCTGTTTATTTTTCACGTATACCTTTTTGGGGATTTTGTGTAATTCTTCTCTATTTTCATTACATTTATTTATTACCTTTTCTTTATTTGCCTGGATTTTGTCTAATTGATTCGTAAAGTAATTTAGTTTTATTCTTATGACTTTCTATATAATTGTTAATGAGCTGTTTTTCGAGGTCGATATTAAATGGGGAGTTGGTGTCTAAATGGCCGGTAATAATTTCGCATGGTTTCAATTTTGTGACAGAATGAATTGTGTTATTATAAGCTAATAACGCATAGTTTACTTTGGCTTCTGTAGGCTCCGTTTTGTATTATTTTTGATTGTTAAACAGTCTTATGTGTTCGATAAAGGTCGAGTGGAATCGTTCTATTATGCCGTTAGATTCCGGATGTTGTGAGCTTATGAAATGTATATCGATTTTGTGTAGTGTCAGCAATTCTTTTACGACTGAGTTTTTAAATTCTAACCCGTTATCTGAAATAATTTGTTCTGGGATTCCATGATGTGTAAAATATTTGACTAGGTTATTGCAAGCTTCTATGCCTTGTCCTGAATTTAATTTGTATGCTTGTGCATATTTTGAAAATGAATCTATGATAGTCAAAAATTTAGCTTGTTCTAAAGTAATGCTGTCTATATGTAAAATTTGGAAAGGTTTCGTAGCTGTGGGTGTGATGTTTAAATTTACGTTTAAGGGTCGCCTGTCGTATTTTGTTACTTGGCATATTTCACAGCTATTAATAAATGTTTGAACGGATTTTCTTAATTTTGGCCAGTAATATTGTTGTTTTATACGCGCTTCTGTTTCATCAATACCACGGTGGTTACTTTTGCTGCAGTGGTAATTCGATATGATGTGTATGATTTCTTCCTCATTGGTAACGTCGCTTAAATATTTTGTACATTTTACTAAACATAGTTGAGAATTTTTGAAATAATTTTGAAGAATTAAACTGAATTTTTCGTATAGTTCGTTTTGAAAATAAATATGATATTTTATTTTTGGAACAAGATATTCTTTAATAAAAGCAATCATTTCAGTTTTGTAATTATTTTTTGAAAATTCTACTTCCATTCGTAATTTTTTGTGTTCGTATAATTTTGTAATTTTTACTTGTTTAGGATTAAAATCGACTTCTGTTATAATAATTTGATTTTTGCCATAGTTTACGGGGCATTCTACTATCGGGATTCCGACAATAGGATTTTCTTTACTTGAATGTATTGTGATATCGCTATCGCTTGTGTCGTCATCGTTTATCTCATTATGTTGTGAGTCACCTACCTCGACTGCAAGGGATTGCGTATCGTCGTCTTTGTTATCTGTTTTATTCCTTAACTCTGTGTTAAAATTTTCTATGAATTTATGAAAGTGTTTCATGTTTTCTGTTTCGTTTATGTTTAATTCGGTCTGGGGAATTTTGGGTTCAGGGAGTTTGTAAACGGTTATTAGTATGTTGGTATTATCAAAAATATATTTTAACATTGATTTAATTTCGTTCCAAATTTGATTGTCATGTCCACATGCAATTTTTGGTATACTTAAATTTTTGATATTATTATGTAAACAGAATTTTCTCAAATTTAGTAAGGTATAGAATGTCTTGTTTAGTCGGTTTATTGTAATAATTTTCCTTTGTTATTAAGTATAATAGATATCTTTGTGGGGTTTTTAAATATACTAGGTTATGAAGTTGAGGATTTTGAGATTTTAATTTGTGTACGTTGTTAAATTTAATTTTAAAATTTTTGGCAATACCCGATGACATTTCTAAATCTTTGCTCACGCAATGAGCTAGACTAGAGTCAGATGGTGCATCGAATAGATTTCCTATTACTTCAATAATATTGTTATTATTGTGATTAAGGCAATGTTTCTTATCTAAGTAGTCTTTGAATAGAGCTAGTGGAGTGTCATCTACTTGTGTTTGTGATTGTAAATTTTGAGTTTTATTAATTTCAACAGGTATACGGCTTAAGGCGTCGGCATTGGTATTAAGTTTGCCTTTCTTATAGATTATTTCATAGTCATATTCCTCTAATTTGAGGCGCCATCTTATTAATTTTTGGCTACATTATTTTAACGGGAATAGCCATTGCAAGGGTCGGTGGTCTGTATAGATTTTGAATTTGCGTCCTAATAAGTGAGTTCTAAAATACTGAGTCGCCCAAATGATAGCTAACATTTCTTTCTCAATGGTGGAATAGTTTATCTCTGTCTCGTTCAGTGTTCTGCTAGCGTAAGCTACTGGTAGGTCGTTGCCTAGACTACCTTGGGATAACACAGCTCCAATCGCCAGCTGGCTCGCGTCACATGTCAAGTTAAATTCTTTGTCGTAATCTGGATATTGGAGTAGTGGTTCGTTAGTCAACAAATTCTTGCAATTTTCAAAGCATTGTCTGTACTCAGGGTCGTTAATGTCAATAACAGCATTTTTCTTTAAGCGTCTAGTTAGCGGTTTTGTTATCTTAGCGAAGTCTTTAATAAATTTTCGATAATAGCCTAAAAGTCCTAAGAAACCTTTAATTTGTGTTGTAGTTTTTGGAATTGGAAAATTTAGAACAGCCGAAATTTTGTCAGGATTTGGTTTCACGCCCTCAGGGGTTACGATATGCCCGAGATACGCTACTTCTCTTTTAAGAAATTCGCATTTATCTAGTTGTACTTTGAAATTTGAATTTTTCAAACGTTCGAAAACTAATTTTAAATTTTGAATGTGTTCTTGTAGGCTGGTACTAAATATAATAATGTCGTCGAGGTAAACAAGGCATTTTTTGTTTACTAACCCTCTCAGAACATTGTCCATAACGCGTTGGAATGTCGCGGGTGCGTTTTTTAAGCCAAAAGGCATACGAGTGAACTCATAATGCCCGTCTTCCGTATTAAATGCAGTTTTTTGAATGTCTTGTTTGTCCATTTCAATCTGGTGGAAACCAGATGCCAAGTCTAACGTAGTGAAATACTGACAGCGTCCGAGTTTATCTAGTAAATCAGTTATGTTCGGTAATGGGTATTTGTCGCTAATAGTCTTTTCGTTCAATTTCCTGTAATCTACCACTATACGCCACTTGCGTTTACCAGATGCGTCAAGTTTTTTTGGGACAACCCAAATAGGTGATGACCATGGCGAACATGATGGTCTAATAATATTTTGATCTAACATTTTTTGTGTTTGAGAACGTACCTCTTGTCGGTGAATTTCTGGGTATCTATAAGATTTCGTATAAATGGGAATTGCGTCACTTGTTTTTATGGAATGTTTAATTTGATTAGTAAATGTTAAATTTTTGTCGTCTACGTGAAATATATCAGAATAATCGTGAATTAATTTAGTGATAGCTGATTTTTCTTCCGAATTCATGTGATCTGACCGAATTTTTGAAATATCAAATTTAATTTTTTCTGATTGAATGAAATTAAAATTGGGTGATGAGTACGTTTCATAGTTAGAGATGTTTTCTACAGTAATTGGTTCTAATTGTGTGAAGTTGATATGTGATTCTGAGTAATTAATTGCTGTACAAAGTGCATGGTAATTATTGGCTGTGGTGACACATTCGGGGATGATTAAATTATTCTGTTGTTGTTTTGGTATTAAAATGGTTCCGTTTTGTTGAGTTACTTGAATTTTGATTACCTTTTCGGTTTTGAGGTCTAATGTTACATTATTATTTGGCTGACAAATATTGTTTGTATTAATTTTATTTTCAGAATTTTGATGTTGAATTTTTATTTGGCAGGTGGGTGTTGTTACTACATTTTTATTCAGGTCTATAATTATTTTTAATGTACTCAGATTGTCTAATCCTAATAAGAGATCGAATTCATCGTGAAAATCAAAAATGTGATATTTTAAACTTGCATTTTTCTTTAAATTAAATAATTTTGAAATAGGTACGAGTGTGCTGTAATTTTCGATTGAAGTTCCATGCGCAGTTGAAATTTGGAAAGGGTCTTTAAAAATTGAATTTTTGTAATATTTATGCGCTATGGTAGGTTTTATGAAAGATTTCGTACTTCCCGTGTCTATCAAAACTTTCAAATTATTTTCAGGGAATATAATGTAAGGTAATTTACTTTTATTTGTTAAGTTCATTAGTTCGACTCTGGGTAAAATGTTTCTATTGTTTCCGAGGCTGCGATGTCTAAAAAATTTTCGTCTTCGAAATTGTCGGGGTTTTGTGGATTTTCATAATCATTGTTATCAATTAATACTTGGTCAGTTTGTTCTTGGTTATCGTAATAAACATATGGGTCAACGGTAGATTCAGCTGACTCGTTGATATTAAATAATTCTCCCGCTGTGTTTGCGCGGTTTTGTGCAGGACGGTATTGAGTTGTATTTCGCGTGGAAATACTCATCGGAGTAGGTGCAGGAAGGTTTTGTCTGGTGGATGGACCTTGGCGTGGTGTTTGCGGTGTATATTGTCGTTGTTGTTGAGGAGTATATTGTCTTTGTTGTTGAGGATTATATTGTTTTTGTTGTTGAGGAGTATATTGTTGTCTGTATGTCGTTTGTTGCATAGGTGAAGGATGCAGAGTTTTATTGGGTGTGTAATTAAAGTAGGGTATGGGTTTAGGAATATTGTATCTTGGTTGGTGGATTTGTGGTTTTTGATTTAATTTGGGTGTGTGCTGATTAGTGTTTTTGGATTTGGCATAATATTCAAATTGAAAGTCATTTGCTAACATACTTAAAGCTGAATTTAAGTCTGTAGGGTTCTTTGCCCTCATTAATTGACCTATAGGTTCTTTTAAACCTTTTAGTAAAACTCGCAAAGCATAATGTTGAAAATAGTCAATCATTACTACGGATGCTTCGGCAGCAGCGTTTGTTGAAATATAAGAAATTTGTAAATTTAACAGGTGTTGTAAACGACCGTAAAAATCAAAAACATTTTCATTAGGATTTTGTTTTAGCTCTGTTATTTCCATGTTTAATGTGAACCAGTCACGTTTGTCTGAATAAGCATTTTTTAATGCTGTTTTCAAATCTTCCCACTTTGAAATTGTGGAACTTGCAATATTGATAGCAGCTTCACCTTTTATTTTGGCTAATATACTGCTTATTAAATATTCATTTTGGAAATCGTTTGTGTTTGTAGTATTATAAAATTTTGTTACTAATTTTTCACAAACGCTAGTAAACCTAGTAATTCACGTTCCCCATGGAACTCTGGCACCATGTCCAGATATTCCTTTTTTAATACTGGAGTAACCATGTTTAATAATGGTATTCTTAATGTGATATTATTAATAGGATTTGTATTTAAATTAACTATACGATCTTCTGTTTCGAGATCGGAGTCTGCTTCTGAATTATTTGAATCTGACAAAGATTCTGGTTCTCTGAATGACATATGGTACTCACAAAAATAGTAGTGTCGGCTTCATGTGCCCTGAAGTCGAACACGGTCTCGTCTCGAAGTTGAGGCAGGAGTTGCACTGATGTCCGCTCAGCTTGGCTCGCTCGGCTCGTCGAGATGTTTCTTGCTTCTGATGTCCTCTCAGATGCAGGATACGGTGATCGAAGTATGGAGATATTCGAATTTGCCAAATTAATCACGAAAGTGAAACAATTTATATTCGTTAAATTGTTTTGGCAATCCTACCAAGACTGCGCCACTTAAATTTCTCGTTCGATCAAATAGGTTTTTAAAAAGTTTTATTTTTGCGAGTACAAATTATAATATGCTATAAACTACTTGATAATATGATAATAGAATACAGACTGGCTAATCTAAAGCATTACATATGTTTTTATACTAATGAAATATGAGAGAGTCACGTTCTGGCACATCGGCACTTTGTCTATTATGTAGTACAGGGGTAGCACTATAACTTACATGTATCTAAATAACTCATTGATTTTATTTGAATAAAGTATGGTGAGATTGCGCTCTTTTTACACTAATATCGATGTGTAATGTCGTCAATATTATATCTTATTTAAGAAGAATTTGATAACTTTATGCAGTTCGATGTTACTGTAGTCTACGGTGCTCGTACATTTTCCCATAATCTTTGAGATAAATTTAACAGTCCTTTAACGTAAACTTGTCACCTCAACAATAGTCGCAGGGCAAACCAATAATTAAGAAATTCTCTAAGCATATTTTTCTTAATTCACTTTCATCTTGTGTTTCTAACATTTAAATATCGTCTTCCTTCTCGTAGAGAGTCATCTTATTCCACTCTTATTCGCACTTTGTTCGGCTTGTACCGTCTACAATTCAAATGTCTTGTCTTCTCGTAGGCAATCCATCCACCGCCTTTTCACTCATCCATGTGCGCTGAGGGTTGCCCTGATTATCTAATCTTGTCCGAAATTAGGAGCATTTTGGATATCTTCATTTTTCATGCGGTCACCTGGGTGACATTCAATGACTACTCGTATTTCATTCATAACTCCACTGTGTGCAACGCCTGATGCTTCTTCTTTGTGTAACCCGCCTTTTAAGGGGCGAATTGCAAATAATATTTATAAGTGAGTTCTTGCCAGACTGGTGGTACAATTTAGTAACTGCCAAAATAATAGATAATAAACTCTAATAAATGTTCCTACTTCTTGTAGAAGGATAAGGGTTGTAATAATAATATTAATTATTATTATAAATAAGTTTATTGACTAGTATAATTGAATGATATATATTTACACTTGATAGATGATGACTGCTGTAGCGACTGTATGGAGGATGAGTCTTCTATATCTTTGGTCTCTGGACACTCTCTCTTGGACACACTCTAACTTCCCATCGTCTATACAGTCTTTTATATTACTGTAATGCTAAGTCATCAAACAATTGAGTAATAACCTACTTATGACACTTTAATATTGATATTACTTGTTCTGCAATATATGCAAATAATAACACAAACTATTATGACCCCAATTGTGTGGTGACCTAGTCTTACATTCCTCCCTTCTTTAGAAATTTGCTTCCGGAGGAGCACAATTTTCTTATAACTACACTTAAAGTCTCTATTTTCACCATATTTCGTAACATGTCATGTGTGATGGGGAAAATTACTGCATTCCACTGGTCTTCTGCTGGATGGTGTATCCATGGCTGTAGATGAGTTTGAGGGTACATGAACGATTGGCCACTCGTCATCCCCTGAATGGTTCATCTGCTTCTTGTGGTTTGATATGATTTCCTCATCATACATGTCACTGATGTTTGGTATTTTACTGTTACTAACAACACTTCCATTCACACATTTTAAATACCATATTTTCTAAATAATTGTTTTTCCATATGACACAAAATATTCAAAATGTCTTCCATATTTATCATTTATAACGTATATCTGCAATTCTTATTAGTGGTATGGACAATTCAGCTATCCCATATATAAGTTGCTAATTGAAGTTCTAAGCAATACATATTTATTTAAAAAGAAAAATTTAAATATTTAATAAATTTGAATACGTTATGAATGCTATTTAAATTATTCACTTACACACTTAAATTGGAAAATCAAGACACATATTATTTTCCTTATGTTCTTGGTTCTTGGTATTGAATACTAACTCATAATCCATGGGTGTTGTGGTGCTGGTCCTTTACTGCGAGTGTGGTACGGTGATACTTCAGGAGTGGGAGTCCGTTCCACTTGTAAATTATTATGAATTAATTCATTCATCATATTATGATGTACTATATTTTGTGACGTTTTAGGATCATTTTTATTTTCTTCTGTACACTCTACTGGTTTACATTGCGGTATCTCTATGTCTTCATTTAAATTTTCTTCTAAAAGATTCTAGTCCATAAATGGTTTTAAGCGGTTCACATAAACTGTCAAAATTTTATCAGACTTATTTTGTCGAATTTTGTATGTTACGGGTCCCATGATTTTTGTGATGAAGTACGGCCCTGTCCATGGCTTGTGAAACTTTCGTGACGTTCCTGCATTTATTGCTGGACTATGCAAATATACTGCGTCACCGATTTTATATTTTGCTGATTTTGTATTTTTGTTAAACTGCTTATGCGTTTTCTCGGTTGCTTTGTTGATATTTTGCTTTACTGAGTTGAAAGCAATTTGCAATCTTTGTTTTAATTCTGACGCATAATTGTCTGCATAGTCATACCTTAGATCTTGTGGTCTGGTTATGTCGTCGTACGGTAATTCCAAATCACGACCATGCATTAAGAAAAATGGAGTTTCATTTGTACTACTGTGTACACTACTTCTGTATGCTAATAACACGTATGGTAGCCATTCATCCCAGTCGGTTTGATCTCTATTAACAAAATGAGACAAAATGTCCTTGAAGACGCGATGACTTCGCTCAATCATCCCATTCGTTTGTGGTCGGTATGCAGTTGTTTGTAATTTTTCAACGCCAAATATTTTGCAGATTTGTTTGAAAATTTCCGAAGTGAAATTTGTACCTTGGTTAGTCAGTAATTGCCTTGGAGCACCGTGTCTTGCGATTATTTCTTGTGACAAAATTCTTGAAATCGTTGATGCTTTTTGGTCTGGAATAGCAATTGCTTCTGGATATTTCGTGAAGTGGTCCTGGAATGTTAGGATGTATTTATTCCCCTTCATACTTGTTGGTAATGGACCTACAATATCCATTGAGACCCTTTCCATTGGCCTACTAACTTCATTGAATTTTTGGAGTGGCACAGGTTTGTGATGTGGAGATGTTTTCCTTTGATTGCATGAGTGACATTTCTTGCAATAATCTTCAATGTCCTTGGCCATCGATTTCCAAAAAAAATTTTCCTTGATCCGACTGTATGTCTTCTCAAACCCCTGATGTCCCGCATATGGTAGGTTGTGGTAATCGTGCATTACCTTGAATTTCATGGATGCTGGTACTACGGGTTGATGATGACGCTCATTATTTGATTTTTCTTTGAAGATTAAACCTTCATCATCTGTGAAATACCCTTCTTTACTGGATAATTGTTGCACTGCCGCATCTTTATGTTGTTTACTTGATATCATGTGCCTATCCCATATTTGTTCATATGTTTCTTCAACTTCTACGGCATTAATGGGTATTCTTGATAGTACGTCTGCGTTCACGTGTTTCTTCCCCGCTCTATGTTCGATTTTGTACTCGTATTCTTGGAGAGTAAGTACCCATCTTGCTAAGCGTGATTGTGGAGTTTTCAGCGATAACAACCATTTTAGAGGCTGATGGTCAGTTATGATGGTAAATTTTCTTCCATACAGATAAACTCTTTAGTATTTTACACCCCAAATTACTGCAAGACATTCCTGTTCTGTTGTGGAATAATTTACTTCTGCTTTATTTAACTGACGACTTGCAAAAGCTATTGGTCTTTCGTATCCATCACATTTCTGACTGAGGATGGCACTTATAGCTTTACCACTAGCATCGATTGACAAGATAAATTCCTTCGTGAAATCTGGATGGGCTAGAACCGTGTCAGAACAGAGAGCATTCTTCAATGTGTCAAATGCATGTTCACAGTCTTCGGTCCAGTTGAACGATTCGTCTTTTTGGGTCAACTTCGTGAGAGGTTTCGATGTTTTTGCGAAATCTTGTATAAATCTTCTGTAGAAACCTACTAGGCCTCAGAAAGCTCTGATATCCTTGACTGATTTTGGCTTTGGATATTTCTGTATAACTGAAATTTTGTCTGGATCCGGCTTAACGCCCTCTCCATTTATTATATAACCCAAATACTTTACTTCAGTCTTCAAGAAATTGCATTTATTGGGTTGCAATTTTAAGTTGGCCTGTCGTAAAAACCTCTGTGAGTCGTTCTAGATGTTCGTCTACTCCTTGTCCGTTGAAAACTATGACGTCATCCAGATATACTAGGCATTTTCCTCCTCAACCCAGAAAGCACACTGTTCATGAGTCGTTGAAAAGTGCTTGGGGCATTAGCTAGCCCGAACGCCATCTTTGTGAACTGGTAATGTTCACCATTTGTTGTGAAAGCAGTCTTCTCCTTATCTCGTTCATCCAGTTCTACTTGCCAGTACCCTGATGCTAAATCTAGGGTAGTGAATAGATTAGCATTTCCAAGTTGATCCAGGGTTTCTTGCATGTTGGCAACAGGATAATAGTCCTTCTTTGTCACTTTATTCAGCCCTCTGAAGTCAATGCACACCCTTATCTTGGGTTGACCATGGAGAATCGGAGGGTTCTATAACTCCTGCTTCACACATATTTTGTAGTTCCTCCTTTAAAATTTCTTTTTGGCTGTGAGGAACTCTGTATGGAGCTTTCGCTATAGGCGGCACATCTTCCGTAATTATGCGGTGTTTTACTTGATGTGTGCAGCCTAACTTGCTGTTTTCCCACTGAAAGACGTCTTCATACTCCATCAGTAACTTCAATAACTTGCATTTTACCTCTTCCGGTAAATAATCTAATTTGAATTGCTCTTTAATGCACCTATTTTCTTGAACTTTTACAGTGCATACGACCTGATGCTTCTTCTTCTCAGCTGTCGCAGTTTTTCCAGCCTCGCTGTATTCTTTCTTCAATGGACACGTGCTGTCCTTTTTCTTCTGAGCCTGTCAATTTACAGCGCTCTCAACTTGAAAATTTTTCATTTCAATTCTTCTGTTTCCAGCTGTCCCGCCTTTCTGATTTTGTGGTTCAGATGACGTGGAATACTGTACATTTTATATACTGTATGGAGGATGGGTCTTCTATATCTTTGGTCTCTGGACACTCTCTCTTGGACACACTCTAACTTCCCATCGTCTATACAGTCTTTTATATTACTGTAATGCTAAGTCATCAAACAATTGAGTAATAACCTACTTATGATACTTTAATATTGATATTACTTGTTCTGCAATATATGCAAATAATAACACAATAATAATACATTTGCAAACTAACATTGTGCTTCATATGTGGGGAGACAATTAGCCGTAACGAAAATTTATAAAAATTAGTATAATATAGTAGAATTCTTGATATTTGAATTATGGATAATCCATTTGTTATATTATTGGCCAATTTACCGTGTATAGCAGATGCAGCGATAGAACATCTGAAAAAAGTTTATTTACAAGTGCCGTTGTGGCTGGGTAATTATTTTTCACCGATTGAATGGGGGTGGAGGCTTACAATTTTTTTAATACCAAACCCCATGGACGAGCCACCTGCTACGAAGCAGATATTAAAGATAATATTCTGCAGATGTAAATCTGACTATACTGGGAATTGTGGGGGCAGAAAAACCGGGCCGTTCTGAATGCCCGCTTGTACAGAATACAGCAGTGAAATTTGCAAAAATTGTCCTCCACCACCAATGACTACAGATAATGATGACGAAATAGAAGACAAAGAGAATGAACAAAATATTTAAAAATATTTTTAAAATGTATTTTGTAATAAATTTCTATTAACAACGAATTAAAGTAGTCATCATTTTTTGCTGCAGTACAGTTATTATCTTGATCTTTGAATACTAGTTAATATAATAAACGTATTTTTAAAATATATTTTATTTTTAATTTATTTTTTTCAACAGGAATATTAAAAAAAAAAATTCTAAAAATTTTGACTTTCGAATTTTGAATTTTTTTTTTGCTAGAGCGTTAATTTTTACCTATAAAGGTTAAAGTATTTTTAATTACGGACATTTAAAAAAAAATATTAAAATCGGAGCTGTTTTGACCGGTTCCGAGACAATGCACTTTTTTGAGTTAACTCTCATCTGCTATAATGCGTTGATAACCAGTATAGAGTGTGCCATTAGGAGGATAAAATTCCAGAGGGGCCTAAATCATACGGTGAGTAAAAGTACACAAACATCACCGGTGCAGCTGATGTTTTCCCACTGCCGTGGCACTATGGCGGATTTGACGACAGGCGTACGAGAGGCCAATACTGACGGTAATGAACAAACAGACTATACAAAAAGTCAAAGGGACCTGACGAGTCGTAGGCGGAAGGAGGGCGAAAACCTGACCAAGGTGGCAAAGGCGATGAAAACGCGCTAGGATAAAAAGCCGAAAGGTTGCAACCGAATACAACATAGGTGACTTAGTGCTTTGGAAAAATGCAAGCACGATATCGTGCGAAAAAGGCGTAAACCGGAAGTTGGTAAACCGGTAATGGCCCCTATAAGGTTGTAAAAGTTTTAGATAATGACAGGTACGAGATCAAGGCGATGAAAGGTGTTTGAGGTTACAAAAACTTCCGAGCGGTGGTTACTGTCGACAGTCTTCGGCGATACTGCAGTACTGCTGGCGAATTTACTCATGAGGAGGATGTGAGTTATGGCGATGACGATCTGATTGACTTGCTGGAGAGCTAGTGACCGGCGCAGAAAGTGGCGACTACATAATGGAGGAGTGATGGGGAGCAGCCATGTGGTGCGTTGTGGACCGAGCGAGGCATTATGGAACGGTGAGGCAACGAGAGCGGTAGTGTGGCGACTTACTTTCAGTTATCTCTTTATCTATTTTGTCTGGTGTTTGGTGGCTATAAGGGGAGGTTAGGAGGCCACTTACGGGCGTCTACAATTTACGTCTAACAATATATTGCACTTATTTTAATATCTATTTTAAGAGTGGAAGGACTAAACTACATCGCGCGAAGTATGGGAGAAATTAGAGGCGATACGCATCGAAGGGACCAGCGCGCAAAGCATCACTTTAAAGCAAACAGTACTTCAACGATTGCAAGAAAATTATGACGTTCGAGACCATTTAAGAAAGTTTTCCGGTGCTGTGGACAAACTGCGAGACATGGGTGTAGTCGTAAATAATAACGTATTATCTATCCTAATCCTTTACAGTTTACCGTCATCATTTGAAAATTTTAGATGCGCAATAGAGTCTAGAGACGAGTTACCGAAGCCTGCGGTTTTACGTGTGTAAATTGTGGAAGAGTATGATGCCAGGCACGGCGAGAGACAAAATTCTTCACAGAACGCATTAGTTGTAGGTCACCGAAAATATGAAAAACCAAGGGAGAAACCGGATACACGGCATCACGATAGTGAAAGAAACTTTCGCAATGGTTAACGAAATTTTAGATGTTACAAGTGCAAAAGTTTGGTATAAAGCGTCATTGTGCCGACTTAGACGAAATGATCGCGAAATGTTAAATAAAAGCGGACAATCAACGTTATTTATTCAAGAACGGACAATTATTGTAATATTGTTCGCGAAAGAAATTAGGGCTGCTGAAATTGCTAACCGGTTAACCGTCGGTTTATAGACCGGTTAACCGAATAACCGGTTATGTCAATAACCGGCCGTTTTTTAACTGGTCAAAAAACCGGCGTTTAATCGATCAAAAACCGGATTTTAACCGATAAGAAAACCAATATTTAACCGGTCAGAAAACCGGTTTTTAGCCGGATAGCAAGGGTATATGATATACGTATATGGTATGCGAGCAATATCTTCGATTATTATTCATATTTCACCAACTCCGTATTGATTCGGAAGGTTGTTGAAATGCTGTATTTAAAATTGTTTTCGATGTTGTTCATATAGATAATCGTGTCTAATACAACTTTAAAAATTTTTTGTCATAAATTTTAATTATTACTGTATATTCAACGATTGCTGAAGATGGGCTTGCCCTAAGCCCGAAACGTCCGTAATAAAGAATTTTACACGTGGACCATTTATGCCTTTTGTTTTAACCTATAAACTATTCAACGCTTGGTCCTTTCACCCCTTTCTTCATTATTAATATCACGAGCTTACATTTATTGAGAGAATATAATGAATTTTTATTAAAATTAACTGTCAATGTTGTAAAAATGTCGTTAGTAACGAATAGAAATAAGGTGATATTCTTTGTTTTTTATCATCGCTGTGATAGACATGTAACTATGGAAATTCTGAATGTTGATTGGCGAAAAACATATCACGTGACTAATAAATTATTTCCTATTTGACTTGAAAAATGATGTAACATGTTTTATTTTTTTCAAAAATGCCCAGATTTTCCGGAAAAGCCGATTTTAAGCTGTGATGACGTCGGTAGAGGCTTAGCGCAACGTATGTCGACTTATACACTGACGCACGCGGTTGCGGTTACCAGTCACTTGAGACTGAGGTGTTGTTACGACGTACGTTCAAATGGTTCGATTTCACCCAAAAAATATTAATTATAAATAAATGGAGCAATAATTTTAATTTTTAATTTCAATTTCACCAGTCATTTGTGTTATATTTGTGAGAAAATAGTAAGTTATGTAGAAATTTTACCATGCTAAACTTCCCCATTATTATTATATAATCAGAAATATCAGAAGACAATGAAATATGTAATAAATCAAATAATGTGTAGGTACGTTACACCTTAGAAAATGCAATCTGTGACGTCTCATATTTTATTATGTCAGAAAACGGCTATGAACTGATCATAAAAATCAGTTTTATAATTAATAAAGACCGGCTAAAAACCGGTTAAAAAATGAGTATAAACCGATCAAAAATTGAATACAAATCAGTCAAAACTGGCTGTAAACCGGTCAACCTAAGCTACATAGAAACCGATTACAAACCGGCTTCAAATCGATTAAAAACCAGCTACAAACCGTTCAAAAACCGGCTACAAACCAATTAAAAACCGGCTATGAACCGGTTAAAAACCGATTATAAATCGACTATTGACTGGTTAAAAACCGGCTATTGACCGGTTAAAACCGACTATTGACCGGTCAAAAACCGGCTATTGACCGGCTAAAAACTGGCTTTAACCGGTTAAAAACCGGCTATAAACCGATTAAAAGCCGGCTATTAACCGGCTAGCCGAATATTTCATTATTGAAAAACCGGTTTTCGGTTAACCGATTAACCGGTTAACCGAATACTTTTGACAGCCCTAAAAGAAACGGTATAGACTATAAAAAATGGTGCTTTAACAGTGGGTGTTCGTCTCATCTTTGCAAAAATGTAGGCAGTTTTTCGCGTATCGAATCAAATTTTGCTGATAAATGAAATCTAGTTAATCATTCGTCTACAAATATTGGTGGAAAAGGTACTGTATAGTTTTCTACGAAGGTCACAGGTCATAATAGAATTATAGATATTAAGGAAGCTTTATATGTACCCGATCTTCGAACAAATTTGATGTCAGTCGGAAAAATTGTGGACGAGGGTTTTATCGTAGTTTTTGAGAAACATTCTGCTCGAGTTATTGACAATAATGAATGGACATATAATTTTACAAGCAAAAAGGAAAGATAGTTTGTTTTACTTGCATGAATTACGTGCGAAAGAAGAAATAAAAGCTATGCAGTCATCACGGCCATAAAGAGCAACTTTAGAAAATTTGCACCGAAGACTAGGACATTTGATTATAAAAGATTTACGTGATGCTGTGAAAAATAGAAAAATAAAAGGACTGGAGATTGAAAACATTGACGAGAATGTCAAATGTGACATATGTAAAATGTCATGTAAATCATTTCCACAAAAGTCAGACACAAAAACGAAACCTGGTGAATTTATACACTCAGATGTATGTGGCCCAATGAAGATACATTCCATTGGTAAGGCCGTTTACTTTGTAACATACGTCTATAATGCAACACGCTGGTGCGTAGTAAGGTTTTTGCATAGTAAAGATCAAGTTTATGAAGAATTTGTAACCTTTAAGAATAGATTAGAAACATTGTTTAATAGAAAAATAAAATTCTTTCAGTCAGACAATGGAACCGAATATATCAACTCTAAGTTTGACAGATTATTTAGAGAGTCAGGTATCCAATGTCGGCAGACTGTATCAAATAATCCTGAACAGAACGGTGTCGCCGAACGCAAAAACAGAACGCTAGTTGAATCTGCAAGATGCCTGCTGATTCAATCTAATCTTGCACACTCGTTCTGGGCTGAGGCCATAAACACAGCGAACTACATAAATGGAAAACACAACAAGAATGGATGGGGAAAGTACCTGACGTCAGCGACTTCCTCGAATTTGGTTGCGCCGTGTACAGTTTACACAGAACAAAACCAAAAGGAAAGTTTGACGCACGAGCGAAAAGAGGTATTTTCTTAGGATACTCTAATGCCCACTTGCACCAACAAGACTTAAATTATAAGCTAGGCTTAAACAAAAAAATGCAAATCGTAATTTTGACAGCAATATATTGTAATTCATTTGGCATTTTATTTCGATGCAATATTGTCAATGTAAGCCGAGCTTAAATTAAGGTCTTGTTTGTGCAACCGGCCATAAATGTTCTAAAGGTTACAGAATATGGATACCGGAAGAGAGAAGAACTGAAATTTCTCGTGACACAACTGTTGCGAAAATGAATATCAATGACATAAAACCAAAATTAGATGATTTTCACGCAGGTTAGCCAAGAAGTAAAACTAAACTTGGCGAAGACGAATCAACCGATTGATCTTTCGATTTAATGATGATCAAAAACTCGCAGTCAATGAAGACACTGTTATCCCAAAACCGAAAACATGTAAGCATAAAAACTGGAAAACCACAAAATGGGCAAAGAAAATCACAAGGGATTCGTAACAGAATGACAAAACACAGCGGAGAACAAATTGAACAAAAGAATGACATATTTTATTTTGACCAGAAGTTCCAATACATTCTGCGATGCGCAATAGGGAAGTAAATGAGTGGAAACAAGCTATGACAGAAGAATTTATTTCCATTATAAAAATGATACTTGGGACATAGTACAGAGACCAAGAAATCATTTAGTAATTGAAAGCAGAATTGTTTTGAGAAATAAATATGGAGCCGATGGAAAAATAACAAAAAGAAAGAAATACCAATTGCTTGTCATTCAAGAACACTTTCAAAAACGGAAAGAAATTATGCGCAGATTGATCGAGAAGCACTAACTGTAATATCAGGGGTTAAGAAATTTCATGATTACATTTACGGCCGAGAAGTAGAAATTCGTACTGATCATAAACCACTACTTGGATTATTAGCAAGTGATAGGCCTACACCCAGAATGATATCTCCAAGAATATTACATTGGAATACGATATTAAGTGCATATAAGTATACATTAATTTATGTTCCAGGATCATCGAAAGACATCAAGAAATTATCCGCTAAAGATTCTGAAATAATGAGAGTAATAAAATGGGTACCTTGTGGTTGGCCGGAAAAAACTGACACTAACTTTAGAAGTTACTACAATCGTCGAGTAGAATTATCAGTCTACAAAGATTGCTTACTTTGGGGTAACAGAGTTGTCATTTCACAAGAATTACGAAAACAGGTACTAAATTATTTACATGCTTATCATCCTGGTATTGTTCACATGAAAGCACTAGGACGTAGTTATGTTTGGTGGCCCGGTTTAGATAATGATATTGAAAACAAAATTAAACAATGTTACATTTGTTAGAATAATAGGAATAATCCAAAGAAAGTTCCTCCATTAGAATGGGAAAGAACTACAAATCCACGGTCTAAGGCTTCACATAGATTTTGCAGGGCCATTCCAGGGTAAATTATTTATGATAAATGTTGACTCCTATTCAAAGTGGTTAGAAGTTCAATTAGTAAACTCAACTTCAGCTTCAAATGCAATAACAGTACTTCGGAAACTATTTGCTACTCATGGATTGCCCGATTCCATAGTATCTGATAACGCTACTGCTTTCACAAGCGAGGAATTTCAAATGTTTTTAAAACGAAACAGTATAAGATATATTTTATCTGCCCTGTATCATCCTGCTTCTAATGGCCAGGCGGAGAGAATGGTGCAAATTACAAAAAATAATTAGTAATGACTGGCAACGTCGTTTAGCTAGATTTTTGTTAGGCCATCATGTAACACCTTCTTCATGTACGGGAAAAGCGCCAGCTGAACTATTAATGGAAGAATTTGGAGAAGACATATTGATCAACTTATGTCACGAGTTGTTCAAAAATATAAAATAGACTTATATTTATGTCCCCAGGAAATCTGTGATGATATTCCACCACCGTTAGAAACAGAATTATCTTCTTCTACATCGAATGGAAGACAATCTGCAACTGCAACTACAGCGTCAGAAACAGATTATTTTCTTCTACATCGACTGCAAGAAAATCTACAACTGCAACTACGAAACAATCTACAGAAAAAAATATTGATCAAGATCAATGCAGCGAACAACCCGCAGAAGAAAATCGTCAATCAACAGAAGGAGCCCAGAGCTCTACATCAGATTCGTCTCCACCAGTACTACGACGATCATCACGGATTCGTAGAGACCCGCAATATTTCAAATACTAAATTACCATGTGATCCTTCGGGGTTGGAAGGGGTGTTATGTTCTGTATACTTAATAATTTATTATTAAAATATCTTCCAGAACTCATATTATTAATTGGAATAATAACGTTGGATTTAAATAATATATACAGAACTTAAACTAAAAAAAGGTAGTATTATTCCAATTATTAATAATTTATATTATTTAGAAAGTTATGTTCCGTGCACATTATAATTATAAATAAGTTAGCATTGAAACAAATTATTGATATTGATTATATACTATCAATGCATATGTAAGAAAATATTATATTGTAAAGAATCCAATAAAGCAAATCAAATAGTTCCACCTGTTCTAAAATACAACACTTTTTATTAATAATTCCGGATGTATTAACAGGTTTTGCATCTTTCATTTTATATTTTTGAAGAATATTCGGTAGATAATTTTCTTGAGTAAGTTTTATTCCATTTGAATCTCTTCGTATTTCCATTCCAAGAAATGTAGTTGGGTTTTCTTATTTTTTCAATTCAAATTCTTGTTCTAGTTTCGCTATAACTTCGTACAACTTTTCTTTATAAGGGTCAACTACTAGCCTAGTCTACGTATACCTATTCGCGATGCAAGCAGGGAATACTGGGAATTTTCACTTGAATGTACAGCTTTGGTACACCGCTAGCGACATCTCTCGGATGAGGTGGTAACGGCTAAAATGGTAGATGGCATACTAGTCCCAAATTTAAAACTTAAATTTGATCAAGGTAACTTGTGTTGTGTGTTACCTAAGTAATTAAATAAATTTGAAACGAAAAATGTCAGAAATTGTAAAGAACTGAATGACAATTTCGTTTAATTTCTGAATCTGCTTTCGTGAATTTCAGTACACTTGTTATACCGTGAGTATTTTTTAACGTGAAACATTGGGCCTGTCATATCCATAGTTACATCTTGACATTTGATTGACAGCAATGTATTTGCCCGTCCCATTTAAAATGAAACATAGGGAACGAATTTGACATTTGATAAGACGTCAATAGAGGTTAATTTTGTTTAAATAATTATACCTGCATTCTAAATTAAAATTAGTTGCAGAATATAAAAATATAGTGTGCACTTTATGCCCGAGTGGTTTTCTGACTCGGCTAAATTTCTTACAATATTTAAATATACTTCTGTCAAATTCATTGCTGTCAATCAAATGTCAAATCATAACTTAGGAAAATTCAAGGGTTACCTGTCATATTGACAAGATGTCATTAGAGGTTAATTTTGTTTAAATATATCTGGTTTTCAAAAATTAAATTTAGATGTAGAAAAAATATTGTGTGCACCTTGTGCCCGAAATATGTTTAGTGCTCTCGAGTAGTTTTCTGACTTTGCTAAATTTCTTACAATATTTAAATATAATACTTCTGTCAGATTCGTTCCCTATGTTTCATTTTAAATGGAACGGGCAAATACATTGCTGTCAATCAAATATCAAGTCGTAACCATGGATATAACAAACCCAATGTTTCACGTTATAAAATACTCACGGTATTATTATTTTTTTTTTTTAATATTGGACTTACGATTTTGATTATTTTCTACATTTCATAAAGGTAAGTTGAACATTTCATTCTTTACATGAAAAAAGGCAAGTATGCAAAGAATTTATTTGAATGTAAATGTTAATCATTTATTATACTGTGTAATTAATAATAATGTTATTCCTACAGATGCCATAGTGTTGTTGTGTACCAAGTTGCTATACATATGCAACACACACTTTGGTGTGGTTTCCGAATCCGAAAAAGAAATTGGAGCTATTTTTATCCTAGGCCATTAATAGTCCGGAATTGCAGGATAAAACTCCAGATTATATTTATAAAACCAAAAGGATTCGCACCCAACATTTTGAGGAAATTTTTTTGAATTTTGCTGTTGTTCGGACCGCTTGCGACATCTAACAATTGGTTTCAATAACAAGCGTATTACGCATCTTCTATGCGCCACTATTCGTCATATCCGTTTTTTATGCGGCAGCTTCACTGTCAAATAAGCACGTTTTTTCATTCGTTTTTGATCTCTAGTAGTGAGCACACACGTTTATTATCGCATTCTAATTTATTCTTTCGCACAATAATTCTTAATTATTGTTACTAGTACCGCTTTATATATATTTATATTATCGCTAAAGTGTATTTCAAGTGCATTTTATTTATTTACGCTACGCTTGTGTATTTAATTTCTAGCGCATTACGCATGTGGTTTTTTCACCATTTTACCTACATATATTTTGTATATATCTTCTTTTCAGCATATACCTATATATTTAGCCTTTACAGCACGTACATTTATTCTCTACGCATCTCGATTTATTTTAACATCGAACAAATATCATTTGCACATTTGACTGGACTTTGGAACTGCATTGCACATTCTGCACAATATTACACACTGCAAGTACACGCACATTCTGTACACGAATAGCAGGTATTCTTTACACAGTTTTATACATCTAAAACACAGTAAGTACTTCTTTTTCATACATTATAGAATACAGTTTTACACGTGCAGTATTCATTAACTTTGTTCTATAGTAGAAATTACTCTACTTTATATTCATTTTAATTATCAATTACATTTCAATATAATCTGTAATCTCTGTATACAGTTTACGTATGTACTATAATTTTGAGTTGTTTCTTAAGACTATTAGTTCAGTTAGTGTAATTGCATTTGACACACATTTGTATTTTTATTCATTTATTTTATATTTTACAAGCGCTTATATTATTTCCATTTCTCTATTGATAATTTAGCATCATTTTGTGATACAATTCACAAGGCTTTTTATTTGTCTTGGTCGCTACATTTGTACATGTAGTTTTGAACTCAAATTCAACTATTTTGGTATTTAATAATTCTCACTTCTGTTTAAACTTTATTTGTTTATTTTCGGGTTAAGTTTAAGGTATTAGGTGCACATATTATCGTAAATTTTTCAGTTATTTCTGGGACTTTGTTATTTATTCTTTGGTTAGTTTCTAGTTATACTTTTTCTGTATTTAATTTACGAATAGCATAGCAGTCAACACAGCTGATACGCATACATTTGTTTGTTTGCTGCTTCTTTTCTGTGCTGTTGTTAGGAATAAGAGTTGTTAGCTTCGCTATCCTAAACAACATTTGTGTGGGCCTTTGATTTATTATCCTATCTCTCCAAAAGAGCTACTGTCTTGTGTAAGTCCTGCATATCGCTCGTGCAGGTGAAAAGTGTCTATCCTTGTCCAATCCTCCTCGTACTCACTTTCTGTTCGCTTTGGATTCATAGTCACACTGACAAACATTTCACAGTTACATTTCAAACATTTTCAGTTTCGCACACGCTTACATACATTACGAGTTCACCGTTCACTGTAGACCGCCGCATCGCCGCAACGCAACTGTCCAAATCAACCGACACGTCAATGAACCAGCGCATATTCCACAGTCCCATACCATCTGTAATAGGCGCATCAACGGTCAACGCCAACATCTATTGGGGATTAGGGCTCTCACGCATCACTGGTCCTTCGAGTTATTTTTTGAGAGTCAAACTCAATTAGACCCCAGTTTTTATTTTGACCTGTGTCTAAACAGCTGTCTTGAAACATATACTCGCACCGGATGCTGTGCCTACGATTTTTCTTACCATGGGTAAATTATTAATGAAGTAATTATAACTTTATAACACTAATGAATAATGTTACATTACAGAAGAGCAAATGAAGGCAATGCTCATTGCGCCTCCAAATGAGGATGTTTCTGTAGTAGTCGAATCCAATGCTGTGAAAACAACAGATCAACAAAGAATCAGTGGCGTAACTATCATGCGGCAGTTCGACGCAAAGCCCGGGGGCCCCGCGATTTTAGGGTCCCATTCGGAACATCTATGTTACGAAAGCTTTAACATATAATGTATTTAATTTATAGAAAATAAAATTATTTTAACTATTTTATATTATTTAACCGAGCTTGGCGTGCTTGTGTCACACGAGCATGCTTGAGTACAAGTACAAAATTAACCAAGTCCCGTCACCACGCGGCCATTAACTGAGTTTACTACAATCACTCGATATTGTATTTACCTCTCCCCCACATTAGAGTATAGTACGACTTATCTGTACCCTTTTTTTAAACTAGTGCATTCAAAAGTCAGATTTACGGCAATTAAAGAAATAGATAAAATGTTTACAATAACATTGTCTAACTAATATGATATTACACACATAGTTTTTGTAAGAAATGTCTGCATTATTTACATAACAGCATGTCAACAAGAAAATTCTTTGAATTAATAATTAAAAAACATGGGATTTTTGAAAGTGATTTTTACCAGATCTCTCTTTTTTACTATTTTTAACATTACCCGTGACAGTGGCAAGTCTGGAAAGGTCATTTAGTAAATTAAAAATAATAAAATACTACCTGAGATCGCAAATGGGTCAAAGTAGACTTAGAGCCGGTTTTTCAATATCTAGTTAAAATTATAACTAATAGTTCAATAAACAACATTGAAACGAAATGAACTGTCAAATGACAGATTTATCATTGCTGTCAACAAGACGATGCAGTATTGTTTACTTAACTAGAAGTTAAAATTTTACCAAGAGATTGAAAAACCTGCCCTAAGTGGACAAGTTTTATTTTCCATAGAATCAAAAGCTGCGTCGGAAGTGGATTTGACCAACGTAGTCAACGAATTTGTAAACAAAAAAGCTCGAAAAAAAAACTTTTAAATTTAAAAAAAAAAATTAAAAATGGCATAGAATACTACGTTGACTTCCGTTGTATCACTATTTATCAGTAGGTACTATTAATGTTTAATATTAGTTTTTTTTTTTTTACTTGTACTTATGTTATAAAATAAAATATTATCAGAGAAAAAATATATTCTTATTTATTTTATTTCAATTATTAATTTTCTTTGGGAGAGGGGGCCCAGGTGATTATTTTGCCTCGGGGCCCCAGACGGTCTTGTTACGCTACTGCAAAGAATGTACCATAGTTATCAATGTTTTCGTTTTTACACATTCAACATGTTGAAATATCCTAAGAATATTATGATATAACAATGAGGTTCATCACATTAGGTGGAAAATACTAATGAAAAATTCTAAATTCTTCGTTATCAAAATGAAACAAAATTGTTTGTCACATATTTTTTTTATCTTGTAAAATGAAACAAAGATTATAGAAGAAGCATGAAAACATATTCTGTTTTGTATGTATTGCAGTAAATAGTAGTTAATAATTAAGGAAATTACTGACTGACTGAACGATTACCTTAGACAACACTATATTAATCACTAAATTGTAAAATATGAATGGCATATTCAGATTCATAAGAATATAAGCATTCATTCAATAATATTTGGTATTGTTTTCTATAAGAAAATTAAATATTGCATATGTTTTGTATTATTCTTATGCCCAGTTGCACCAATACCACTTAAGAATTTAAGTTTAGTTTAGCCTTAAGTTTAGTTTTATTTCGTTGCACCGTGCGCTAAACTCCATAAACATCTTAAGGCTTCCATAAATTTAAGCCTCCGAAATTGACGGTTTATCTTGCACTTAAGTAAGTAGTGAGGTTATATTGAATGGAAACGTTTTTAATTTCTATCAGAATCAATGAAGTTATTGATTTGATTGTCGATGATGACGATTTAGATGCATTGGATTTTGGATTTAATTTTATGCGGAATACCAAGGCAAATATACGACAGATCTGATCATTTTCATACTCTTTCTGATCATGCTTTTTTTCAACGGTTCGATTAACCAAATTTACAGTATTACAATTACTGATTTTAATAGAAAATAATATTGAATTTTATAACGACAAGTATTGCATTCATTTTTCTTTCAATGTTTTACTTATTAATTTAAATAGTTGGCACTTCGTGTTCGCTTTCTTTTTTCGTCTGATACCATTTTTGCTAAAAACGAATATATTTAATTACACTTCAATTTTAAAAACTAATTCTATTTGAATCGAACTTACCAATATAACCTCCAAACTTTGACACAAACAAAATCAACTATGAAAAATCCCTAAATTTTATTTTTCTTGTTACTAGAAGTACAAGTTAAACAGCTTAAAAATATATAAACTACACTTACTTAAGGTTATTAAAAAAAATATGTGTGCAACAGTAGATAAAAATTAAGTGATACTTAACGTAAGTTCAGTTTTATTAAATGTAAATTTAAGAAACGTCGGTGCAACCGGGCATTTATCACATAACTTAGTGAAAACATATTAATTACCCAATTGCTCATGAAATGAAATTTATATTAATTGTAAAATATGGTTATTCATAAAATTTTAATGTAACTAACTAATAACAATAGCTGGCAGAGCTGGGCAGTACTTAAGTACCAGAAGAAGTACCGACGCGGTACTTGGGACTTAAGTACTTTCAAAAAACAGCTTAAAGTACTTGATTTCCAAGTACTGTATCCGAAATACTTGTACTTAGTACTTAAAATGGTACTTCAGTACCAATAAAAAGTACTTAAGTCTTTCTAGGGTACTTAAGTACTTTATCAGTACTTAAATATCTTCAAAATACTTAAGTACCAAGAAAAAGTACTTGTCTTTAAGATACTTAAGTATTTTTATTGCGATGGTTTTTCCAATGAGAGCACTCAAGTTTATTATGTTACACAGGTTTAAACTTGTAAACTGAACTCTTGCTCATATTTACAGTGTGATACATAAAAAATATGTCATCACGGCGTACAACCCACTATTGTGTGTGCCAATCTGCTTAATATGCAGACAATGGCGTATTATCCTAGAAGGCGAAGAACCCCGGATTTCTGGCGCAAAATTTTACAGGGCGCGCAAAAATTATACGACCCCAATTGCTTTTGGGCCGCGAGGAGCTTAAAAAATGAGAACCGAGACGTATCCATGGGGGTGCAAAAAATCAAGGCTTCTGGCGTTGTACTATGTTAATATGCCCTGTATGCAGATATTAGTATGATGATGACATATTCGTATCGTGCGGGCGTTTAACATGCGCCACCACACGGGCACTCATTACTGGCGTGAAGAGAGCACCACAGGAGTACTATTTAAAATTGAAAATAATTTTGGCGTCGGTTGTGATCGTATCTGGGTCCCGAGCCACAGATTCACGACCTAACACATGTAATACATTTTTAAATTTTTATATTTCATATCCTTTTTTAGATTTTTAATGTTTGATAATTCATATGGATATAATTATTCCCTATTGCCCTAATTTACTGCCAAAACTACAACTTATACATAATGGGGTCATACCACATTTTCCAATTTATTTTTTTTCTGAAAGTATACTTAAAACCACTTACAGAAATATATATTTTATGTCACATAAGTTTTTAGTTTTACAGGAATAATTTTTAAAATTTATATTAAATTTCCAATGACGTCATGGGTTTGCGACCGTGACCGTAGTCCCTCCTATCGAATAAAAATGGAACTACGTTTGACGTTTATGTTATTTGATTTGAAAGCAAACGTGACAGCAAGTTATTTTGTACTGGTGCTTTTGTTTTTATTGTATATTGAATAATTTAATTATGGAAATTAATCTCAAGGTTTAGGAATACGAACAAAAACTTTATTTTTGCTTCTCAACGAGATGTTCTCGCAAGACGGCACAGAACAATATTATACAACCATGGTAATATCTAAATCACACATAATTTGTATTTATTAGAACATTTCGTTATTTGTACTTACATTTAAACAAAAACAACTTGTTGGAAAGATATTTACTATGAAAATGTTGGTATGTTTGAAAAATGTGACAGCTCTGCGCTACGCTGACATTCATGTACAGTACGTGCACGAGTACATGTGTGCGTGACTATCATTGTATGTGTGTACAAACCCGACGTCACAAAATAAGACTCAATGGCTCGTAGTATGATCACGGTTTTAACTAAAACTCTGTTTTAAGAAATGTCAAATTTCATTATTTAATAACAAAAATAAATAATAACAAATGTATCAAAATATGAATTTAAAGCAGGAAATAGTTTGTATTCAAACAAATATTTTTTAAAAAATCGTTCTTTAAACATACGGGTGAAATTAAATATTTAAATTTGAATTTGACATTTCTAAAAACAGTGTTTTAGTTAAAACCGTGATCATACTACGAGCCAAAATGTTTAGAAAGAAAATCATGAATGAAAAGTATAAGAATATTACATATTTTTCATGTATATATGTATAAAATTATGTAATTTTTTTAATTATATAAAAAAAAATCAATATATTTTTTTTGTGTGTGACCCCATTACTATATACGAATATACTTGATCTTAATTAATAATATATTATTTATGTTTTACGAGACACTTCGATTATTTTCTTTATTTCTTTATTATTGGGAACAAAAAATCATTTAAATTAAAACTGAAATGGACCGAGGGGGACATTTTTAAAAGGAATATTTTTTTTAAACCAATGGTTTTCAAGTTTTAACACACTTGAAAAAATAAAACTGTATTGCATCTTGAGAACCACTGGTTTAAATGATTTTTTCTTCAATAAACGAATGTCCCCCTCGATCTACTACAACTTTTATTTAAATTATTTTCTTTTATTACCAATAATGAACATAATCAGGATGTCCCGTATCCATGAAACACCTGTATATTATGAACTATTTTTACCTTCCGTCACCTTTAGGTAAGGAAGGTATTGTCTTTGGTCAAAAAATTCAATGGGGAGTTTTAAATGAATAAGCACGTTTTAATGTCCCTACAATACGATTTCGATATTTTATGTGATTATCAATAGAAAGATTATCTTATTCTCTATATAGTTCGATTATAGATTTTCCTTCATATTCAATAGATATAAAGTTATAGAGAGATTAAGAGAGATTAACTTTCAAAAATCAGTCAGCTTTGCAAAAAATATGAAAACATCAGATATATTCATAAAATTATAATTGACAGATGTCAGTGTCAAGTGCAAAACCAAAGTGGAAAGTATATGATCTGAAAGTGATATAAGTGACAGTGTCCCTCGCCAGTGACTTGCATTTGCGACCTCGCCTCAAGATAGGAACTTATAATGCCAGGAATACGAGAAAGGCAAAAGAGCAGATGGGAGGACTGTATAACAGATTTGAGGGAGGAAGAACTATGTCATGAAGATGCGTTGGACAGGAATGAGTAGAAGAGAAAAGTAAGAAACGGCAACTTCTAATAAAATAGGGAAAAGTTGAAGAAGGAGGAAGTGTTAAGTGCAATATATAATGTACAAACGTTCGTATTCGTATTATAATTGTATTGGATTTTAGAATCTTTTCAAATGAACTTTCAGTATGGATTTGTAAAAAATAGTGTGTTCTTGTTACAATTTTGCAGGATATATAGAATCTTTTTCAAGGAATTTTTGGTATGGGTATTTACAAAATACATCGAATTGACGGAAGGTTTTGTGCTGGCCACAACAGATTTTTTATAAAGTACTTGAAAAGTACTGAGTACTCTTAAAAGGTACTTGTACTTAAGACTTAAGTATTTTAATAATTACAGTACTTAGTACTTAAGTTTAAGTATCTGATCTCCGGTACTTGTACTTAGGACTTAAATAGCGGTACTTGCCCAGCTCTGATAACTGGATATTTTCACTGTGATAGATAAATGCATTATCAATGTGTTTCTGCAAAATTCACAATTTCTCTTATTTCTACAGATATATTTTTTATATTTTTACATCACAACTTTGTACAGTTTTTTTATAAATATAAAATTATACATATAATTTTTTTTGTGTATTTATTTCAAATATTTTTATAGGCGCGCAGAATATAAAAAAAAGATACTAGCGCCAACCTAGCGGGTGAGGTGGGAACTAACTGACAAGGACGTTTAGACGGTACAGTAGTTTTAACATTGAGCGGCGGTTCCCGAGTATTCCCTGGATGCAAGTTTAGACGTGATTTTGCCGGACAAATCCGACAAATCTTTTCAACAAATTGCCATCAAGAAACCAAGTGTGAATATTTATAAATAAAAAAATATTCCGTGCTAAAAATCAAACCTCGAGTGGTATTTGTTAAGCTAATTCCACGAGTAAATCGAGAATTCATTTCTTCTTCACGTAATAAACAGAAAAAAAAAATTATTTATTTGACATATCAAAAATGTTGAAAACAATACGTCACCACGGAGAAGGTAAATAAAAAAATATCCAATTTATCCACTTGCATTTTGTCTTCCTTCCTATTTTATCGATAGCAAACTGTGATTTTGACGTTTTTGAATGTCTTTTTTTACACAGTAGTGGAATTATCTGTAATTATTTACATAAATGTCAATATCACATTAAATGAAAATAATTTGAAAGCACTAAAATGCCTCGACATATGAATGAAAACGAAAAGACGAGAGCCATGATGTAAATAAATGGAGCCCCCATAAAATATTAATTCTTTGTTTTTGATTTTTTGGTTTATAATTTTGTGTTCACCGTTTTTCATTATATTTTATTTTTCATATAAATAATACACGTTTCTCTTTCTCTGTTTTGATTAAATTATTTAATTAGTAAAATAAAAATTAAGTTAATAAAAACAGTTTTATGGATTTCATAATGAAACGCCACTACTTTTATGACATTATTTGATGTCATCTTGACATGGAAGTCAAATTACAATGTTAAAAATTCATAAAAACAGCTAACTAGATAAACGTAGGTGTTACCATTTTTTGGCCACAATTGTACATGCTGAGTCTAAAATCCATTTCATTTCTTTTTGTTCTACCAATTTATCTCTAATTATCATAGCGTATTCTGTCTTCTCTTCGCATATCTCTATTTTTTCTTTACATGGATTTTCTTTTACAAATGTTGCATGTTCTTTCTTGATATCTTTATGAATACTCAGCTCTTTAAATAGTTTAGTTGGGATTTTTGTCTTGACATTGTCCTTTTTTGATTGACAATTGATTCTAGTGCCGGATCTAGGCCCTTTTTTACAGTGGTTCGAGGCATGTATGTAGTATTAATATTAGTAATAATTTTTACTTATGCTTAATTTCACAAGTAGGTATAAGTGACGGGTTCTGGACCAGATAACGATCTAAGATTGACGTCACAGATAAGAGATTTTAAAGATAAGGATTGGTGACGTCACAGATAAGAGATGACGTCACAGATAAGAGTGATGACGTCACAGATAAGGATTGATGATGTCACAAGAGATGGCGTCACAAACCTTGAGATTTTAAGAACATCTTGAAGATGGTTCTCAAGAGTTCTTAAAATATCTTCAAGATGTTCTTATCAGTTTGTAAGATTTTTCCAAGACGTTGTTATCAGTTCTTAAGATTTCTTCAAGACGTTGTTATCAGTTCTTAAGATTTCTTTAAGATGTTCTTATCAGTTTGTAAGATTTTTCCAAGACGTTGTTATCATTTCTTAAGATTTCTTGAAGACGTTTTTATTAGTTCTTAAGATTTTCTATAAGATGTTTTTTATTATTTTTTGAAAGGTATCAAGTTTGGTGTCTTTTCCCATTAATTTCGGGGTGTAGAATACGATGGTGGTGTTATTTTTACAATAAATTTATAATTTTATAAAATTAATTAATTATTATTACATAAAGAGATAGCATTTCCTGCTAGAGATAAGATTTATTTATTTTGCATGCTACGTTTTTTTTATTATTTCTTAAAAGGTGTTGAGTTGGATGTCTATTTCCACTAATTTGGGTACGTAGAATACGATGGTGCCGTGATTTTTACAATAAATTTATAGTTTTATAAAATTAATTTATTATTAATGCATAAAGAGATAACATTTTCTGTTACAGATAAATGAGTAATATTTTTATACATTTTTTACCTTCCGTCACCTTTAGGTAAGGAAGGTATTGTCTTTGGTCAAAAAATTCGGTGGTGAGTTTTTAATGAATAAGCACGTTTTAGGGTCCCTACAATACAAATTTACTATTTTTAAGATGATGTCTGTATGTATGTGTGTGTGTGTGTGTGTGTGTGTCCGTGTGTGTGTATGTATGTCTGTGTGTGACAAATTTTTCTCCGACGATAACTCCAATACTACAATTCTAAAAATTATAATTCTTTCGTATCCCTCTTCTGTACATCCATATGAAGAGTTGATTAGATTTTGGTTATAATGGATCCACCGGAAGTACCCTTTTTTGAAGTTTTTAACAGTTTTTCTTAAAAAAATGCAGTTAAATATTACTTTTTGACATTTTGTTATTATATATATTAAAGAAAATACTCTTCTCTATACGGTTTAATTGTACATTTTCCTTCATATTCAATAGATGTAAATTTAAAGCATTATAAAGAATTTAATTTTCAAAAATTAGTCTGCTTTGCAATTTATTATGGAAACAGCTGACATAATTATTCAAAAAAAAATAATTGACAGATGTCAGTTGCAAGTGCAAAACCAAATATGAAAAGTATAGGATCTAAAATTGGTATGTCATATTGTTACTCGCAAGTGACATGCAGAGAAAGGCCAAAGAGAAGATGGTAGGACATTACTTAGTGTAGTTTATGTTATAATTTTATTGGATTTAAAGAACCTTTTCAAATGAACTTTTAGGATGGAATTCGTAAAAAACAGTATGTGTTCGTGTTCAGTTTTACATGATATTATATAGAATCTGTTCCAAGGACCTTTCGGTATGGGTTTTGTACAAAATACATGGAATTGACGGAAGGTCTTGTGCTGGCCACAACAGATTTTTATTTGAATATGTTGAAGTTTGCTTGAAGATTAATTTTAAAGAGATAACATTTCCTGTTACAGATAAATGAGTAATATTTTTATACATTTTTATTTTAATTATTTACAAAATTTTATATTATTAATGTTTCCAATTTTTTCTTTAAACTGAACATGTAGTTTTCCAATTTCTGCCTCTCGCTTTAAAATATTCAACTCTAGTTGGGATATTTTGTTGAAATGAACCCCCAGAAACATGTTGCAGTCTTCCAGTTCCATAAGAATTGGACCAGATAACGATCTAAGATTGACGTCACAGATAAGAGATTTTAAAGATAAGGATTGGTGACGTCACTAAATTTTAAAGATAAGGATTTATGACGTCATAGAGAAGAGATTTTAAAGATAAGAATTAATGACGTCACTAGATTTTAAAGATAAGAATTTAGTGACGTAATAGACGATGGTGACGTTATAACGCTACGGAGGAGGAGCCTTGAGACTTGAAGAACATCTTGAAGATGGTTCTCAAGACGTTCTTCAAGACGTTCTTATCAGTTTGTAAAATAATAAATAGATAATAAAAGCAATATCTTTAAATTAATTTTTTTTCTTTTTTGTAAATAATAGATAAGCATTCAGTAAATATTAAACAATATTATAACACGAAGAAAGTTTTTATTACTTTAATATATTATACAAAATATTGATTACATAAACATATTATATAGTTTTTTGTTTATATTAATATACATGATATATAAATGATATATAATATTTAACAATTTAATTTGTTTCAGAAAAACAAATATTTAATAAATTGTTGTTTTTTTTTAGTATAAAAATATAACTTTTTTAATTCATTTACTTTTTCCTCATCTAATTGGTTAAAGTTTGCAGGAAAAAATGTTTTGAAGTCACTCGTTTGAACAAATAAACGTGCCCCATATTTTGTATTAATAAGTTTTGCAGATATAATTTTAAATTTTTTCTTTTCTTCTAATTTTGCTATATTGATGGTTGGCAATTGGTTATCTGCTGACCCCATTTGGTTGAAATATAATAAGACATTGGAAGCCATTGTATTTCTAAATAAATAAAAAAGAAATTAAAATCCTAGTTTTATTTTAATAGAGTATATGCATAAGGTGTGCATGCTCTATAAAGCTTAATATTTAAAAAAATACATAAAAAACCATAAATAATAATACTTACTGCTTTTGGGTATAAAAGTAAACTGCTTCTAATAACTGCAAACTTATTAATGGCATATAAAAAACATGTTAGCGTATTTATATAAAAACTTTATCATAAATAGTGATAATAGAACAAATGTTTAAAACAATAGGCAGATATTAACATCCGTTTTATTGGGATTAGATACTTACATTTTTTGTAAACATCCTTGGTGATAAAACAATATTGCTGGAACACACGTGCAGATAACAATATCACATCAACTTCCTAAGCAGATATTAACATCCGTTTTATTAGGATTAGATATTTAAAATTTTTTGTAAACATTATCCTTGCTGATAAAACAATATTGCTGAACACACATGCAGATAACAATATCATATCAACATCCTAAGCAGATATTAACATCCGTTTTATTAGGATTAGGACTTACATATATCTTGTTTTTTTGTTGATAAAAAAATATTGTTGGACACACGTGCAGATAACGATATCCCACCAACATCCTTTAAAAATTCGTGGAAAAAATTTAATAGATAAAGCATAATGCAGATTTGAATTTTTTTTTACTATTAAAATAACACTTTCTGTTACAGATAATATATAATTATTTTACATGTTTAAAAAACACAAAAATGATAATAAGTGCAACAAGGATAGATAAACATAAAACCGTTTATTTTAGCCAATAGAAATTGAATTTAATTATTTATATAACCAATAGTATTCAAGCAACTTATAGCTATAAATATCGGAGTTTGTTATTAATTTTTATTATATTTATTTCATTTGTGAACCCATAAACAGTAATTATGAAGGTAAGATACTGAAAAATTAATTTTTTTATGTTATTGTTTTATTTATATTTATAAACAAATTTTAGCAAGCAAAAAAGGATGATCGAAAGCCATATCCTAGAAATACAACTCGTTGTTTTACCAAGAATGAATGGGCATAATGGAGACCAACGAAAATGTTCAAAAACCGGAATATCCCCTTCTTCAAAATTATGTATTATAACATTACAAAATGGACATATTACTTATCATCCATTTTGGAGTAATAAAATCCAGCTCGTGCTAAGTCTTCAATGTTGATAAAGCTTTTCGGCCAATTATTATTTTTAAAAGTTGATAGTCGATCGCATTCGCTGTTATATATATATATATATATATATATAATTAGCTCATAATAAATATAATATATGTTTTGTTTTACCTGTTTGTATTATCCAATGTTCCTATATTGCATTCCGGACAGTCTTCCATATTTGGAGGAGGCCCATCAATTGGACATTGATCGGTTGGCAAATTCCAATGTTCCACACATGGCAATTTTTTAATAACATTAAAATCTGTTTTATACTTTAAAGGAAGTTTTTTCCAAATATTTAGTAAATTGTTTCCACTAAATAAGTTTATATTCAAATTTTTCTTCATCAATTTTTTTACAAATATATGCTATAGGTGCTAATTTTCCAATTATTGAAAGTATAATACTATTAGAAGAATAATTTTTTATTATTTGTTTATAATCATTATATTTATTTTTTGATAAAGCATTTATATTATAGCAAATATTTAGCAAATCATTTGCTACTATTTGCAATGCCATTTTTAATAATTAAAAAATGTTTAGAGAATAGTATTCAAGTGTAAAATATAAACTACTGATCCATGTTATAAAAACTTCTTATTTATATGTAAAAATAGGTGGGGAAGCGGTGGAGGGGTCAAATGAAATATTTTAATCATTTATTAATTTTAATAATAGTATTTTTAATTGTTCATATACAGTGTGTCCCATTTAGAATTGCCACCATTGGGATCTCGAGAACTATAAGAGATACGATGTCTTTTATTTTTCCAAAAATTCTCATAGGGCACTAGATAATGACGAAAAACAGAATATTGTTGATTTTTTCTTTTTCAAATAACTTCTAAACTATTAATAATTGAGAAAAAAGTTTCAAATATAAAAGATAGATATTTTTATTAACTAACCACTGGCGACCGAAATAAATTTTTATATCCGTACATTTTTGAGATATAACACAAACTCATATTTTTTTAAATAGAACCCATATTTGATTTTAGTCTCAAAAAATTAAATATTTTTTCTCTTTTCAACGATGTAAGGGTTATTATGTTTTGTATTTGTTTTGCCTTCAAAATTATTATTTTTTTTCGTTTTTCTGTATTATATTTACAATTATTTTGAAAATATTGGTAGATTTCTATTTGGAAATACTTCTTGTATTTAAATAATTTATTTCGTTAAAAAGTTTGCTCAAAATTCGTATCAGATTAATTTTTATAATATTTTGTATCAGGTCGCCCTTGGCACATCATAGTGTAATTTGTAATTATGAATCTAGAATGAAAATATTACGTAATAAAGGCACAAAACAAATTATTTTGATCAAATACAATATAATTAATAAAAATAATAATGTTTTTTTGCGAAATAATAAGAAAATTCAGGAAAAAGAAAAGAAAAATTAAATTTTAGGAGCAAACCAAATATAAAACATAATAACCCTTACATCATTTAAAACAGAAAAAAATATTGATTTTTTTGAGACTAAAACCAGATATGGGTTCCATTTAAAAAAATATATGTTTGTGTTACATCTCGAAAATTTACAGATATAAAAATTTATTTCGTACACCACTGGTTAGCTAATAAAAATATCTATCTTTTATATTTGAAACGTTTTTCTCAATTACTAATAGTTTAGAAGTTATTTGAGGAAGAAAATATCAACAATATTCAGTTTTTCGTCTTTACCTAGAGCCCTATGAGAATTTTGGAAAAACAAAAGCACATCTGAGATGGTCTCCCAAAGGCGCACAAAAAGTTCCATTTAACCGACATCGTAACTCTTATAGTTCTCGAGATCCCAATGGTGGCGCCTCTAAATGGGACACACTGTATACTAATATTAGGACAAGCAATATTAAATAATGAAAAATCAAATTTTTCTGCTTTTACTAGCATATTTTAAAATTCGTCAAATTCATAATAATAATAATCATTTATAAAAAAATATAATCATCCGTTCGTATATTTAAAAACTGAATTTATATTATTAGGAATACCAGGAAATTGTGATTCAATATTTCCATAATTTTCAGTGTTAAAGTTACATTCATTAATTGTTATAAAAAAATCATTGTTGTAAAATATAAATGTTTTCCCCATGTTTGTAAAAACAGCTCCTTTAATATTTTTGATATTTTTAGTGTATGGATTTACTGTATTCTCTAATTGTAAGGATGGAAATTTTATATTATATGTTTTATCATTAATTATAATTACAATATTACCATTTGGTCTCAAATAAACAGCATCTATTTTATAAAAATTTTTAGGTAAAAATGGTAACCAATCTGTTATAAGAACTGGTTTAGGATTAAAATTTTTTTCATTTAATTTTTTAATCCACAACCATTTATTATAAAATATATATAATTTATTTTTTAAAACTAAACATGTGGTTACGTTTTTTAGTTCACATAAATTTGGATAAGATATTAAGGTTTCATTATTTTCAGTTTTATTAGTTAAATTAGATTTAGTTGTTAAACTTTTTTTTGTTGTAAAACTTTCTTCTGTTTTAATCCCATATAATGTTTGAATAGCAGATATATCATCAAAATGTAAGTCATAATAACTTTCGTTTATAAATATATTATTTTGATACGTTGGAAACATTATGGCATAAAAATTATTAGAATGTTCAATACCTAATGAATGGCCAATTTCATGAACTAATACATCAAAAAAACGTATACTATTAAAATCAGGTTTACTTAAATCAAAATTCCAATTTTCATACTGATCCAAATGAATTTCCACCGGTTGAATATTTGGGTAATTAGCATGAGCTAGTACATTACCCACACCATCAAAAAGATCATGACACTTTGTTTTTGTACCAAATTGATAATGTTTAATATCTCCAAATGATATGATAATATCGGCATTATCTATTATCCGTGTTTCTAAAAAAATTAAATTTGTATATTTTGACCATAAATTAAAAGCTTTTTGTACAATAATATTATAATCTACCCCATGATAATACCAATAAATTTGGTTTTTATTCCATTTTACTAAAGAAAGTCGAAAATTTATATCTTTTACACCGCATCTTGGAGTTTTTATGAATTGTATATCAGAACTGTTTTTCATTGTATACTTTTGTTTAAATAAGTTTAGGGCATTTATATAATTTGTATTATTTTCTGATAACATTATAAAATCAGTATCGTTAACATTTAAATACCCATATTTATATAAATAAAAAGAAAGCAAAGTAAAATTGCTTCTATTTAAATTTGCATTTACACTTAAAATTAATAATAAAAATAAGAAAATCATTTTTAAAAATATTAATTGTTATATGTAAACTTTATAAACTTTTATAATTTAAGTTTAAATTAGCACCGGTACTAGCACTGTTCTATTTGAAACTGTTTTAAAGTGTATTATAAAACTAAATATATACAAAATTAAACATATAAGTAGTACACACATATAAATACAACAAGTGCAGAAATCTTTTTTAATACACCGCACCACACCACATATTATGTCTACTTTAAAAGTTTCACTTATTATGGCAATACATTTTTTATGTCACCTTTAAATATATATATAAAAATGATAATAATTTAAAAAATTGTATTAAAATGGTACATATTAAAATAAAATACATAATTTTACATAAATATTTTTTTATTTATTTTATAAACCATAAACATTTACAAAAATTAAAATATACTACTACAATTTAACATATTTTTAAGTTTATACACATTACTTACAGCGCATACATATGGTTCACAATGTTCCAAACATCTGCGAATAGTTAAACATTTTTTAAATGCCTTAAATTCACTAAATTCTTCTAAATTTATTATTTCACAGTTACATAAATTGTATAAATGTAAAAAGTTTTTTTTTATCAAACCTTTTACATATATTTTATTACATGTTTGAGTTATTTTTTTTTAAATATAATATATTTTTTCATATGATATGTATCCATCACTCCATCGCAAACCATGATGTTTCTTTTCCACCCATATCGCAGTTTTTTTTATCTTCTGGTGATAAATTTTCCCACGTAAATGGTGGTTTAATTATAAAATTTTGTAATTTAGAACCATCTCTTGTAAGAATAGCAATTTCCTTTGGAACCATAACATAATTAACTACTTGAAATCCTTGTATATCAATAATAAGTTCCATTCTGCTCACAGTTTAATATTAAACTAAAATACTATTGTTTTATAACACTAATTTATATTTTTAAAAGTTTAATTTTGAAATAATACTAATGTATTATAATGAATTAAATAGATGTTTTAACTGTGCCAGTTAAAGGATTATATTTTATAATACAATCGTGAATAATAAGACAATAAACAGAAGTTTCTGCAGGAAAATTATCACTAGATTCAAATTCTAATCGAATATCTACGGTGCTGTTTTTAACTGAATCATTTTGTTGGGAACAATCAATAACAACTAATGGAGCAATATTTTTAAAATCTGTTTTTGTTAAAATTGGCCCAATATAGGTATCATGGTAATTATAATACGATTTTGGAAATTTTGCATACATATCATATAAAAGTGCATATTGATTATTTTTAAAATCAATATTTAAATTATCATAGGGGTAGCAAACTGAATTTAAATATAATTTTATATTCGTTAAATTACAAAAGTCAAAATAACTACTATTTTTATTAAGTATATTTTTTCGATTTGTTTGAAAACCAACAATTACAAATCTAGGTTTTTATAATTGAGTAGATGATTTTATTGACCATAATTGTTTCTTGGCTACTGGAAGAACTGGATATTCATACAAATCCCAAGATCGAAAAGCACATGATAAAAATTGATTTGAATCCGTTATTTTTAGTAATTTTAGTCTATTTTCATCATTAACATTAATGTGTGGTACTTTCCAATGTTTTTTGTTTAAATTAAATTTTAAATTTTCTGTTGATATATAAGCCCCATTATCATTTCTTGCTCTTATTAACACTAATTCTTGTCTAACATTTAATAGGATTTTATTATTATCCTCAGAAAATCCAAGTAACATTTTTAATGGAATGCATACATTAAAATTACCATCTTTATCTAAAATATTAATATTTAATCCCCATCCAGCATTTTCAAGTGTATCACTTTCAAATTTATTTAAAGAAGTATAAGCTTTTAATGTAGAACTAATTCCCACATTTTTAGTCTTATCAATTTCTACACTATTAATTAAATATTTAATTTCATCAAACAAATAAGCAATTTCATTATTTGTTATTTTTGCATCATTAGGGGGTGGTGAATTATCTTCTTTTAATAATTTTCCTTCAATGTATAAAAAACTCTGACTTGGTAATGTATATAAATCTTGCTGATGAATTTGTATTCTAATTTCATCACTATTATTAAATGCTGATGCTACATTTGGTGTATGACTATGAACTTCAATTCTAGTTATAGTATCATTAAACACAATACTAGATGTAACATTTAATATGTTATTCATTTTTCCTTTTTTTTATGCGTAAATGTACGCGTAAACCAAGGGACTTTAAATATAATAAATTGTCTCTTGTTAACACTTTCTTCGTTGGTGAAAAACTAACTTCATGTGCTATTAGTTGCGTACTTTTATAATCAATACCCATTTTTATGAAACTTTTTTAAGATGTAATCTAATAGATATTTTTTCGCCACGAAAATTTATAAGTTTTCCGTCTTGATCAATAATATTTTCACTAATATTGTTTATTACTTGAGTGTTCACAGGTAAATAAATCACATTTGATGGTACTTCATTAATTTTATAGCCAGGTTCAACTGTTGGATAAAATTCATGTAAAATATGTACTGGAGAGCCATTTTTATAAGATCCTTTTATAATATTACATTCTATTAAGATTGCATTTACTTTAATAATATTTACAGGTAAATCACTCTCGTGTAATGTATTACTTTCCAATATTCGTTTTTTAAAACCTAATAATGATCCAAAAGAATCATTTTGTTTAAAATCAATAGTAACAGTACTTACAAGTTCACATTTTAACGTATTGTTATTCGCTTTTAAACTTATAAAAAAAATTCTTTTCTTTTTTCTCTTATTATTTCATTAGTATAAAATTTGTTATCTGAAATATATGAAGAATCACATAATTCTTTTTTTAAAATATTCTCCAAATTATCAATTTCATATGATCCTACTGGTATTGTAAATATTTGGAAATTTTTCTTTTTACTGTTTTCATTTTTATAATAAAATTTGTTGTTCGTTTCATCTATATTAGGTATTGAGTGATATGTTTCAAAACTAATTAACCCCAGTACATATTCACTATTATTTAAATAAATTGGAGGAAAAAATCTGCACTTATTGTAGAAGTATTACCATCAAGTGTTATCGTGATTGATTCCATAATTAAACTAAATTAATTATAATTTTTTTGGCTATTTATTAAAAAATTTAAACACAAATGACCACAATTATAAGAATTAAAATTTTGATAACGTTTATAATTATACTTAATTTTACAAGTTGGCCCTAAGTAATTTATAATTTCCTTTGGCGGCGGCAAATTTCCAAAACTATCAAAATACTCAACATTTTTATTTTTCTTTATGTATGCTACCCAGTGTGTTCCAGGTCCTTGTTGAGAATCTAAATTTACAATAACATGTTGTAAACCGGATTGAACTATATATTTCAATGTAAATAGGAATGAACTATATATTTCAAGTCTTTGTATAGAAAGTGCGATCCTTGCACTATGTAATCAAATAATGTAGTGGGAGAGATGCAAAAGGGTTTTTCTGCTCCGTTACCGTACAGTGAGTTAGAGTTAGTCAGTAGAGAGTAATAAGAAGTTACTCGTAAATAGACAAGTTAATAAGTAGACAGCAATCAGCAATAATCAATAGCAATAGTCGATATTCAATATTCATAATTGTATTATTTCAACATTAATAAACTAATAGATAATACAAGATACACTTAATAATTTAACAACCCTTAAAACACAACCCGACGTGAGAACCCTAACACGTTACAACATTAAATTGGTGGCAGCGAGTGGATTCCATAAAATTGGAATAATAATAATAATAATTCGTGAAGTAAATTTTGCATCGCAAATCTGGAGCGACAAGTGCTTCACTAATAATATAACAACTAAAAAGGTGTTTAATAAAAAGGGTGTGTATCATAACAACAGAGCTGAGTTCGTATATCTGCAGTTAGTAGTTCGTTTGTTCGTATTCGTGAATCGTCTGCAGTTCTGTTCCTGTTTATTCGTCGAATATTATCAGCAGTCCAGTTTCTTCGTGAGTTCCTGCTGTTCGTGTTCCTGTCCAGTTTCGTGAGTTTCCTGCAGTTCGAGTTCTACAAGTTCCAGTCCAGTTCGAGGGTGTCTGCAGTTCGTTCGTTTCCTGTCCGTTCATCTCAGTTCCTGTCCGTTGCTGTCTACAATTCGTCAGTGGTGTGAAGTGTACCCCATAGTAAAAAGTAAGTCCCATTCGCTAATTTAAAAGTAGTGTAAAAAAAAATCTGTGAAAATGGTGGATGTAGGAAGTGCTTCCACATCTGGTACAAATGTTGGCAATTCACTCATTAGCTTAGATACCGCCGCAAGGTTAATTAAAGAATTTGATGGAACAAAACGAGAATTAGTAACAGAATTTATTGATAATTGTAAATTAGCTATGTCCTCAGTAAAAGAAGTAGATAAAGGTATATTATTCAAAATTATTCAGACAAAATTAACAGGCAAAGCACGTAATATGATAAAATATAGAAATTTTGCAACATTTGAAAATTTTAGCAATCATTTAGAAGAAGTATATTCAGAAAAAAGATCTGTAGCACATTGGCAGTTAGAATTAAATAGTACTCGCCAATACAAAAATGAGGATGTTGGATTGTACGCAAACAAAATAGAAAAATACTTATCAAATCTGATTGATGCTTCTACAGTAGGTAAAACTGAAGAAGAGTCCCAAATTATTATTCAGGTATTAAGTGATCAGGCATTAAATATATTTAAACAAAATTTACAAGAACCATTACGCACACAAGTAAAAGCTAGAAATCCACAAAATTTAGAAATTGCTATCGATGAAGCTAGAAATGAAGAGAGAGAATTGTTAAGTAATTCGCAAGCTATGAAATACTTTGGTTATAAGGTTTCAATACCTCCTAAAGAAAGAAAGAAAATTTGTTATAAATGTGGTAAACCGGGACATTTAGCTAGGGAATGTATTTCTCAGAAATATCGAGATCATAACGCCAGTACGTCTAGTTCGAATTCGTTTAGTTCATTTAAAAATAATAATTATAGAGCAATGCCATTCGTAAAATCGAATATGAATTCAAAAAATAGTTCAGATAATCGTGACATAGAATGTTTTTATTGTAAGAAAAAAGGACATAGAATCGCTGATTGTTATAAGCGACAAGCGAATGAAAATAAGAAAAATAATGTTGTGAAAGAAAATCAAAATTCGAATTCAAAAAACGCGAATGCGTCTCTGGTCAAATAAGTACCGGGGACTGCCGCTATCAGACTCGGATGAAAAATTCAGATAATAATATAGAAGAACAGAGTCGTACAGAGGAATATTCGTTGAAAACTAATAGTACTGAAATAAATAATATTAACAGTTATGTAGAATTGGAATTAGGAATTACAAATAAGAAAGTTAGATTACTTGTTGACACTGGAGCACAGGTAAATTTATTAAAAATTAGTGCCGTTCGTGAAAATGTAAACTTAGAAAATAAAGTGATAAAAATTCGAGGAATAACGGAACATCCAGTACAAACTTTAGGTATGGTAAACGAAAATTTTGAAAATGAAAATATAATAATTCCATTTCACGTAGTTAGAGATACGTTTCCGATAGATTGTGACGGAATATTAGGAAATTCGTTTATGCGTGAATTAGCAATTACAATCGACCACAAAAATCAGAAACTTCGTTGTGACAGATTCGAATGGAATCTAATAGATAACATAGATAAGAAAACAATAATAATTCCAGCTCGTAGTGAAAAAATAGTATTGGTTAAAACAGATGACAAACATGAGGGAATTTGTGAAAATTTTAAGTTATCCGAAAATTTATTATTAGGAAGTTGTTTAACAAAACCTGATAAAGGTAAATGTCCAGTAACAATTATTAATATTTCTGAAAATAATGTAGAAGTAGAAATTCCGACAGTTAAACTAGAACCAACAGAAATAATTCAAAATTCACTTCATAAAATACAATTTGATGCAGATAGAATAAAAACCTTGAAAGAAAATATCGCGACAGAACATTTAAATGAAGAAGAACGCAATTCATTGTTAGACATTTGCGCGTCATTCAGTGATGTCTTTTTTTTGCCCTCTATAAGTTAGGATGTACGTCAGCAGTAAGCCACTCTATTCCTTTGAAGAAAGACACAGGCCCTATTAACATTCGTCCTTATCGTCTGCCAGTAAGTCAAAAGTCTGAGATAAATAAACAGATAGAAGAAATGCTACATCAAGACATTATTCAGAGAAGCAAATCGTCTTATAACTTTCCATTGTTAGTTGTTCCCAAGAAATCAGTTGACGGTGAAAAAAAATATCGGGTTGTTGTTGACTTTCGTCAACTTAATGATAAAACAATCGGTGATGCATTTCCGTTGCCGAATATCTCTGAGATATTGGATCAGTTGGGTCAAAGTAAATACTTTACAACTTTAGATTTGCAAAGTGGTTATCATCAGATACCCATGAATTCGGAAGACATGGAAAAAACTGCTTTTTCATCGGATTATGGACACTTCGAATTTAAAAAATTACCTTTCGGTTTAAAAGGAGCACCAGCGACCTTTCAGCGCTTTATGAACACTGTATTAAGTGGCTTGCAAGGGTTAAAATGTTTTGTATATCTCGATGATATTGTAATTTATGCCAAAAATTTAGAAGAACACGCTTCAAAATTAAGTGATGTACTTGAAAGATTACGACACTATAATTTGAAACTAAATCCGAACAAATGTCAATTTTTACGCAAAGAAGTAAATTATTTAGGTCATGTAATTACGGACCAAGGTATTAAGGCAGATCCTAGTAAAATTGATGCTGTACAAAATTTTCCTCGACCAACTAACGTTACGGAAATTAAATCATTTTTAGGATTAGTAGGGTACTATCGTCGTTTTATTCCAAAATTTGCAGATATATCCAAACCATTAACTTTATTATTGAGGAAAGACATAAAATTTCAATGGTCAGATTTGTGTGAAGAATCTTTTAATAAATTGAAAACAGTACTAGTTAGTTCGCCAATCTTGCAGTATCTTGATCTTGAAAAGCCCTTTGTCCTGACAACAGACGCGAGTAATATAGCTTTAGGGGCTGTACTTTCGCAGGGTGTTATTGGAAGTGGTTTACCAATAGCATACGCTAGCAGAACCTTAAATAAAGCAGAACAGAATTATAGTACCACCGAGAAAGAGTTATTAGCCATATGTTGGGCTACGAAAAATTTTCGACACTATTTGTATGGTCGCGAATTCACTATAGTTAATGTAAAAGACCCAGGTAGTAGATTAATGAGGTTTAGATTAAAATTAGAAGAATATAATTACAAAATTGTACATAAAGCGGGGAAAAATAATTGTAACGCCGACGCTTTAAGTCGTATACGCATTAGTACGGAAGAAAAAAGCAGCGAGAATGAAACAAATATTAGTTTTGCTGAATTTAAAGAAATTAGTCAAAAACAATTAATACATAATTCGAATGTTATAGAGATAGAAGGAAATTTATTAAATACAAGTCCAGATTACGCTATTGTACATTGCGTTTCTCGTGATCTAAAATTAGGAAAAGGTATAGCGAAACTTTTAAAAGAAACATACAAAATTACATTTGACAATGATAAAAATTATAATTTGTGTGAAGTCGTTCCATTTCAGACAGAAGATAATAGACTAATATTAAATTTGATAACTAAAGATAGGTATTTCGATAATCAAACATATGAAAATCTATGGCAAAGTTTAATTAACTTAAGGACATATTGTGTAGGAAATAATTTGAATAAATTAAGTATGCCGATTCTATCATGTGGAATAAATAAATTAGATTGGACAATAGTTTGAATGATGATTAGATACATTTTTAAAGGTACGCAAATTGATATTTCAATATATCACAATAATATTAAATATGATGCTGAGCAAAAGAAACAAATATTATCTGAATATCATGACAAGCCAGCCGGAGGACATGAAGGTGTCAATAGAACTTATAAACGAATAAAAATAAAGCGTTGGTGGAAACATATGAAACGTGACATCAAAGAATATATCAAAAATTGTCCTAGTTGTCAAAAAAATAAATTATCAAAGTTAAAAAAGGCTCCATTAGAAATTACCACTACGTCACGAAATTGTTTTGAAAAGATATTTATAGACATTGTCGGACCTTTACCATTATCGGAAAACGGTAACAAGTATATACTTACAGTTCAGGATGATTTGACAAAATATAGCGAAGCCTACCCTGTACCGAATCAAGAGGCTAGTACCGTGGCTCAAGCTTTAGTTACGCAGTTTATTTGTCGTTTCGGAGCACCTGAAATTATTGTTTCCGATCAAGGAACAAATTTCCTAAGTAATTTATTTGAAGGGATGTGTAAACTATTCCAAATTAAAAAGATAAAAACTACAAGTTTCCATCCGCAAAGCAATGGTAGTTTAGAGAGAAGTCACAGGACATTAGCAGAGTATTTGCGCCATTATGTAAAGACTGATCAGTCAGATTGGGATTACTGGTTACCATTTTGGATGTTTACCTACAACACAACACCTCATACCGCAACAAATTTTACTCCCTTTAGTTTAGTTTTTGCTAAAGAAGCGAATATACCATCAGCACTAGAACGCGAACCGGAACCTCGATATACGTACGATAATTACATTGATGATATAAAATATAAATTACAGACTTTGAGAAAATTAGCTCGTGAACATTTAGTAGATCGCAAGGAAAAATTTAGTCAAAATCACAATGAAAAATCTACAAAAGTAAAATTTAAAATAGGGGAAAAAGTTCTTTTGGATAATCGAACTATAACACCAGGGAGAAGTAAAAAACTAAAATCTTTATGGAATGGTCCTTATAAAATAGTTTCACAAAATTCAAACGTAAATTATACGATTAAAGTAGATAGAAAATTAGTTCGAGTTCATGCAAATAGATTAAAAAAGTACCATGAAAATTGATAAAGTACAATATTCTAAAATCTAAATATTTTTACAGGATGCATTATATTGGTATAATCTCTTGGATAATAGCAATCGCTGTTATTGCTATGAGTCAGCAGATTCCTCCGTATGAAGCCACTCCGTTTGATAATTCAGTTGGTATTTATTTCCAAAAATTAGGATTGGTACAATTGTATAACAATGAATGGAAGTTAATTGTTTATTTAGATATGAAGGAACATTATAAAAATGCAGAAAGTTTACAAACTTATTATGAAATGACTTCGAGAATTTGTAACAAGCAAAATTTAAAACAATCAGATCAGTTATGCGATAACTTTATGAAAATAGCAGCCAAAATGACTTATGATTTAAATGAGAAAAATAAAATTATTTATGATTTCGTAGGTCATGAAACGACTTACCGGAAAAAGAGAGGTTTAATAGATTTAGTAGGAAAAGTTTCAAAATTCTTGTTTGGCACACTTGACGAAGATGATGCCGACTATTATAATTTAAAAATTGAAGAATTCAGTAAAAATGAACATGATTTAGTTAAGCTAATAAAAGAACAGTCCACTGTAGTACGATCAACAATACAAAATTTTAATACAACGATATCTAATTTGGATTATAATGAGAAAATTTTAGGTGACAGTTTAAGATCTCTTAAATTATTTATTACCAATGAAACAAAAATTCTGAATACGGTCCAGTTTCACACGCAGCTTGAGGAGCACATATCTATATTCACTTTGTTAATAGAGCAGTATGAAGATAAGATAAATTCTTTAATAAATGCATTGTTGTTCGCTGAGAAAGGTCAGTTACATCCATCCATAATTACACCGTCTAGGTTGGTGACTGAGTTGCAAAACATTGTATCATACTTGCCATCAAACACAGATTTCGTGGTACCATTATCAATTAAAACAGTCCATACTTTGTTAAAAACAGTGAATGTGGTGAATAAGAACAATTATCTAGTTTATGTAATCAATATACCTTTAATAGATATTAATCGCTATGATATTTATCAAATGTATCCATTACCTGTAATGTTAAGTCAACAAAAATTCATATTTATTCAGCCTAGCGCTAAGTATTTAGCTATAGATAAAATAAAACAGAATTATTTTCTAATTTCAGAGATAGATTTCTTGATGTGAAAGGCATATAATAATGTTTATTATGTTTGTAAACAAACACAAGCTATCTATTTGTCGCATCAACATGAAATATGTGAAGTAAAAGTATTTCAGCTTAGTCCGAAATTGCCAGAAAGTTGTGACAAGAGAATAATACAATTAGAGTTTAGCATTTGGACACATATATTAAATTCAAACTCTTGGATCTATGTACTACCAGAAAAAGAAAGTTTAACCATATCATGTAAAGATAATAAAGAAATTTATGATTTAAAAATATCCGGTACTGGTAGATTAAGATTAAATGAGAGTTGTAAAGCTTATTCCAAAAATGTAATCCTTATGGCCAGAAAAGTATATTCTTCGGAAATTATAATGGGTTTTGCCCCACCTTTAGATATTAAATTAGATTGCTGTGAAGAATTAACACAGAAACATATAAATTTGAGTAATATTAATTTGAATCCAAATTTTAAGTCCATTCATACTAATTTAGAAGATTTGAATTTAGCCAGTCATAAATTATCCCAAATAAATGAATTAGCTGAACAAATAGAGAAAAATATAAATAGGGATACTTCACATAGTTATTATTCATTCATAGTTTGTGTTATAGGTATATGTGTAATATTGTATTGTATAAATTGTTGTTGTAAACGATGTTTCGGAAAAACAGCTTGTGGATGTTGTGCAGGTGTTTGTATTAAAATAAGTCAAAATTTTTACTCTGAAAGAAGAGAAAGAACTTCTGGTCCTTTGGTTCATTTTAATACTCGTCCACAACCTGTAGATCTGATAACTGAAAATGTATCCTCTGAAAGAACCTTTAGGCCTACAAGTACTTCCAAAATTTGTGGAAGGAGATCATCTAAAATGTAAAATTTTCCTTATAGTCAAATCTTTTAAGGGGGGAGGAATGTTGTAAACCGGATTGAACTATATATTTCAATGTAAATAGGAATGAACTATATATTTCAAGTCTTTGTATAGAAAGTGCGATCCTTGCACTATGTAATCAAATAATGTAGTGGGAGAGATGCAAAAGGGTTTTTCTGCTCCGTTACCGTACAGTGAGTTAGAGTTAGTCAGTAGAGAGTAATAAGAAGTTACTCGTAAATAGACAAGTTAATAAGTAGACAGCAATCAGAAATAATCAATAGCAATAGTCGATATTCAATATTCATAATTGTATTATTTCAACATTAATAAACTAATAGATAATACAAGATACACTTAATAATTTAACAACCCTTAAAACACAACCCGACGTGAGAACCCTAACACGTTACAACAAACACTTTCATTTTTTAACGGTTTTTTTGGTAATTTATCTCGCATGTAAACACCGCGAAAAAACTTAATATTATTATTATGAGCATATAATTTTAAATCTTTATCACTTAAGGCTTTTTTCGGCAAACTTTTTTTGGTTTTTGAGACTTTTTTTTAATACTACCACCACGTTTATATGGTTTTAAATATAAACCTTTACCTAACGCTTTTCTGACACCATAAGAAGCAACAGAACTTACAGCACCAGCTGCTAAAGCTTTTGCAATTAAAGAAATGAGTACCGCGGGTAAAAACCCACCATGTTTTGGTGTTTTTATTATGCGCTGTTTTTTTACAATTTTCTTTTTTTTGTTTAAACCCATTCCAAGTTTTCTTTTTGCTTTCATAGCGTTTGTTACAGTCCAAGCTGCAACTTTTTCACCAAATGAAGAGTCCCTTGATTTTACTCTTTCCCACGCTCTTTCTTGTAATATTTTATCCGCTCTGTGTCTTTCTTCTAAATTATTGGATTTTGAATATGAAATATCATGTTCACGGCATGCAACATCTAATTTATTAATACCAGTATTCCCACTTTTTAATCTTTTTTCTAATTTTGTACCAGGACCACAGTATTGATAACCAGGTATATGTAATACTATAGGTAAAGAATTAATTGCTTTATTTAATAAGAATAATAAGCCACCACCGTAATTATATTTTAAATTTTGTGATTTATTTTTTTGATGTGTAATCATTGAAATTCTTTTTAAGACTGAATATATATATATATATATATATATATATATACATATATATAAAAACAGCTTTTATATTAAATAAAACAAATTATAGCGTATTTAATTTATTTTACATTTTTATATAAATATAATAATCGTATAATAAATAATAGAAAGATTACATAACATTATTTTTATTTATCCATGAATTATGTGAATTATCAAATCCTAACCATTTAACAAATACTTGTGATCCTTTCTTTTTTAAAACTTTTTCAACTAAATATATATCCGAATACTTTGTCTTTTGTGATTCATGTTCATAAAATCCTCCTGCAACAGGTTGCTCTAAATAATCTTGTAGTTTATAAGTTACAGGATTTGTTATTTGTACTTTGGAGATTTTAAATATTTCAGCTGACCAATTAGGAGTATAACCTTTTTCAAAAACACTTTTCATTTTTGAAATTCTAACAAAATCACCTACTTTAAATTTTGCAAGACCACATATTTTTAAATTGCTATAAATGGTTTTTAATAAAAATTTTTCATTTTTATTATTTACCTCTATAGGTCGCATTTTAATAGTTCTATGTTTTGTATTATTGTATGTTTTAATTAACTTTGGTAAAATATCAATCCACTTATATGAGCCACGTAAACTAAATTCACGCCACATTTTATTTTTTAACGTTCTATTAAATCTTATATATATATATATATTATATATATATATATATATATATATATATATATATATATATATATATATATTGGGATGATCCAAATGAATTAGTCAGTAGATTGCGATTATTGTTAGCATCTAAACAAAGTGGACATACAGGTCATGATAATGAAATAATTTCAATTATTGAAGAATTAAAAGAAGCAAATATAATAGATTAATATTTATATTTAATATGAGTGTTGACAAATTTGGGCGTCATTCTTTTAAAAGGAAAAAAAGTGAAAAAGATAAAATTATACAATTGGATGAAAATGGTAGAATTGATTTTGATGGAAAACAAATTGTAAATATTGGTAAGCCTTCAAATTCTACTGATATTGTTACTAAAGAATATGTTGACAAAAGAATAATAGACATAGAAAACTATATAAGTTTTAACTTTATTCTTTTAAAAAAATATAACAATGGTTACATTTTTGATGCAAAAATGAAATGTATTGGAAATGTTCAAACACCAGAGACTGTTACTAATGCAGCTAACAAATTTTATGTTGATAAAACAGCAATTAATTTAGAAACAAAAATAAATAATTAGAAGAAAAAATTAAACCACTTGAAAAAAACTTAAAAACTGATGAAGAATTGTTAACAGCTATAAAAACTTTAGAAAAAAAGGTATTTAAAAAAAAATAAATAATGTCTAAGCGGCAAGTTGTGGAAGAACTTCATAAACCAGAACGAAAAAATTATCCAAGACGTAGAGTGATAACAAAAGGAATTGATGATTTGTGGCAAGCTGATCTTGTGGAAATGATACCATATGGACATGAAAATAAAAGTTATAAATATATGCTAACTATAATAGATACATTTTCTAAATATGCGTGGGCAAAACCAGTAAAAAATAAATCTGGTGATGTAATTACAAAAGCATTAGAAAATATTCTTAAAGAAAAATAATTCCAAAAAATCTGCAAACTGATAATGGAAAAGAATTTTACAATAGTAATTTTAAAAATTTAATGTTAAAATATGGAATAAATCACTATTCAACTTTTAGCAATTTAAAAGCAAGTGTTGTAGAAAGATTTAATAGAACGTTAAAAAATAAAATGTGGCGTGAATTTAGTTTACGTGGCTCATATAAGTGGATTGATATTTTACCAAAGTTAATTAAAACATACAATAATACAAAACATAGAACTATTAAAATGCGACCTATAGAGGTAAATAATAAAAATGAAAAATTTTTATTAAAAACCATTTATAGCAATTTAAAAATATGTGGTCTTGCAAAATTTAAAGTAGGTGATTTTGTTAGAATTTCAAAAATGAAAAGTGTTTTTGAAAAAGGTTATACTCCTAATTGGTCAGCTGAAATATTTAAAATCTCCAAAGTACAAATAACAAATCCTGTAACTTATAAACTACAAGATTATTTAGAGCAACCTGTTGCAGGAGGATTTTATGAACATGAATCACAAAAGACAAAGTATTCGGATATATATTTAGTTGAAAAAGTTTTAAAAAAGAAAGGATCACAAGTATTTGTTAAATGGTTAGGATTTGATAATTCACATAATTCATGGATAAATAAAAATAATGTTATGTAATCTTTCTATTATTTATTATACGATTATTATATTTATATAAAAATGTAAAATAAATTAAATACGCTATAATTTGTTTTATTTAATATAAAAGCTGTTTTTATATATATGTATATATATATATATATATATATATATATATATATATATATATATATATATGTATATATATATATATATATATATATATATATATATATATATATTCAGTCTTAAAAAGAATTTCAATGATTACACATCAAAAAAATAAATCACAAAATTTAAAATATAATTACGGTGGTGGCTTATTATTCTTATTAAATAAAGCAATTAATTCTTTACCTATAGTATTACATATACCTGGTTATCAATACTGTGGTCCTGGTACAAAATTAGAAAAAAGATTAAAAAGTGGGAATACTGGTATTAATAAATTAGATGTTGCATGCCGTGAACATGATATTTCATATTCAAAATCCAATAATTTAGAAGAAAGACACAGAGCGGATAAAATATTACAAGAAAGAGCGTGGGAAAGAGTAAAATCAAGGGACTCTTCATTTGGTGAAAAAGTTGCAGCTTGGACTGTAACAAACGCTATGAAAGCAAAAAGAAAACTTGGAATGGGTTTAAACAAAAAAAAGAAAATTGTAAAAAAACAGCGCATAATAAAAACACCAAAACATGGTGGGTTTTTACCCGCGGTACTCATTTCTTTAATTGCAAAAGCTTTAGCAGCTGGTGCTGTAAGTTCTGTTGCTTCTTATGGTGTCAGAAAAGCGTTAGGTAAAGGTTTATATTTAAAACCATATAAACGTGGTGGTAGTATTAAAAAAAAGTCTCAAAAACCAAAAAAAGTATTTTTTTAAAAGAATAAAGTTAAAACTTATATAGTTTTCTATGTCTATTATTCTTTTGTCAACATATTCTTTAGTAACAATATCAGTAGAATTTGAAGGCTTACCAATATTTACAATTTGTTTTCCATCAAAATCAATTCTACCATTTTCATCCAATTGTATAATTTTATCTTTTTCACTTTTTTTCCTTTTAAAAGAATGACGCCCAAATTTGTCAACACTCATATTAAATATAAATATTAATCTATTATATTTGCTTCTTTTAATTCTTCAATAATTGAAATTATTTCATTATCATGACCTGTATGTCCACTTTGTTTAGATGCTAACAATAATCGCAATCTACTGACTAATTCATTTGGATCATCCCAATATATATATATATATATTCACGTTTATAATTTGAAAAGTTTAAATTTGTTGGTAATAAACCCGAACCTGTAGGAGAATACTTTACTGGTTTTTTTCTTTTTCTTAATGATAATCGTCTTTTCTCATCAACAAAATGTGGTTTTAATATATTAAAATATTTAGGTGAACTTGATATTTTTAATAAATTATTGGTTGAATTTATATGAGCGCTTGTTTGCTCTAAAATTTTAAAATATTCATTTTTATCTACCTCAGTATAATCTACAGGATTTTTTTTAAATAATAATTCATAAAGACCTTTTGTACCTTCATATTCTTTCCCATCTATTAATATATCATTTTTGTCTATTTCCACATTCTTTTTACCTAATTTAAATGTACCATCTTTAGCTAATTTTATACCATATTCTTTATCAATGTCTTTACCTTTATTTAAAAATTTTATTAAATATTCATGCCCCAAATCCCCTAATTTTAATTTTAAATTTTCCATTTCCTCTTTTCCTTGAGGAGTATTTAAAGCTTTTTGTGCTTGTGAAATTGGAGAAATATCTGGATTTGTCTCATAAATATTTTCATAATTTTCTGTTTTAATATTTGAACTTCCCGGGGTATCTAAATCATAATTTAAAACTTTTCTTACATTTGGTTTTTTCTTTATTATTGGAGATTTATTTTCCTTTTCCACCTCATTTTCTTGTTGCATTTTTTTTATTTCGTTTTTGTTTGAATTTTTTACCAATTCTTTGAGCGGATTTGTTATAGGTTTAAAAGTTTCTTGTAATACTGCTTAGGTATCCATTTTATTATGTTTTAATGCATTAAATTTTTCTTTCAATACTTTACTTACTTTTATTATTTCTTGAATAGTATTTTTATTACTCATTTTATATTAATTTTTTTTAAACCGAATCAAGTTTAAGAAATTTATCCAATCCCTTTCGATAGCGACCTTCTTTCTCACTATCTTTATCTATAACTGCAAACCCATATTTATCTTTCCAACAATTTATACAAAAATTTTGAAATTTTGTAAATGACATATCTGTGTTTACATGATCATCATATATATGTTGCAAATTTGTTTTATCTTGTTTAAACAATATAATAAAATTAGCATTATCTCTAATTAAATGTTTAGGTACTTTCGCATATGTTTGAGCCAGATAAAATGAATCCACACAATTATGTCTTCCCATTGAAAAAAAATCTCTCATACAATCTTGTTTATCACATATTACATCATCAAAAATTATAACAGAAAATAATTTTGCTTCAGATGGTTTTATAACATCGTTGTTTTCATTATAAGAAAAAAATCCCATACCATTTACTTTTGAAATACATTTTTCTAAAAATTTATATTTCGGTTGTTGTAATGATTTAGAGTATAAGTAACTATTTTTAAACTTTAATCCATTTGCATGTGTAAGCAAACTAATTAAAATATTTGTTTTTCCACAATTACTTGGTCCTACGATTATACATCTTACACTATTTGGCAATAATTCACTATGTTTTCTAACTATTTTATTTGGTTGTATAGTATCAAAATTATTTACACAGAAACGTTGTTTTTGTTTCACAAATTTCATATTGACTATTAAACAATTAATAAAATAGTAGTATTTTATACAGTATTTATATAAAAAAATATAATTAAAATACAAATATACAAAATAAATTATTTTATTTAATATTTTAATCAATAATTATAATGTCTGAGTCTGGTAATGTAATTGAGTAATACCCCCATGGCAAAGTGTTTATTGTTCCTTCCTCTATATAACGTTTATCGTCATTAGCACTTAATGTTAATTTATTTTGTTCAATTGAAAAAATATTATGCTTTTTAGAAACAATATTATTTTGTTTTTTAAACAATTTTGTTTTATTAAAAAGAGTATTTTTGTAATCCTGTATAGTTAATTTTTTTGTAACAGTTCCTGATATTCCTTTTGCCTTTGAAATTACAGTTTTGTTTTCTAAAGTAAAAGAATACATTTTTGCACGTAATCCTGCAAATTCAATCATAATTAATCCGGAATTTTCATCTTTAAATAACCCCACCACCTTTTTATTAACTTGTGGTATTAAATATACATTATTAGGCGCATAGTCAGATGTATCAAAAAGGTGTATATCTTCTTTTATATATTTGTATGGATCATTGTTAATAAATTTGTAAATAAGTGAATCTGTGTCTATATACAATAATTTTGGAGAGGAGTATTTTTTCTGTATGTAATTGTAGTGAAAATTATACATTAAAATTTTTGAAATGTCTAAAATAGCCATTCCCACATATATTGGTTTATTAAATTTAATTTTAAGTTTGCTTAATTCTATAGAAACCAAATTTTCAGTAAATGGTATAAATTTTTTTAAATTTGGGTTTGCAATCAATTTTTGTGCTCCTCCTTTTCCCTCCCATTTGAAACCAATTTAATATATCGTCTATTCCTTATATTCTCCATCGACTTTCCAAAAACCGCATTATTCATAAGTTTAAAAAAATTTTTTCAAACTCATTTTTTGAATTTTTTCTAAAATTAGTATTCTTGTCAATATAATTTTTTAGCCAAAAGGATTGATAAAATTTTATTATTCGATGAATTTTAGCAAGTTTTAAACCCAATTGTAAAGCCTGTTTTAAATGTCTATGGTGTAGCACATATTTTTTTTATCGTATAATGTAGTTAAAAGTTTTTTGGTTTTTGCATTTGGCGGTGCATGTTGTTCGGGACAGAGTGGAAAGTCTTTGTGTGCATCATGTAGGTGTGTAGGATATTCCAAGTCAACCTCAAAAATGTATCCATCATGTCCATTGTCTTGTATAGTCATAATATCAAAAGTTTCAATTTCTTCATACGATAACCATTTAAATTGGTTGTGGGGCATACATTGTGTCATTGCCCATCCGTACAAGTTGCACGCATCAAAGTACATAAGATAACTATCCGACTCTTCTGGATTGTATGACGTCATATAACGATTGTTGGCTTTAGCATACCGAGTGGTGCATTGACAAATGCCACCACGAACAGCACGTTAAAAAAATAGAACCATATCTATATATGTTAACAACTCTAGTTCAACCCCTGTTATTTTTAACATGGCATCCCACGCTAAGCCTACAAAAATATAATATTTTATATAATATATAATATAATTTTAAAAATATTATTTACCTGGTGTTGTATAATAATGGACTGGGTCCAAACCATATGCTTTTAAACAAATATTTCTAAAGTTTTCAAAAACATCGGCTAACAATAGTACATCAGTTTGTATGTATAACTCCATATAATCGCCTAAAGTTTCCAAGTTAAAAGTTTTCCATATATTTTGTGCATGGTTGTAGTCTTTCTCGCTAATATTTGTTTCCTTTAACTTGGAATAAAATAATGCTTGTGGTGGTAATTGAATTTCTTCCAAACATTCCCAACAATTTATGTAATCATATGGAAAAATTCCTTTTCTTTTTAATAAATTAAATTTACTGTTAAGTGAATAATGTTGTCGCAATAATTTACATTGTTGTGGTTCCATATTATCTACTAATTTTTCCAGAGAATTATTTAAAAATCTAGAAATATATAAAATAAATATACATGTAAACTATAAATTATTTTAATTAATTTACCTTAGCGAATCGAGAAACCGCAGTTCCATACCATTAACCCACTTAGGGCCGGTTTTTCAATATCTAGTTAAAATTCTAACTAAGAGTTAAATAAACAAAATTGAAACGAAATGAACTGTCAAATGACAGATTTAACATTGCTGTCAACAAAACGATGCAATATTGTTTACTTAACTAGAAGTTAAAAATTTTACCAGAGATTGAAAAACCGGCCTGTAGAAAAGGATACATATTTTTCCTCATTAGTGGGAATTAAATTAATTCTTTCCTTATTTACTCCCAATTCTTTCACAAGTAGGTGGCTATCGTATCCACTTAAATTGTGAAAAAATATTGGTATGTAATTAGGCAATTTATAATTTAAATTACACTCGTTGTGAACGGCTCCACGATATTTACCTACAATAATTATTATTAAGTTATTTTATTATTATTAAAACAGTTTATAAACTCACCGGATAAATGGCAGTGGTCTCTCACTTTTGGTTCTAAATTTTCAATTTTTTTTTTTGGCAAATATGACAAATTTCGGCTTGATTAAAGTTTTTCCAATCTTCATCGAGCATATCAATAGGTGCGCTGTTTTTATAAAATGTTTGAACCATTTGCACAACACCTTCCAAACGATTCATAAACAGTGAAGATGCCTCAGGACATCGAAATGATTCGTAGAAGGATAAGGAATCATCGTATGAACAAACTACTTGGTATGCAACAGCACACGGAACATGGTTCTGGTATGCATTTGTATAAGTATCAGCTGGATTTGGTTGACAAGTATCAATTGGAAGAGTTAGGCATTCAAAATCGGCATATATAACAAAAGGATGACGTTCTTTATTCATAAAATTTTTAAATTTCAACCATTTTTCATCTTCACTCGGCATTTCAATTTTTATGGCTTCAACGTATGCACAATCATTAACATGACAGTCTAAAAGATTTTTTGTTCCAAAATATTGAAGACATCGATCGCAAATGTATTTTTCATTTTTTCTTTTCGATAATTGCGACGATAACCGCCGAGAAAGTGATTTAATGAACGCGTAATGTCCTTTTTCCTCTTCTTTCCAGTATAAAAGATTAAAATGACGAATGCATTTATTTTTAGTAAAATATAGGGGTCCAACAACATCATAATTTTTTAATTTGGAGTTATATTCTAAACCATATATATTTATTGAAAGATTATTTTCTTTCTCAAAATTTTGTATTTCTGATAATAGGGTTGGAAAATGTATGCCCGACAAATTAAAAATTTCATTATAATTTTGAGGATATTTAGAAGGGCGATTAACATGATCATCAGCCGGATACATGGCTACAAGGAGCGACCAGATAAAACATTTCTCGTCATCATTTTGTATATTAATAACAGCTTTTTTGTTTTTTATATTTTCAGGAAGATCAATGTATGAAGAACCACTGCTATTTGTTGCATTAAATTTAGAAATTAATGTGAAAGTAGGTATAAGTGACGGGTTCTGGACCCAGATAACGATCTAAGATTGACGTCACAGATAAGAGATTTTAAAGATAAGGATTGGTGACGTCACAGATGAGAGATGACGTCACAGATAAGAGATGACGTCACAGATAAGAGATGACGTCACAGATAAGCGTGATGACGTCACAGATAAGGATTGATGATGTCACAAGAGATGGCGTCACAAACCTTGAGATTTTAAGAACATCTTGAAGATGGTTCTCAAGAGTTCTTAAAATATCTTCAAGATGTTCTTATCAGATTGTAAGATTTTTCCAAGACGTTGTTATCAGTTCTTAAGATTTCTTCAAGACGTTGTTATCAGTTCTTAAGATTTCTTTAAGATGTTCTTATCAGTTTGTAAGATTTTTCCAAGACGTTATCAGTAGTATAGCAGTGAGGGTTTCGCCTCACACTTCCGGTCTTTTCACTCTCGATGACACATGCCATCGAGTTCTCTTCACGACCTAGATTTTTCAGCAGCCTCTGGTTGAACATTTTGAGTTCTTGTACATGTGCCCCTAAAAAATAACGCCCCTCTTTTGCGCCCCTTTGCGTTTTAAAATTAGCTACGGTGGCCTACCACCGAATAGAATGGGTGTTATACCCTGAATGGGGGATTGGGGGTGGGGATTGGGGGTTGGGGATGAGATGAGGTGTAATTAGGATATATAGTTAGAAAATATTTTGAAGTTTGTAATTAGAGAAATAAGTAAACAGAAAAAAAATTGCAAGCTTATATGAAACAAAGGAAAGTCCGTGCTCGACGACGAGTTTTAACTTGCTAACCGCAGTCGCTATATAATTAGAAAATATTTTGAAGTTTGTGGTTAATTAAAATTATGTAAACAAAATCAAAGTTATATGAAACAAACAAAGGAAACCGCACTGATAAATGAGTTGTAACTAGCTAACCGCAGTTGTTGTATAATTACTGTGTGTGGTATGCATGTAGAAACTTGTATTAGTTGTGAAATAGAATTGTGGCTAGAGAATTATATTTTGGTAGAATGTGGGTTCGGAATGTGGGGTTTGGAATGTGGGTTTGGAATGTGGTTCGGAATGGGGGCGGTTGGGCGTGGGAAATTTTTTGGCGCTAGTGTCGGTGTCAAAAATTTGAACTAACCGAAATGGCCACGCCCCCTTTTTTTGGCGGGAAATTTGATTTTTTTTTGGTGGGAAATTTAATTTTTGTATTGGTGGGAAATTTGAACTAACCGAAATGACCACGCCCTCTTTTTTGGCGGAAAATTTGATTTTTGTATTGGCGGGAAATATGACTTTTTGTTGGGAATTTGTTGTTTATTAAAGACCTGTGACTGACAAGTATTTACACAAGTATTTTTGATTGACAGGTGTTAATTATAGGTGTACAGTTGGCCTTGAAAGGTTAGTAACCTTAGTTGTAAAAACAAGCGTTATTTTATAGGCGTTCTAAGCTGTTGTGGAGAGAGCCCCACAAGTTTTTTTTTACCTTTATAAATTTGAACCTCACCCTCCGGTTATCCTGAAATTCAGGTGGCTCACCTGTAATTTTTGCCTGGATTTTTTTTAAAATTTAATTAAGACGGTTTAAGCTGAATTTAATGACATACCCCGAATTTAATAGCCCACGCCGAATTTAATGGCCCACGCCGAATTTAATAGCCCACGCCGAATTTAATAGCCCACCCCGAATTTAATAGCCCACCCCGAATTTAATGGCCCACCCCGAATTTAATGGCCCCATCCGAATCGGAGGCCCACCCATTACCAAATATGCTGTCATTAAAAATTAGATGTTTGGCATTTGGACAGACTACTAGATAAAATTTATTTTAAAAATTTAGCGATGCAGACGCTCAGATTTTATTGTTTTCTGTGTGAACCGTAACAGATATCACAAATTACATAGAGAGAGAAAAGTTTACTATTGAATGTATCTTTTTGAAAAAAATATAATTTCACGTCATCGGCGTGGCCATTAAAAAGTTACGGTCTAATCAATGTTGGGACACCTAAGTTTCATACACTAGTGGTTCAGTAATAATCACAAGTATCATCTTAAAAGATGACAACCATATAAACTGTCGTACCAAATTTCATCCAAATCGAATAAAGCGTTCGGTTATTATAAGCAAAATTAACTTTTTTTCGAAGAACTTTGAAGCAAAATACTGGCTAAATGGTACACTTTCCGGTTTAGTTAAATCGTCTTATTTTAGCCTCAGGAATTTGTAGTTAAGCCAAGTCCCCCTATTTAATGTTTTCGAAATGTCAGAATTCAACGTATATGGGTACCTTGAATAGGAAATGAACGGTTTGGAAGTTATTCATTCAAAATGCGAATTAATGTAAAACATTTATTTTACATTCAAAAAACAAAATACATTTACGTATTACTAACAATATTTGTTAATGGATTATAGTTAATTATTTTATCATGTATAATTAAACAATAAGCAGCTGTATTTTCAGGTACGTTTTCATTTGTGTCAAATTCCAATCTTATATCAACATTACCCGATTTCAATGTCTCACTCTGATGCGAACAATCTATGACTACCAGCGGTGCTGTATTAATAAATTCATGAGGTGTGAATATAGGCTCACATGGTCGTTCATAGCAAGACAACTGAAATTGAGCTAGTCGTCGTAAAGTAATCAGCATCAGACTGAATTTAAGTATCGAATGCTATTAGGTCCGGTTTCCATGTGGTTATGAATCAGTTTTTACTTGTGTCTAGAAATAACACATTTGTTAATTTAAACATCCGTTCCAGAGCAACAGGGGATGGAATAGGGTGTTTGTTAGGTAAGTAAAAATTTTTTTGTTATTTTAGTCGTTTATTTGTACCTAATTTTTATTTTAAAATTACATCAAATTTGATAATTAAAGAATTATATTTCTTTACAAAACCCAACCATTTTACATATACTTGAGAACCCTTCTTTGTATGATATAAGAACGCAGTGTAGCATGATATAGAGACACCATTTCCTGGCTTGTAATTGATGCAAACGCGAGTTAATTTAAAACTGTGCCAATATTATGTTAGTGCAATTTTTCTTCTGCTTCATGTATTAGGCTAGCTAAATTGAATGTAAAGCGAAATAAATAAGTTTTATATAAATATAATTGTAAAACACTGATAATATAATATAAAAAATTTATATACATACGAAACACACATCACAATTCGCATATCAAGCGTCGCCTTACTTATTTGCGTTGTGCACTTAATTGCTTATCAAGTGTCACCTTATAGGCTTTCTAAGCAGTCGTCCCTAAATATTCATTATATTTATAGTAATTATTATTGAAAAAGTAAAGTATATAGAAATACTGAATTGATATTTATAGGAATATCAGGAAACAAAAAAAAACATACAGTGGCTATTATCTGTTTTGAATTCTCATTCAACATTTGTTTTACTTATCCAGCTATTGTGTTTATTGTCAAATCCAAGCCATTTAACAAGTACCATATCACCCTTTCTTTTTAGAATTTTTTCAACAAGATATACATTAGGATACTTTACTTTTTGTAATTCATATTCATAAAATCCCCCTTTTATAATTTGTCCCGGCTGATCTTTAAGAATATAAGTAATAGGATTTGTTAATTGAATCGAATATATATTAAAAATTTCATTAGACCAATTAGGAGTGTAACCTTTTACAAAAACCCCTTTATATTTGCTTATACGCACAAAATCACCCACTTTAAATTTAGCTTTTACAACTATTTTAATATTACTGTAAACACTGCTAAGAAGTAATTTTTCATTTTTTTTGCTAACATCAATTGGTTTCATCTTAATAGTTCTGTGTTTTGTATTATTATACTTTTTTGTAAGTTCAGGTAATAAACTCAACCACTTATATGTACCTTGTAAACAAAAATATTTCCACATCATTGATTTTATGGTTCGATTGACTCGCTCAACAACAGATGCCTTTTTAATACTATAGCTTGAATAATGGTTAATATTATATTTACTCATTAAATTTTGAAAATTTTGATTATAAAATTCTTTTCCGAGATCAGTTTGTAGATTTTGAGGAATTCGATTACTACCAAGCAAAATACTTTTCATAGCAGTTGAAATTTCAGAACCTGTTTTGTTTTTTACAGGCTTAGTCCACAAAAATTTGGAAAATACATCAATTACAACTAAAATGTAGCGATAGCCTTTATTTATTTTAGCATAAGGAATCATTTCAATCAAATCCGCTTGAAATAAGTCATCTATTCCTTTTGTAATAACACGCCTTCTGGGAAAATGCACCCTCGCTGGTCTATGTAATTCTTCCACAATTTCGCGTTTAATTTTGGACATAATTAACAGGTGTTTCCAGTATAATTTCCATATATAATTCACTAGTTTTTAAGCCAACAGGGCTGGGATATAATGTCAATTTATCCCCTTTTAAAACATGTTTATCAACTATTATTGAAATACGGGGATTGTTATTAATTCGATAGTTTAGTCGTTCCTTTGGGATATTCAAATTAATTTGAATTACTTTACAAGGTAAATTGTAAAAAAACAAATTAGGGCTATTTATTATGTTATAGGTATCACCTTGTAGTTTTAATTTTAAATTAATTACAATGGTGGATTTTAAATTATTCTTCACTTTAGACAATTCAACTTGGAAATTACTTTTTATTTCATTTATTTTGTCTATACAACCTAATTCTAATTCCTTAAGTTGTCTTGAAACAAGAGGTAATAAATTTTTAAGATATTTTTTAGTTTTATGATGCTCAATATGACGTCCGAACTTGTCAAGAGTCATTATTGAAATGTTATTTTATAATACCTGCTTCTTTTAATTCCTCAATTATGGATATAATTTCATTATTATGACCTGTATGACCAGCATCACGTGACGCAATTAAAAGACGCAGTCTATCAACCAATTCATTTACGTTATCCCAGTATACATACTCCACTCGTTTTTTAGTTAATTTTTTTAAATAATTTCCACCTGACGTGGAACTTGGTTTTTTAGAAATTGAACTTATATATCTTAAAGTTGGACTTCCACCTGATGTAGAACTTGGTCTTTTAGAAATTGAACTTATTTTTTTAGAAGCTGGAACAACTTTTTTTCGAGGCTCTAACATTGGGGCAATAATGGAAGTATACTTCTGAAATCTATTCCCCGCAACTTGCTCGTTGTCATTATAATTTCGACGGGCAGCGTTCGTTCTCTTTACAATATCAATATAATTTTTACGGTCAATCTCCGTATACCCTATAGGCTGTTATTTGAATAAGAGCTCATATAAACCAGGTGTTCCGGTATACTTTAGTTCTTGTATAACTATATCTTTACCCACAATTTTTAACTCAGAATCACCTATAGAAAATTTATCTGTATTTACATCATGTCGCACTCCATATTTGAAATCAAATGAATCTTTGTCATCTGTTACCATCTCTTCAACATATTGTCGAGGTAATGGATCATACTGGTCTAAATATTCCCTAAATGAGGGCTCTTGAGTTAAATTGAAAATATCCTCTCTAGTTAACGATGGACGACCTTCAATTATGGATGATTGATTTTCAATAAATACATCATCGTCATCTCTACCCTCATCCATTGATTCTGCTACTACATTTGTTTCTAAAAATTTAGGGCCCAATAAAGTTTCATTTTTGTCAGATATTTCCTCCTCCTTTACTTCTTCTTTCGGTTCACTTTTAACTTCTTGTTTTATATTGGTCATTGGTAAATGAACTGCAATATCTTTTAAAGATTTGATTATTGGTTTATACTGTGATTCTAACTCAATTTTTCTATGTAATGCACCGAGCCTAAGGTTTTTAAGCTTCTGTTTAATAATATTTCGGGTATTAATTATATCCTTCGTTAATTTTTCATTCATTTTTAATTTCGGTACAATAATGCCAAAACTAATAAACCAGCTTTAAATAGCTATCAGGAATATTATTTGAACCGACAAGTAAAACAGGTTCAAAATCACACCAGCTTCAAAACAAGTTTTTAAATTAACAAAGCTGTTATTTGTAAAAACAGGTAAAACAGATCCAGTAGCAGATAACCAGTTCACAACTAGATAAAAAACAGACCGGATAGCTGTATAAACAAGTTAAAAACAGGTATGGTTTAAATTTAATCTAACGCTGTTCTATTTAGCTTGTTCCAGATGTTTACAAAACAACAACTATCCACGTACTGAAGCGTTTTAGCTCGAGGCACTCTTATTTATTATAATATACCGATCAAAGCCTTTACCGTAGCGCCCTATATTTAATTCACTTTCTTTATTAATAACGAGAAAACCATACTTATATTGCCAGCAAAAATAACAAAGGTCCTTAAACTTTTCATATGGCATATCTGTATTTACGTGATCTTTATATACATGTTTTAAATTCATATCATCTTGTTTAAATAATATTAATAGGTTAACATTATCCCGTATAAGATGTTTGGGAATTTTGGTATACGTCTGACATAAATAAAAACAATCTATAGCCTTATGACGACCCATACAAAAGTATTCTCTAATTACATCCTGTTTATCACACGCTACATCATCAAATATAAACACAGAGTTGCATTGCGCATTACACGGCTTCTCAATATCTACGTTTTTATTATATTTAAAGTAACCTATTCCTTTAATAGGTTCTAGTAACAATTCTAAATACTTATATTTCGGCTGAAATAATGATTTTGAGTATATATAGACATTCGAAAAGCATAGACCATTTTCGTGCTCCAAAAGTGCAATCATAACATTTGTTTTACCGCTTCCAGAAGGACCTGCTATAATACATCTAACTATACCCGGTAACAACGTACTATGGCGCGGCTCACTACTAGCATTAGTAAAATCATAATTTTTAACCTCAAGGTCATTACTTTGCTTTACGGTCTGCATTTTCATATAAATAAGTGTACAAACATTACTCTAGCACTGTTTGTCACTGACTGTAAAAGAAAGAAGACGTGCTCTACTTAAATAGTCATGATGAGGGTGCAAAAAAAGAAATCTGACGGAAGTTTGTCATTCCAACATGTAGTTAACCGCGCGCGGAAAGCAAACACAAAAACTAACTCAGATATAAATAAATTTGCAAAAATCGCTTTTCGTAAGGTTAAGAAAATAAAACATAAAAATAAAAATTCAAAAGTTTTGTCTGTACCGAAAACCGGAGGGTTCCTTCCGTTAATTCCAATTTTTGCCGGCTTGAGTGCTCTAGGTGCACTTGGGGGTGGGGCTGCTGGTATTGCAAAAGCTGTTCACGACGTGCAAGCTGCCACAGAACAATTAAAAGAAGCTCAGCGTCATAATAAAATGATGGAAGCCATCGCTATGGGTGAAGGTCTCTACTTAAAACCATATCGAAAAGGACTTGGACTGTATTTAAAAAAAAAACCCTCATAGAATTACCATCGCGGGCTTTAAGTAATATTGATCTTCAAAAATATGCAAAAGAACTGAAAATTCCATTTTTTAGAGGGGTATTTATGAGAAATAATTTGCCTATAAAAGTAAATCGTAACGAATGCGCCATTGTTAATTTGGATAATAGTAACGGATCGGGGTCGCACTGGGTTGCTTATAAAAAACGTAATAATTTAGTTGTATATTTTGACAGTTATGGAAACCTAGCGCCACCAAAGGAACTAGTTAATTATTTAGGAAACAGGTGTTCAATACACTACAATTACAGTAGGTACCAACCTGATAATAGTATAAAATGTGGTCATTTATGTTTAGCATTTCTATATGAAAAAATATAATTACCTCTCAGTATTGATTGAACAATCATGTCACGCACATTTACGCTTTTTGATAATAAATCAATTTTAACTCAAATCGTTTATCCACCGATTGTACTCGACGATAATTCGGAATATGTTCTTGGTTTAATAAGTTTTGAAGGTTATAATACTATACCAAATATTGAAAATAATAAATTTTATATTGGTAGTCATACAATTACTATTCCAGAAGGTTCTTACGAAATTAAAGATATAAATAATTTTTTAACCAAACAGTTAGATGAGAGTACCAATTTAAACATTGCAGCAAATAATAATACTCTTAAGTGTGAAATTAAAAGCAATAAGGAGATAAATTTTGTACCGAAGGATTCAATCGGTAATATTCTAGGGTTTGAACCTCGTCGATTAGAGGCTAATGAATCACATGAATCTGACAACCCAGTTTCTATAATCAAAGTAAATGCGGTGTGTGTTGAGTGTAGCATAACTACAAATTCTTATTCAAATAGTAAAAATAAGCATATAATTCATGAATTTTCCCCGCGCGTCCCACCAGGATTCAAAATTATAGAGGCTCCAAGTCAAATAATCTATTTACCAATTAGCACGCGAATAATAAATTCTATAATCGTTAAAATAGTTGATCAAGACGGAAATTTAATTAATTTTAGAGGAGAAGCCATTACGGTAAGACTACATCTTAAATCAAGATGGGAATAAATTTTAATTATACTACACGCAAGCATTTAAATACTGCTCGGAACAATAATTATGTCATTCAAAAAAAGACTGTTGAAGGGTTAACACCCATGAATTATCAATTTCTAAAATCACTTGGGTTCAAAGTTCAATCTGGATAACAATAAACGGAGAAAGTGCATAAAAGCATTTATTATTTGGATTGGAGTTTATTATAAAAAGTGTAAAAAAAATATTCTCTGCATTCATCAAAATGAACTGTAACATATTGGACGTGTCAAACAAAGCCTTATTTGATGATTCAATCAGTCATGCTGAAAAGCATACGCACCAACCGTATGCTTCCACAACTTTAAACAATAATGACGAAATTCGCATTCCAATACAGCAACAAGATTTGTACACTCTACCGTGGAATAGTTTACTTTATATTGAGGGTAAACTCTTCACGCATGATAATAAAGTATCGCCCACAGCTAAATTAATTAACAATGCATTTGCATTTCTATTTAGTGAAATTCGATATGAAATTGGAGGAATAGTAATAGATAGAGTTCGAAATCCAGGAATAACTTCAACTATGAAAGGTTATGTCTCTTACAATATAAATGAGAGTAAACGTTTACAAAATGCTGGTTGGTCACCTTTGGTTGATACAAAACAAATAGTTGATAATCAAGGTAATTTCAATGTATGCATTCCTCTGAATATGCTCCTAGGATTTTGCGAAGATTTTAAAAAAATTATCCTAAATTTACAACAAGAATTAGTTCTTATACGAAGCAGCACTGATGTGAATGCGATTGAAGACAGCGTCGCCAATGAAAATATGAAAATTGAATTAAATAAGGTTCACTGGAAAATTCCACATATATCGGTAGCTGACGCTGAGCGACTAATGCTTATGAAGTATATAGAGGAGAGCATTAATTTGGAAATAGCTTTTCGTAGCTGGGAACTTCATGAATATCCACTTCTGCAAAAAACACTACGTCACTCCTGGCCAATCAAAGCTACAACACAATTAGAAACACCTCGTTTCATCATTGTTGGATTTCAGACAGATCGCAAAAATAAACTTAATAAAGACATGAGCAAATTTGATCACTGTAATTTGACTAACATTAAGTTGCATTTAAATTCTGATATGTACCCATATGATAATCTAAATTTGAACATTAAAAATAATCATTGGGCTATGTTATAAGAAATGTACACTCAATTTCAGTTGTCTTGCTATGAACGACCATGTGAGCCTATATTCACACCTCATGAATTTATTAATACAGCACCGCTGGTAGTCATAGATTGTTCGCATCAGAGTGAGACATTGAAATCGGGTAATGTTGATATAAGATTGGAATTTGACACAAATGAAAACGTACCTGAAAATACAGCTGCTTATTGTTTAATTATACATGATAAAATAATTAACTATAATCCATTAACAAATATTGTTAGTAATACGTAAATGTATTTTGTTTTTTGAATGTAAAATAAATGTTTTACATTAATTCGCATTTTGAATGAATAACTTCCAAACCGTTCATTTCCTATTCAAGGTACCCATATACGTTGAATTCTGACATTTCGAAAACATTAAATAGGGGGACTTGGCTTAACTACAAATTCCTGAGGCTAAAATAAGACGATTTAACTAAACCGGAAAGTGTACCATTTAGCCAGTATTTTGCTTCAAAGTTCTTCGAAAAAAAGTTAATTTTGCTTATAATAACCGAACGCTTTATTCGATTTGGATGAAATTTGGTACGACAGTTTATATGGTTGTCATCTTTTAAGATGATACTTGTGATTATTACTGAACCACTAGTGTATGAAACTTAGGTGTCCCAACATTGATTAGACCGTAACTTTTTAATGGCCACGCCGATGACGTGAAATTATATTTTTTTCAAAAAGATACATTCAATAGTAAACTTTTCTCTCTCTATGTAATTTGTGATATCTGTTACGGTTCACACAGAAAACAATAAAATCTGAGCGTCTGCATCGCTAAATTTTTTAAATAAATTTTATCTAGTAGTCTGTCCAAATGCCAAACATCTAATTTTTAATGACAGCATATTTGGTAATGGGTGGGCCTCCGATTCGGATGGGGCCATTAAATTCGGGGTGGGCCATTAAATTCGGGGTGGGCTATTAAATTCGGGGTGGGCCATTAAATTCGGCGTGGGCTATTAAATTCGGCGTGGGCCATTAAATTCGGCGTGGGCTATTAAATTCGGGGTATGTCATTAAATTCAGCTTAAACCGTCTTAATTAAATTTTAAAAAAAATCCAGGCAAAAATTACAGGTGAGCCACCTGAATTTCAGGATAACCGGAGGGTGAGGTTCAAATTTATAAAGGTAAAAAAAAACTTGTGGGGCTCTCTCCACAACAGCTTAGAACGCCTATAAAATAACGCTTGTTTTTACAACTAAGGTTACTAACCTTTCAAGGCCAACTGTACACCTATAATTAACACCTGTCAATCAAAAATACTTGTGTAAATACTTGTCAGTCACAGGTCTTTAATAAACAACAAATTCCCAACAAAAAGTCATATTTCCCGCCAATACAAAAATCAAATTTTCCGCCAAAAAAGAGGGCGTGGTCATTTCGGTTAGTTCAAATTTCCCACCAATACAAAAATTAAATTTCCCACCAAAAAAAAATCAAATTTCCCGCCAAAAAAAGGGGGCGTGGCCATTCCGGTTAGTTCAAATTTTTGACACCGACACTAGCGCCAAAAAATTTCCCACGCCCAACCGCCCCCATTCCGAACCACATTCCAAACCCACATTCCAAACCCCACATTCCGAACCCACATTCTACCAAAATATAATTCTCTAGCCACAATTCTATTTCACAACTAATACAAGTTTCTACATGCATACCACACACAGTAATTATACAACAACTGCGGTTAGCTAGTTACAACTCATTTATCAGTGCGGTTTCCTTTGTTTGTTTCATATAACTTTGATTTTGTTTACATAATTTTAATTAACCACAAACTTCAAAATATTTTCTAATTATATAGCGACTGCGGTTAGCAAGTTAAAACTCGTCGTCGAGCACGGACTTTCCTTTGTTTCATATAAGCTTGCAATTTTTTTTCTGTTTACTTATTTCTCTAATTACAAACTTCAAAATATTTTCTAACTATATATCCTAATTACACCTCATCTCATCCCCAACCCCCAATCCCCACCCCCAATCCCCCATTCAGGGTATAACACCCATTCTATTCGGTGGTAGGCCACCGTAGCTAATTTTAAAACGCAAAGGGGCGCAAAAGAGGGGCGTTATTTTTTAGGGGCACATGTACAAGAACTCAAAATGTTCAACCAGAGGCTGCTGAAAAATCTAGGTCGTGAAGAGAACTCGATGGCATGTGTCATCGAGAGTGAAAAGACCGGAAGTGTGAGGCGAAACCCTCACTGCTATACTACTGATAACGTCTTGGAAAAATCTTACAAACTGATAAGAACATCTTAAAGAAATCTTAAGAACTGATAACAACGTCTTGAAGAAATCTTAAGAACTGATAACAACGTCTTGGAAAAATCTTACAATCTGATAAGAACATCTTGAAGATATTTTAAGAACTCTTGAGAACCATCTTCAAGATGTTCTTAAAATCTCAAGGTTTGTGACGCCATCTCTTGTGACATCATCAATCCTTATCTGTGACGTCATCACGCTTATCTGTGACGTCATCTCTTATCTGTGACGTCATCTCTTATCTGTGACGTCATCTCTCATCTGTGACGTCACCAATCCTTATCTTTAAAATCTCTTATCTGTGACGTCAATCTTAGATCGTTATCTGGGTCCAGAACCCGTCACTTATACCTACTTTCACATTAATTTCATCGGTTGTTTATTGCAGATAAACTTTAATTAAATAATTCAAAACAATAGATTCATTAACTTTGATGTCCAAATACTGTGAGAATAAAGTAAAAATTGTAGCTTTTCATCTCAGAAACAAATAACTTTCAAAAAAATTACCTGCGCTTCAGTGGCGGTCTTAGAGGGTTACAAGCAGGGCAATTGCCCCTGGCCTCACGCAACAACCCAAGTAAAAAAAAGTTGATATTTAAAACTTATTTCTGTACATGAAAGGGGGAAAACATGCTTTTGCACATCCCTTGAAAAAATGTAACTTTTAATTTTAAGGCATTTGACCTTGAACGAAAAAAAAAAATTTCGTCTGCGGCGCATTTTTATTATGTGTACCTTACATCACCAAAGGACCTCACAAAGATCTACCTTCCGCTGCCTCGCTTAATACTGAGCCACTGCAGTTAACAAAGTCTAGATCCGCCACTGATTGATTCGTATTTTTCACGTCCTTCAATGATATATCTGACAAGTTCACGTTCAGTAATTAGTTTTCCTGGTTTAATTAGCTGGCGTGAAATTCCTTGCGCTCTTGTTAGATATTCCTCCTCACTTTCACGATTACACTTTTTTAGTTTTGTTAATTCAAGCATTAAATCCCGTTTACTGTCTTCAAAGGCTCCCTCATATCTTATCTGAATTGCATTCCAAATTACCTTTGCATTATTAATGCCTTTATATATATTGGCTTGTTCATTAGATAACGATAGAATTAAAGCTTCTTTATTTTTCTTGTTCCACTCCTTATATATTTTCATAATATCTTCTTTACTTTCATCTTTTGTTGGTTCATTATTTTCTATCACATCTTCGTAAAGTTGCTTTGCTTCAAGCATGTGTAAGTAACTGAGATTTTTTTACAAATAATATAATAAACAAAGTGTAACTTTTAGATTTCCTATACTAATAATAACGTAAGAATAACGAGACTGAAATTTATTGGAAATAAAGGTTATTTACATATATCAAAAGCAGCAATTAGTCATTACTTTGTAAAAAAGGTAGTACAAATATTAAGATAATACGCAGTCCGCAATACACCACGACTTTAATACGCAACCCGCAAAACACCATGGTTTTCGCATGTGTTCCGATCACAACAAACACCGTAAGGCGGCCTCTAGTCAGTATATGCTCGAAGAATATACATATCGTTTTTATTTATATTTTTATTCAATTTTGACGTTTTAAACTGTCATTATTAACTCCATATCAACAACTATAAGTAACACTTTTTTCACATGTGAATTAATTTTTTTTTTAAATCACTCTCACAATATAATATTTATCAGACATTATCAGCCATTTTCATTATGTTTCACGGCACAAATGACAGACAAAATCATTTTAAATACATGACTTGACGCCTATCAACCCTGTCAGCGACGATTGTCATGCTCAGCCTACTAACTGATTAGTTTTTTTATTTTGTCAAAATTAAATATTATAATGATTTTTATTAGTATTTCGTCAAAATTGAATAAAATATTGTACAAACCACGTGAGCTAAGAATGTTTATTCACTCGAAGAAATTAATTCACTTGCCCTTACGGGCTCGTGAGCTAAACTTTCTTCTTATGAATAAACATTACCTTAGCTCACTTGGTGTGTAAATATCTATTAATTAGCTGTCATTCTTCAATCAAAAGAAAAACTAGGCAACAAAATATCACATAAACAAAATACATTCAAGGTAAAAGAATTTAAAAATAATTTTATTATGTAATAATATACTACATTATTTCAGATATGGGGTGAAATAGAAAAAGAATTTAATTCTGTAACAGGGGAAATTAGAACAGCAAAGTCTTTGAAAAATAAATACGACATATTGAAGAAAGAAACTCGCAAAAAAAACGCTGCTATAAGGCAAAGTATATTCAAAACAGGCGGAGGTACAGAATGTACCTACACCGTCACTCGACCCTGCAGAAGAGAAAATTAAAAGTAAATATATTCCATATAATAGAGGTTCTCAATTTTAAAATTTTAATCTTCTTATACATATATACCAGCGTAGAAGGCGTAGAAAATAGTTTTGAGTGAGATACGCTATTAACAAATACAGCAAATGTGGAAGGTAAGTTGCCATTAATTTTCTTAATTTAAATTTCTTATCAGTAATGAAGAATCATGTAAATTATTTATACAGAAATAATTGCAAACGAACCAGTAATAGTAGAAATTCCTCAAACAATAACGATTGGTGACTTGCCCACAGACGACACAATAAACCAAGAAGATAAAGAATACGTAGAGGTATGGAAAACGTGGAATCCCAACATATTAAAAACCCCCGTAAACCCATCTCTATAGAAGGGAAAATCAGGTTTGTATAGGTAAGTATTTTTTTAAATTTAAATATCATTTTTTAAAAATTTTGCTGTAGTGAACAATCGAATAATGCACAAAAGTTTTACTGAATTGGCAGAACGAAAAATAAAGTTGACCGAAACCAAGGAAGAACTACTTCGTAAAGAATATGAACAAAAGGCCGAAAAACATAAAATTGAAATGGAGATATTAAAAACAGAACTCGAAATTAAAAAACGAAAACTTAGTGGATGTAATCATAATTAAACAATGTAATTATATATTATAGTGTAATAAACGCATAACAAAACTAATAATATATATGATTTTTTTTATTTATTTGGTAATAACGCTTTAACTTCTAGGTCATTAGCGCTTTTAGAATGTTTAAGTTACAATATGTTATATTAATGATACATTTAGATTTCGTTATAAATGTTAATTGATTTTATGAACTGTATAATGTTGATGGTTTCTTCATGGGATAGCGCTTCTTTCAGGGTCGGTTTTATGTTGTGCCTTGTTCTTTCTTCTGTGTATTTTTGGCATACTAACAGGATGTGTTCTACAGTTTGAGGTACATTGCATCGGTCGCAGAGTGGCTGTTGCCCTTTAGTGAAAATGTGACAATGTGTTATTCTGGTATGACCAATCCGTAGCCTGCTCAATATTATTTGTTCCCTTCTGGTATGTCCTGTTATGAATGGTTTTGATGCCATTGTTCTTTCCATTTTTGCTTTATTTGGGATTTGTTACTTTTGATGTCTTGTGGAGGGATATGAATATCAGTGATTTTCATAGACGTGGCGGTTTTTGCTTCGTTGTCAGCTTTTTCGTTTCCAGATATATTTATATGAGATGGAATCCATGCAATAGTGATTTGATATTTTTGTGTATATAGGTCGTGAATCGTTTATTTTTTATTTTTAAGTTCAAAAATTCTTTAGTCACTGAAAGTAATTTCGAAGGTATTTGCTAGGATTTCAGTAATTTCTTGTTGGATGAATGTGAAGGTGTTGTTATTTTTAAGGATAGTGATTTCCGGTAAAGAGTTTTTCCCTTTTATTTTCCTAATTTTATTCCATGTTTCTCGAATGGGGGTGTTTGAGTTTAGTGTAGATACGTATTTTTGCCATGAAAGTTTCTTACTGTTTTTTAGAGTTCTACGTGTTATAGCTTTTCTGCGTTTGAATTCTATAAGGTTGTCTTGTGTTCTATTCTTTTTAAAAATTTCATGCGCTTGATGTTTCATGGCGTTCTCGCAGTCGTCGTTCCACCAGGGGACCTGTTTCTTTTTGTGTCCTTCTTTGTAACCTATTGTATTTTCCGCTGTTTTTGTTATGTGATTTATTAAGTGTTGTACCATATCATTGCAATTTTTGAATTCTCTTATATTTGTGTCCATAAGTTCCATTTGTTCTCTGTACGCTTCCTAATTTGCTTCATCTAGCTTCCACTTCTTAATTATTGTGTGAGGATTATTACTGTGTTGGTAATTTAAGGAAATTTTAATAGGATAGTGGTCACTATTGTATAGGTGAGGTAGAACTTTCCACTGTATTCCCGAGGCAGTAACTGGGTCTGATAGTGAGATGTCTATTGCTGAGAAAGTGCCCGATGCGGAGCAAAAGTGTGTTGGAGAGCCGTCATTTAGTAGCGCTAGGTCATTGGTGACGATGTCTTCTAGGTTTCTACCATTGGGGTTGTAGTTTTGGGACCCCCACATTGGATTATGAGCATTTAGATCTCCTAGAAGTAAGTATGGTTTAGGGAGTTGTTGGATTAAGGCCTTCATGTCGTTTGGTTTTAGTGGTTGATGTGGGGGGATGTATATGGAGCAGATCGTAATTGGTTCTGGAAATGAGGAACGGATGGCTACAGCTTCGAGATGTGTGTGTAAGTTGACTTCATTTGCATGTATTGAGTCTTTAATTAGTATTGCTACTCCGCCAGATGCATATCCATTGTATTCCCTGTTTTTTCTGAATATTTGGAAATATTTTATGTTTAGAGAGTTTCTTTCATGTAGATTTGTTTCTTGTAGGCATATTATGTGTGGGTTGTATTTGTTTATTATAACGGCTAGTTCCTCACGATGTGTTTTAGTGCCGTTACAGTTCCATTGTATTACTGACATTATTACTTTTATGAGTGGTATAAGTTCTGAATGTGTTTATTTGTTGTGTACTGTGGTAGTTACCCAAGTAACACATTCGACCAAATAAGACGTCGATGTGACGTACACTTTCATAGTCAGAAACACGTTCTCACGACGGCTAAGCGTGGAGTTATTTGACGTCATTTTCCAATGTTAATCTGACGAATTTAAAGACGTCATGTTAACTTTGTATAAAACGTCTCTTTCATATTTTAACTAACGTCTTCCGACGATTTATGAAACGTCTCGTAGAAGTCATAAAAAGACAACTGTGAAACATTGTATGAGAACAAAAAGGTATTAATAAATCAAGATCTGTACAAAAAACAATTATTTTAATAATAAACAACATAATTTGGTATCACATCACTACAAAATATAAACAAAAAAAGAAATACATATTATAAAAAATGGGGGTTTCCATCATTTCTCAATTTATGTTGTGATTGCCAAATTATATGTATATACACATATGTATATTTTGTGAAAAAAGATAAATCATAAAAAAATTATAGGAACAACATATTTAATATTGCATTGTCATCAGTCTGTTCATCATCTTTTCGTTTTTCATACTTTTCCCGTTGTGGTGCATGTTTCAACCATTTCATTATGTACTGTCGATACTCCTCCCTCGTACATTTACAGTTCACTCGTGCAGTTACTGTAATACAAATTAAATATATAAAAATTTCATACTAAATTAATAATGTAAACTCACGGAATAAAACTTGCTCAGTTTTTGTCTTATAAAATTTACGTTTTGGTTTCTTCCCCATAAAATTAAATTGTGCAGCTAGATTATTACTTAATAATTCTTTCAACATTTCATTAATCGAACTGCCTAAATTTTGAGAACAAAACTCTTTAAATATGTCATCTAAAAAATTACAAAAAAGAAACATTAATTTTGCACAAGTCATATTTTACTGGTAAATTTTCTGTCAATTTACCGACTATTTCAGTTTTTTTAAGAACTTCATTAAATTTTTTTTCTAAATCTGAAAGAATAGCGAGAATTTTTATCTGATTTTTGATAACGTCTTGCAATGTCCATATGCACTCTGCTACCACTCCACTTTTCACACCAACCAGTATCAACTCTTTTAGCACCAGAAAGATTAGGTATTGATATTGATGTGTTTTCATTTACTTCATATGTAGTTTTATTTCTTTTGATTGGCTCGTTATATTCTACAATATTTCTTTTTACGCCGGTATTTTTCCTGCTGGACCCTAAAACATTACGTGCTTGAACTGATGCAAGAGAAGGCGACATCGTAAACGATTCGTTATTATTTTCAGTGCCAGTTATTTCGTTTACAACTTGACCAGGAGTTGCATCTACATGTACATCTACTGTAACATTCCGAGTATTAGTTCTGTCCTTCGCAGCCAAAGATGTGTCCATATTTCTAAAAATACAAATAAGCTTTAGGAACAGGGCACAACATTCTATCTGTATCTGCACATACTCCAAACTCAAATTGGAACAGGTTTCTGAATCTGATTCGTCGTCTGAAAACACGTTTCCATATTTTGTGTTTTTAATAATCTTTCTTTTCCCTCTTCCTAGACTTTGTTGAGAACTTGATGATGCATGTATTTCATCTTCTACTTTTTTACAATACTTGTATGTTGTCTAAAATTTATATAAATTATTTTTTGATTTTCTTGTTATTACACACAAGATTTTAATATTTTTACTTCATACTGACTGTAATTGTCAGTAGGCGGTTGTGACGAGTTTATTGCTGCTCATATTTTATTTGGTTTTTTGGCTAAATGGTCTGGCCATGCTGCAAATGTTTTATTGTTTTATTCTTTTGTCCAGCAGGAGGGCACTACTGCGATGGCGTCTGTACCTTTAAACTGAACGGTTAAGAACGGCATTCTAAAAAACATAAAATTTATTGTCTTGCTGAAGAATTGGTGTATCAATAATAGTTTCAATAAAGAAAATTTTGCTTACCTTCAACAAAAGAATCATAAAATCACGAAAGACTAACAAAACCTGCAGAAAACAAAAACACAAGTTTCGTGACAATTTCACAACATGTTTATTGTTTATACACGTGTTGTTCATGTATATTACATATGTACGCATGTGCGAAGCGAAGTATGATATCAGGATTTCCACGAGTCGGGTGCGTTCAGTTAATACAGACAGCAATCGAAAAGTTTATTATACTTTTTGTAACATATACGTAAGTAATACAATTTCGTTCAATAATGTATTTATATTTATTTGATAAAAATAATTACATAATAATTGAAATAAAAAATATAGGGCTTCAATTTACTTATTTACTATTTTATTCACAGAACGCAATACGCGTGCTTCTGCGCTACGCGTGGGCTACTCAAAAGTAGCAAGCATTCTTGTATCAGCGGGAGACCATCTGTTATCTGTTGAACTACTCAAAGTATTGAATTGTTGAGCATTTATTAAATTTGTATATATCAAAATGAATAAAAACAAAAAAGAAAAAAGCGCAGAAGACTTATGAAAATGTATGATGAATTATCAGAAGATTCTAAAGCAGATAAAATTTTATCCACACACATTCCTTGTGAAGACACAACTTTTTTATCTTTTGAAGGTAGTATTTCATAATCAAAGACTTATTTAATAAATGATGTATATAAAAAAAATATTTTATTTATTTTTAGAACCAAGAATAGATTTATTACAAGCTACAAACATTTCCAACAATATCGAAATCGCATCTACTTTTAAAAATTCTGAAGCAACAACGGAAAGCTCAAAAGGTAGTATTGGATTTTGTATTTTTTATTACAGTATATTTATTTTCCCATTTCAGATTTTTTAATACAATCAAGGGAAAAACCGGACAATAATGATTTAAGTACATCAATTAGGCGCTGGGCGGTCGAAGAAAATATAAAACATATATCTTTAAATCGTTTACTTACAATTTTTAGAAAATATCACGACCTTCCTATGGATTCGCGAACACTTTTATCGACACCAAAAAATACTCCTGTAGTAAACATGAATAATGGTAAATACTGGCATTGCGGATTACGACAGCATTTGAATGATTTCGTTCAGAGATCAAAAATAGTGGAACGTTTAAATTTAGCTATCAATATTGATGGGCTTCCACTTTACAATAATAGTGGACAACATGCGTGGCCCATATTAGGGTCTCTTGATCTGCGGAGTAGACCTTTTATTGTTGGAATTTGGTGTGGAAATGGTAAACCAGATTTGGAATTATATTTAAAAGATTTAATTTTGGAGTTGAAATATTTTCTGGATAATGGTTTACAAGTTAACAATGTAATATATCCATTCAAAATACGTGGATTTTTTTGTGATGCGCCGGCACGCTCTTTTATTAAAAGAATTGTATCACATAATGCATATTATGGATGTGAAAAATGCTTGGAAAAAGGAATATACATTCGCACTGTAACATATCAATATTTAAACGCATCCCTTCGTACTGGAAATAATTTTCGATGCAGATTTCAACAAGAACATCACACAGGGAAATCGCCTTTGGAATGTTTAAATATAGACATGGTGGACTCATTTGGCTTAGAATATATGCATTTGCATTTGGTATGCTTGGGGGTAATGAAAAGATTATTAAAAATACGGTGTTTCGGTGAATTGAAGCATAGATTGGGAACAAATGAGAAGCGTATTATTTCAAAAATAATTTTACAGTTTTCTAAATACACGCCTAAAGACTTTAATAGAAAAGTACGCCCATTAGAATTCATAAAACAATGGAAAGCAACAGAATATCGTACATTTTTATTATACATAGGACCTATTGCATTAAGAACTGTGCTGTCAAAGAAAAAATACCAACATTTTTTGCTGTTAAGTGCTGCTATCTCAATATTAATAAAGGAAGATTTACTACATGAATACGGATATTTAGCAGACAATTTACTGAAAATGTTTGTTAGTCACTTTAAAAATTTGTATGGTGAACAACATCTTGTTTACAATATACATAATCTCATTCACTTGACAAAAGATTGCGAAAGATTCAGTCCCTTAGATACCTGGCGCGCTTTCAAATATGAAAATTATTTAGGGAAAATTAAAAAAATGCTGCGTTCAGGATATATGCCTTTGCAACAAATTATAAATCGTATACAAGAAAATCAGTATGTACAAAAAACGGAGCCGAATATAGTTAAAAAAAATATATTAAAAGTAAATGGGCACATTATTTCTGCTTATTTTCCAAATAATTTCATACAAAACAATTTGTAAAATTATAAATATTGAAGGCACCAAAATTTATGTAAAAGTATTTAAAAAACTTGCTCCATTATATAAATTACCCATTAACTCTGAGATAGTGAATTGTATTTATATACGTAATACTGATGGACCAGTAATAAAAATATATTATAATGATATTATACACAAATGTATTATTTTTCGGATATATTCAATAGTTATTTATGTACCTAGGACAAAAAATTGCATATTACAGCAGAGCCTGAGTTTACTTTCCGAGGCGAAGCCGAGGTAAAACAAATAAGCGAGGCTATAATATGCATTTTTTGCCGAGGTACATATTACATTTCTCTGTCTACCTTACTTTACGTAATAGATCTAGAAATAAATACACGTTATTTTAAATTCGTAAAATCTTATTATTTATTATATGAATAATGATAGGATAATATTTATCTTCTGCCATTTTCACAAAATTTTAATTCTTAGCTCTGTTTTAGTTTGAAGGAAGACACACTACACTCACAGACACATCAACACTATTTGACAGGTGAAAATAAACAAAACCAACAAAATAACCTCGAAAACAACTCTATCCAGCGGCATCTTAGATTAGTCATGTCAAAATTAATAATTTTTAGTATAGTTAATTTCATTATTAATTGCGCACATATTTAAATTAAATTTATCATTAAAATAATATTTTTATTTGCTCGTTTGATATTTGCTATTTACAATTCCGGTAGTACATACAATTACAATAATCATAAAATCGTAGTAGGCTTAGCGTACGAAAAAGGTTTGCGGACGAAAAGTGATAACGTTCAGAAAAGTGTCATTTTTCGTCCGAAAATAAGTACGTAAAATATCACTTTTCGTATAGGTAGACAGAAAATACATTTGTATGTTATCGATTGTAAATAAAATATTTATTATAATAGTATTATTATTTCATTTAATCTGTAGGACGTCAAAATACATTAACAACATAAAGGTTACTAACCTTTTTCAGACTTCATATTTTTAAACATATCCTGAACATATCAGATGTCAATACTACGTATTTTCGACGTCAAAATATAACACTAATTTGTAACTAAAATGTGACCAATTACAGACGTTACTTTAACGTCTCAATAAGTCGGAATATAACTACTACTATGACTTAAATGTGACCAATTACAAACGTTACTTTAACGTCTCAATAACGTTAGAATATAACTACTACTATGACTTAATTGTGACCAATTACAGACGTTATTGTAACGTCGCAATATAACTACTACTATGACTTATATATGACTATATTATGACGTAATAATTTGGTTGACAGTCAGTCATTGTTACTTGGATACTGATCTCGGATATTGTTAGTTGAGAATGGATTTTCTTTAGGCGCCGATTGGGAGAAAAAGTATTCTTGTGACTTGGGTATTTGGGAGAGGTTTTCTTGTGATATGGATATTTGGGAAAGATTTTCTTGTGACATGGATATTTGGGATAAGTTTTCAATCGATGATGAATGGGGAGGGTCATCCGTGTCTGTCCAGTTTGGTATATTTAGACGTTTTATTGTGTTTTTTATTCTGCTGTTGTCTATTGTTGTATGAATTTCGTGTAGCATCTTAATACCCTTTTCTACATCGTTTGTGTATTCATCTAGTAAGTTTCGCGGTTGATTTGAAGTTAATATATTTTCTAGAAATTCTTTAAGTTGTTCGTAGCCCATTATAAAATGTTCTGGTGTTGTTAGCATTTTTTGTTTAATATCTGGGAGAACTTTTTCTATTTCAGTGTCCATTGTGATTAGTGTTTGTTTAGTCTGTTTTTTTGTTGTTTTGGGTTTTTTGATTTGCTGGATGTCCATGCACTTCTTTTGATAGCAGATTTATTTTGAATTTCGTTTGTTTTTAGGATATCGGGTGGGGTTTGCACGGTATTTTTTTTTTTTTTTTTTGTTATGGTGTTGTAATGACTGTAAATGTTTTATTATTTTCATATATAATATTTGATCGTACGACTGTACTTTATCTAAACAAAGCGTGACGCATCATATGCGAAATACGGGCGCGGCAGTCTTCAAAGTTCTTTCGTGGGGGCTGGGTCAAAATTTTGTAAAAGAAGTTATTACCAGGTAAAACCGAATCCCTGTGATCACCAATCTATCCAGGAGACTTTTTTCACTTCTAGAATCTACTTAAGGTAGGTTTTCTTCTTTTGTATATTTTTTTTACAATTTTTATTGTTAATGTATTATTGCGTAACAACTGGGCGTAACAGTTAAATGTAACAACTGGGCGTAACAATTGGATGTAACAGTTGAATGTAACAGTTCAATTATTTTGTATTTGAATCAATATTTTTATATATACTTTTTTCTAATTTTGAAATTATATTTTGTTTGAGTTAAATTTGTATTGTTAAATTCCCTAACAATTTTGACTCCGCTCGGTCAGAATTGGACATAAATTCTTGGTTATAGTTTTACCATTGCTACCAAGGTAGGTAAAATTTTTATATTAATTTGTGGGTGTTACATATGGGTTAGATCATAACATTTGGTGCCAGCTATTTGGGGGTCCGTGAAGTTAGCGACCACTTTTAAGCACAAACAATGAAACATATACCAGAGGTTTGTGCTTCGTTTGTGCCTGTTTGTGATCTATAAACAAAACCAGCGAACCCAAAGATTAAAAAGTAATAAACATTTTAAAAGTGGTCGCTGACTTTACGCCCAGCGACCACATATAAAGCACAAACGTCGAGTTATGTATCAAACGTTTGTGCTTTTAGAAGATATGACTGAAAATACAGCGAACCCAATTATACAAGAAATATGAACAATTTAAAAGTGGGGATATAACTAATGAAAAAACCCCTTAAACTTAACAATAATTTTAAAAACTATATATATATATATATATATATATATATATATATATATATATATACAGTAAAAATTTTGAAAGAAGTCCGATCAAGGCCATCTACGAATTGTATGTATGAATTAAGATTTTGTGCTGTCAAATTTAGTAGTGTCTTTTACTTAGTTTTTATGAGGGTACATAATATCTTGTGTACCTCATAGAAACTATGTAAACGACACTACTAAATTTGACAGCATAAAATCTTAATTCATAGATGCAATTTGTAGATGGCCTTGATCGGACTTCTTTCAAATATTTTACTGTATATATATAGTGTGAACACTGAAAACCGTGACATAGGCGTTTAACATGGGAAAAGAGTTTTTTTCAAATATTATCTGTCCCGTAAGACTATACTGGGAGTTTTTGATATGGTTAGAAAGATTATTTAATTTGGCATCGAAGAGTATCTAAATACTCCTAATTTAATGCTTTACTATTTAAATATTTACGAAAGTATAAACCTACTTGACAGTTATTACTTATAATTTATTAAAAACAGTAATCATGGAAACGTATTCGGTAGCTGACTTGGTTAAATCAAGGCTCCATGATAATTTTTCACTGGTTCAAATTCCTCCCGGTTCAAGTTAATATTTTTATTATGTTTATATTTATTTTGTACAATGTATTATTAAATAAATTACAAAATTAAAACGTAAATAGTTTGGTACATCAAGTATTTTCTTGAATTTACTATATTATGTCTTTGTTATATCACTGCTAATAGTATTAAGCAAAAAACAAAAGTAATCTCTAATAAATAAACCTTCACACAGGTTTGTCAGACGAGTTAGACTTTTATTGTCATTTTTCGATACATTCTTTCCGAAAACTTTGTAAATCCAATGGATTTTTCATTAGAAGAAAAAATTAGTATAATTAAATTTTACAATCAAGGGATGAGTTTACGAGAAATTTGAAACTTTTTTGTTAGGATATATCCTGATAGACAAATTACATCCCATGAACGAACTAGACAAATCATTTTAAAATTTGAAAAAAAAACCGGTTGCGTTAATGACGAACATAAAACTAAACTTAATTATTTATTTGACTTAAATTGACATATTTATTTCACTTCTTGTACATTTAGTCAATAAAATACTTGATGTAATTTATTTAATAATATCAAAAACTCCCACTATACTCTTGCGGGACAAATAATATTTGAAAAAAAACTGTTTTCCCATGTTAAACGCCTATGTCACGGTTTTCACTGTATATATATATATAGTGTGTTAATTAAAAACCTGGCCATAGGCGTTCAACATGGGAAAACAGTTTTTCTTTGCGCAAAAGTCCCCAATTAATTTTAGACAAAAATGTTTCAAATAAATGTAGATATTAATATTCTACGCCTAAATCACTAAATAGATTTAATTATGCACGTTTAGTAACTTGTAAAATCTAATTTGAAATTATACAAATATTGCTCATTTGTAGCGATACCCATGAAATTGAAACATAATTTAAAAAAATTCATATCGTTCGAACTGTCAGACATTTAATTTTATAGATGCAGAATGTGAAAGAATAATAATAATATAAGTTATTTAAGTGTTGGATTTTAAAAATAATACCTGTGTAGTGACTTAGGTGCAGAATTGCAACTTTTAATTGAAAACTGAATTTCCGACAGTTCAAACAATACGCATTTCTTTGTAACTTTGTTTCAATTTCATGGGTATCGCTAGAAATGAGCAATATTTTTATACAATTTCAAATTAGATTTTACAAGTTATCTTACTTACTTACTTAATCCTGCACCTTTCTACCCTCACGGGTGTAAGGCGTTCCCCCGGCCTGCGGGGGAGGGGGTTGAGTTCTGATTCGTTGGTCTTCTCCATATTTCTTTCCACTCTGCTCTATCTTGTGTTGCTGTCTTCGTTTCTTCCCAAGTTAGACCTCTTCTTTGCGCTGCCTCCTTTACTTCTTCCAGCCACGTTCTTCTTGGTCGTCCTCGTGGTTTCTTTCTTCCAATTTTTGCTTCAAACACTTTTTTAACTATTCTCTCCTCTCCCATCCTTTCTACATGCCCATACCATCTCATCTGTCCTTCTGCTATCTTATCTTCTATTGCTTTTACTTTTAAGTTTTGTCTGTAGGTTGTGTTTTCAATTCTGTCCAGTCTTGTTTTCCCCTCTATTTTTCTCAAGAATCTCATTTCGGTAGCCGTAATTTTTTCTTTTTGTCTTTGCGTTAATGTCCATGTTTCAGCTCCGTGTATGAGTATAGGTGTCACTACTTTCTTAAATATTTGTACCCTGGTCTCTTTCGGTATTTCTTTCTTTCCTAAGAAGCTGTGTTTGATGCTATTGAATATTTTGCCTCCTGTTGTTCTTCTTTCTTTTATTTCTTCATCAAATCTTCCATCTTCTGAGATCATTGCTCCCAGGTATTTAAATTTTTGGACTTGCTGTAGATTTTCATTTTTTAGTTGTATCGTGTGGTGTTGTTCATTTCTTCCTAGTATCATGGTTTTCGTTTTTTCTTTATTGATCTTCATGTTTAATTTTTGTAGCGCTTTATCATATATTTCTATATTCCTTATTAAGGTTTTTTCGTCTTCTGCTATGATGACCATGTCATCTGCATAGCATAATTCTGCTATTTCCACTCTTCTCAATTTCCAATTTCCTATGTAGTATTTCTTTACTTCTTTCTTTGTCTCTTTTATTCCTTCGTCAAGAATTAGCGTAAACAGAAGCGGGCTCAAAATGCATCCTTGCCTTACTCCGGCTGTAGTTTCAAATGTATTGGAGGTCTCTTGTTTCACTCTTACATAGCTCTTAGTGTTTGAATATAGGCTCTGAATTCCTGTTATTAACGTACTTGATATTCCCCTTTTTCTTAGCGTTTTCCATATGTCTTCTCTATTGATTCTATCAAACGCTTTCTCTAGATCAATGAAGCACACATGTACGTTTCTCCCTTCTTTTATTGCCTTTTCCCCTATTTGTCTTAGTATGAATATCGCATCATTTACTCCTCTATTTGGTCTAAAACCAAATTGAGTTTCCTCTAAAGATTCTTCCAGCTCTATTCTTAGTCTACTCTCCAGGATTCTTGCATATATTTTGGCCACTGTGCTTATTAGGGTAATTCCTCTATAGTTCCGGCACTCTCTGCTATCTCCTTTTTTAAATATTGGTGTTATGATACCTATTTGCCATTCTGCTGGTGTTATTCCTTTTAGCGCTTCATTCATTATGTCTTTAAGTTCCTGTAGTGCTGATTCGGGTAGTGCTTTCAGCATGTCTGCTGTTATTTTGTCATGTCCGGGAGCTTTTCCTCTTTTGGTTTTTCTTATTGCTTCTATTATTTCTTTCAAGCTTATTTCTTCTTCTTGTGTTATTTCTGTTTCCTTTGTTCGTGTGCGATGGCTTTCTTGTTGTTCTTCATCTTTAGTATCATTTCCCTCTAGTAATTCTATGAAATACTGTCTCCATCTATCCATTATTCTGTCTTCTTCTGCTATCGTCTTTCCTTCCTTATCTTTAATGTTCGTAATTGTTGCTGTCTTCTTTTGTCTTATATTTTTAAGTGTTCCAAAAAATAATTTCTGGTTTTCATTGTATGCGTTTTTCATTTTTTCACCAAATTCTCTCCATGCTTTTTCTTTTTCTTCCTTTATTACTCTTTTTACTTTTTTCCTTTGTTCTTTATATTTTTCATAGTCAGTAGGTTCTTTCGTTTGTAGATATTTATTCCACTTGTTCTTTTTTTCTTTCACTGTAACTTTTACCCTTTCCGACCACCATCTAGTTTTGTTTGTGTTTCTGTTCACTATTCTAGTCGTGCCGCAGCTTTTTTCTGCTGCCTCTAGTACTGTCTTTTTAAAGTTCTTCCATTTCTTTTCTATGTTTCCTTCTTTTTCTTTTGCTTTTTTCTTAAACTCTTCGTTGACGTTCTTTTGAAATTTTTCTTCTATCTCTTGTCTTCTAAGTTCATGGCATTTTATTTTCTTATTTACTATCTTTCTTTTGGTTTCGTTTTTTGTGATTACTTCTTGCTTTAGTATCATTGTTACAAGGAAATGGTCGCTTCCAATCTCTGGTCCTCTTTTTACTTTTATGTCTTTTACTCTATTCCAGCTGTCTATGTTAATTAGGAAATAGTCTATAATCGATTTTTCATTTCTGCTTATAACTTGTCTTGTTATTTTATGTATTTCTTTGTGCTTGAAGTGTGTATTTCCGATTTTGAACTCATTCTCTAGGCAAAACTCTATTATTCTTTTCCCGTTTGTATTCGTCACATTCTCTCCATTCCTTCCTAAGCACCACTCTATTCCATCATTCTTATTTCCTACCCTCCCGTTAAGGTCTCCCATTATTATTACTCTCTTTTCACTTCTGTCTACTATTTCTTGTAGTTCTTTAAAGAAGTTATCTTTTTCTTCTTTTCTTGCGTCCTCGTTCGGTCCATAGCCCACAATTAGCGTGTATTCTTCGTTTTCGTCTCCTTCCTTAACATTTATTGATAGTAATCTTTCATTCAATAGGTTTTCTTTCGAAACATATTTCATCTTATCCTCTTTAATTAAAATTGCCACCCCTGCCTTGGCGTTTTCTTTTTCCGATACTCCTACCCAGTACATCCAATATCCATTTTGTGTCTTTGTGATTCCTTTGCCTTTCCTCTTTGTTTCTGTTATACCCACGTAATCCATATTCATTTTTGCCAGTTCTTCTGTTAATTCATATTCTTTTCCTGTTAAACTTTTTACATTCCATGTTCCAAATTTTATTATTTTCCCTGGTTTATTTACTCTATTTTTTATTTTGCCCATCCCGTACTTAATTATATGTGTTTTGTTGTTCCTTATCGTATCCTTTTCCTTTGCTTGCGACGTCTTTCCTTTTTGTTGCAATTTTCCTCGTTTTTCCCTTAGTTTTTTGACGCAGTACCTCCTTCTTCTTTGACCTCTATCATCTTCTTTTGTGTTTTGTCCCATTTCCATTCCTTTCCATTTATTGTTATTTTCTGATAGCCTATCTTCAATATATCTCCTGCCTTTTTATTTTTCTCTGCTAACATTTTTATTTCCTTTTGTATTTCGCGCTCATTTCTTGTTAGTTCGTTGTTTATGAAGATTTTGTCCTTTAAGGTTCTTAGGTTCTTTTTATTCGCCATTACTTTTTGTTTATCTTGAAAATTTTCCATTTGTACCTTACATGTCTTCTCTCCTATCTTTATTGCTTCCTTCACTTGTACATTAACTCCAATTTTCTTGTGTATGAAGTCTTCCACGGTGTTTTTTAGGTCTTTTCTGCTGATTGAGTCTGTTCTTAGCCCTACAATCACGAAATTATTTTTGATTTTTTCTTTATCTAATCTCTCGATTCTCTCTTTCATGTCGTTCAATTCTTTTTTTATCTCTATGTTTTCTTCCTTCAGCTGTTCATTTATCTGTTTCATTCGTAGTAGTTCCTCTTTATATTCTTTCTGATCCTGTTTTATCTCTTTTGTATCGTTCTTTATTTGTAATATAATTTTCATTAAATCTCTTAATTCTATTTTATCACTTCCTTCTTTGTTACTTTTATCATCTCTATCCGATGACATATTTGCAAAACTTTCCTGAGTACGGGCCTGACTAAAATTTTTATCTTGGTATGCAGGTTCTAGCTTACCGCCGCTAAACTACGCTTGCTTAGCGTTTATATGTACGTCCTTGGCTACTGTCTCACCGCTGTATACACTTTTTTACTCTAATTTAGAGCTTCTAGGTACTTCTCACTTCACTTTCTTTATTCACAACACTACCTTGTTTCACTAGAGTTTAATTATTTCATATGGTCCGCGAATTAAAGCGTGATATCTATCGTTTAACGAATTTGACTATCGCCGCACGTTCGCACACAACCGTATTCTCTGCCTTTCTCAACTCAACTTTTAATTGAAAACTGAATTTCCGACAGTTCAAACAATACGCATTTCTTTGTAACTTTGTTTCAATTTCATGGGTATCGCTAGAAATGAGCAATATTTTTATACAATTTCAAATTAGATTTTACAAGTTATCAAACGTGCAAAAGTAGAACTGTTTACTGATTTAGGCGTAGACTATAATTATCTACAACATTTATTTTATCTAAAATTAATTGGAGACTTTTGCGCAAAGAAAAACTGTTTTCCCATGTTAAACGCCTATGGCCAGATTTTTAATTAACACACTATATATATATATATATATATATATATATATATATATATATATATATATATATATATATATATATATAAATTAAATAATTTCGTTTGAATTATTTTAAAAAAATTAATTTTATTATCAACGAGGTTACATGTGTCGAGATATGAGAATACAGAAAGAATGAACAACTTATCTTAGTTACAGGGGTTTTTATTACAATGCATGGTATAATGGAAAAGTACTGCAAGAAGTGCTGACATAGTAATAATTATTGTAGAATAGAAAAACAACAATACATAATTCCTCCCTTCTGAGATTTTACAATAATTATTATGCAATGGAACTTAATTCTACAATTGGTTCTTTTGGATTGGATTTTTTATTTCTTTTACAGAGTGTTAAAAGCTTAATTCTAAACTTATATAATAAGACAATACAAATTATTAAAAATAACACAGTATAAATAATGAGGAAATGATGATTGTTATAATTTTGCAAATTTAACTCTTTTATTTGTGGTAACTCTTTAATTGTAATGTTTACTTTATTTATTTTATCTAAATTTATCGAATTTAATTGTTGAAACGTGTTATTAAAATTTAGGCTTTCAAATATTATTTCTTTATAGGTTTCTTGAATTATGTCGAACTTGAAATTATTTACTACACATTTATTAATGAGTTTTAATTTAAATATACCTTTGATTTTTTTGTTGAGTGTATTACTTTCGCAATTAATTTGAATTTGTTGTTCCTTGGGGCTTATTATGATTAATTCATTTGTATTTTGAATTTTCTCCCAAGTATTTTCTAATTCCAGAGTATGATATTTACAATCATCATTCGTTTGGGCCTTTATAATATTAATAATACATTTATTTAAAACAATATACTCAGTTTTACAGTAATATATCTTATTAACTAAAATGCAATTATTTATCTTATAGTTATTGTTATCATTTATAAAATACATGGTTTGTTTTTCATTTAGTTGTAAAATTGTGTTGTGTTTAATAAAAGGTATGGGTGTAAATTGGTATAAATCGTAAGTTTGGGAAGAAAAGACTGGGATATTAATAAGGAAGTGTATCTGTTCGTTATCGTGTTGACAGTATGTTTCTATAATTTCGTTTAGTTGCCAAATGTCTTTGTTTTGTGTGATTTTTCTAATGTTTTTAGGATCGATAATACTTGTGTGTAATTTCCTCAGATTACAAAAAGTTAAACTGATTTCAATTTGCTTTGTGAGATCATTTAAATTTTGAATTATAAATATTAGTTTTTGAAATTTATTTTCAACGTCGACTTTTCCCTGCCAATTGAAGTTTTTCTTTAAAATTTCTTGGATTTCTTCTATTTGCGTTTTCAATTTATTTTCATTACTTCTAATATTTTCGATTTGATAATTAAATTTATCAATCATTTCTTTACTGATTTTTAAATTTTGATTAGTTTGATCCTGTAATAATTTTTCATTATTTTTATTTCTTCAAGAATTTTGTCATAACGTTCTCCACCGGAGGCATCTAAATTCCCTGAAATTGATTTGATGATACTTCCTACACCGTTAATTATACCGCGTTTTGAAATTCTGTGAAATATTTTATTAATTTGATTTTCTAAGTCATTAAAATTATATATCAAAATATTAATATAGTCCTGAAATACTTCCTTTGTATCTTTAATTTGAAGGAGGAGGATTTCTTTCATTGTTTTTATTTTAGTAAATTCATCGTATATCGGGGTAATATTATAATTAAAATAAATTATTTGTTCTGAAGTTTTGATCTGTGTTTTCCCTAATTTAGCTAAATGAAATCCATTGTCATTTGAGATGTCCGTCAGTTGAGCCGTACATCTGAAACAACAATTTATTGTTTAATTCTGTTTATCCTGACATGTTTTTCGGCCATTTGGTCTCTGATTTTTACTTTCCCGAGTATGGGATTATAGTGTTGAACTCTATATTTTCTAAATAAGGGTTTTTTGAATTTTTTTATTAGTCTTGGATTTTCTTTTACGTAAATAGTATCTTTTATTTGTAAGGGATTATCATTTTCTTTATAGCGTTTTTGTTTCTCAGTTTTTATTTTGTCATTTATAATTTTAAATAATTCTTCTTGTTCTGTTTGATATTTTTGTATTACTTCTTCATTAATAAGCGGGGTTGTATTTAATGGGGTTTGATTATTTTTGCCAAATAATATTTCATTTGGAGTTAATTTTGTTATGGTATGTTTAGTATTATTGTAAGCTAAGATTGCTAAATCAAGTTTTTCTAAAAATGTTTTGTTTTTGAAGTGATTATTATTTTCAAGGAGTCTAAGATGTTCTATAAGTGTAGAATGAAATCTTTCAACTGCATTGCTTTTAGGATTGTTTACGCAGATTATGTGACTCTCTATATTCCTGAGTTTGAATAAATCTTGTAAAACGCTACTTTTGAATTCAGGTCCTGCGTCCATAACTATTTTATTTGGTATAGTATAAATTTGGAAATATTGAATTAATTTATGTAATATATTATTTGAAGTTTTATTTTCTAGCGGACAAACTTGACCATGTTTAGAGAATTGATCGAAAATTGTTAAAAAATTATTTTTATTTAGACAAAGTACGTCGATATTTATTATGTCGAATGGTTTTAGAGGAGTTGGTGTTAGGTTATCTATTGCCGGAATTGGTTTTCTATTGTATTTGTTTAATTTACAAAGTTCACATCTATTTATATATTCAGTAATATTACTAATCATTTTGGACCAGAAATATTTTTCTTTTAATGCATTGAGGGTTGCAATTATCCCCCTATGGTTTGTAAGGCCTATATGGAAGTCACGAATTATTTCTATTTGTTCCTCTTCATTTTCTATGTCTTCAACTATTTTATTACAAGCAATTATGTTAATGGTATTAAATTCAAAGTTTTCTTTTACTATTTTTGAAAATTTTAGGTCTAGGTCTTTTTCGTTAAAAATGGCTAGATATTTTATTTTCGGGATTATGTATTCTTTGAGAAAGTTTAATATTTCGTCTTCAAGATTTTGTTTATTAAATTTACAATGAATTCGCTGTTTTCTGTTCCCAAATAATTTTGTTATTTCTATTTCAGTTTCAGAGTTATGACTTTCGAATATTAGTTGATTATCAGCTATGTTTATTCTATCTTCTATGTATTTAATTCCGTTTACTAAGTTTTCTGGATCGGAATGAATTGTATTTTGATTTGTCGAAGTTGATTCATTATCGTTATCATGTAAATTTATTGTAGGTAATGAATAAACGTAGATTTGTATATTTGTGTCTTCAAATATTTTTAATATTTTTGCCGACACTTGATTCCATTCTAATTTATCTAAACCACATCCTAATAAGGGTATATTTATTTCAAAAATTTCATTAAGTATGAGATAATCTCGGAGTTCTTTTAATGGTTTATCTAGGTTTTTAATTGATGGTTTCTCATTAAATCTTCTCTTTGTAATCAAATGGATAATTGTTTGATTATTAGAATTTTGAATAATGATGTGTTTATTTATTACGTTAGAATTTTTACAAAAATTTTTACTATCAAATTTTCTGTTAACTTGGTCCGCTAAGCCTTGACTCATTTCGAAATCTTCCGAAATGCAATGAGCGAATATTTTTGTTTCTGTTACATCATCGATTTTATTGTGGATTTGTGTTTTATCACGTTGGCGGGAAAGATTATCTGCTATTACATTCATTTTGCCTTGTAAATATTCTATATCAAAGTTGTACTCGTTTAGTTCTATTTTCCATCGCATGAGTTTCTGGTTAGGATTTTTCATATTGAATAGCCAACATAAAGGTCTATGATCTGTTTTTATAAGGAATTTTCTACCATATAGGTAGTGTCTGAAATTTTTTACGGATTCTATTATTGCTAGAAGTTCCTTTTCAACGGTGCTATAATTTTGTTGAGCGTTACCTAATGTTTTTGAAAAATAAGCTACTGGCATTTCTTTACCGTGTTCGTCTTTTTGTAGTAGAACTGATCCTATCGCAAAATCAGAGGCGTCCGTTGTTAGTATAAAATCTTTATGAAAATTTGGAAATTGTAATATGGGAGATGAAGTAAGAATTTCTTTGCATTCGTTAAAGCATTTTCTATAAGATTCATTATAAATGTCTATATTTCGGCCATTTTTTAAGCATAAGGTAAGGGGTTTAGTGAGTTTAGCGAAATTTGGAATAAATTTGCGGGTACCATCCTATTGTACCGAGAAATTGCTTAATTTCCTTTTTTGTTTTAGGGATGTTGAGATTTCTAATTTTTTCTGTTTTGGAAGGGTCTGTTTTAATTCCGTCTTGAGTAATAATGTATCCTAAATAATTTGTTTGTGGTTGCAAAAATTCTGATTTATCAATTTGGATTTTCAAGTTTGCTTTTCTTAATTTTTCGAAAACTAATTTGATATTGTTTAGATGTTCTTCAAGAGTTTTACCAAAAATAATTACGTCGTCTAAGTAGACTAGACAAATTTTGTTTACCAATTCTCCTAGTGCGATGTTCATCATTCTTTGGAATGTGGCGGGGGCATTTTTTAGACCGAAGGGCATTCGCAAAAATTCATAGTGACCGGATGGAGTAGAGAATGCGGTCTTTTCGATATCATTTTTGTCCATGGGAATTTGATGGAAACCTGAATGTAAGTCTAGGGTCGTGAAATATTTTGAATGGCCAATATGATCCAGTAAGGTGTCAATATTAGGGATTGGGAATTTGTCGTCTTTTGTTTGAAAATTTACTTTCCTAAAATCGATTACTAATCTCGTTTTCCGTTTGCCGGAAGCGTCTAACTTTTTTGGAACTATCCAAATGGGAGAATTCCATGGAGAATGAGAAGGCTGTATAACTTTTTCTCTTAACATTTTTTCGATGTGTTCTTCAATGTCGTTTTCATATACTTGTGGAAGCTTGTAATTTTTAGTGTAAATGGGGGTTTCGTTATTAAGAGTTATTTTATGTTCGCATAAATTTGTACAAGACAATGGTTCGTTTGGTTTTGGAAAAAGATCTTCAAAATTATTTATGAGTGTTTTTAATTTTGATTTTTCAATTTAATTCAAATGTTCTGAACGAATTTGAATATTGTTGTTTTCTTTGCCAGTTTTGAAGTCGTTTTGTAATTTCTTTTCTTTTCCTTGTATATTAACAGAATTTTTTATAAAGTCAATTTGGATATTTAATTTTTTAAATGCTTCAATACCTAATAATAAATTATATTCTTTATGGAATTTGTAAACGTAACATTTTAATGGAATTTTATTAATTTTCAGTTTTACAAATTGTGAAATAGTGGATTTTCCATTTACGGTTGTAAACGTACATTTTTCTTCATAAGTTTTAATTTTTTTGAATTTGACTAAATCTGGATGTATTAAATTAATACTTGAACCCGTGTCTAATAAAAGATGTAGTCCTGGATATGTAGCGAGGGTAAATTGTATGTTAGGCTGGACATTACTTGATTTGTTCGTCTACTTCTGTCTCTAATTCTAAAAAATGATCGTGTTCAGTGTCATCGTTTTGTTCTATATATTCGTATTCGTAATCGTCAGCAGTTTGTTCAACTTGTTCATCTGAGCTTTCGTTGAGATTGTAATTTTGCTTAATTGTTTGAGTAGACATAGGCGTAGTGAGTCTTGTTTGCTGTGTCATAGGTTTGGGTTGGAATGTTCGTTTTGTTTCATAAAAATTTTTTAGATTCTGGCGAGGGGCAAAAGGTTTTGGTTGTGTTTGATTGTTGGTAAACTGAATTGGTTTGGATGGGAATTGTTGAGCCGGGAATTTTTTGGGTGGTAATGTTAAAACTAAAATTTTGTTTATCTCTTAACATTGGTGATTGGTGTGGGTTTTGATGTGAATAATTAAATTAATTTCTCAATAAACATTCACACTCTTCTAATGTACTGGGTTGTTTAACAATAAATGATCCTCTCACTGATAAAGGCAGGAGAGTTATAAAGTGAGAAACTACTAATTTTTGATTTTCTTTTATTATTGCGTTCTTTTGTAATTGATTATATTCTTTTAATAAGATTTTTGATTTGTACTGTGAAAATTTTTGAGAAATGGTTTCTAGAGTTTTGTCTGTACTGGTTTTATTTTTCATTTGTAAAATTTCCAACAAAATTGTTTCAGCTGTGCTTTTATCACAGAAATTTGTTGTAAGGTAAAGTTTTAAATCTTTCCAGTCTTCGAATTTATTCTCGGATAATAATTCGGCAGCTCTGTGTGTAAGTTTCGTTTTTATTAGTCCAAAAAGATATGTTTTCTGAACGGGACTAAGTACAACGGTTTTTAGTGTATTATCTACGTCGTCGACGGCACTGATGAAATTGTTTAGTAATTTAATATCTCCATTATATGAAGGAATAATTTCAGAAAGGTTTTTCAATTCTGAAAGTGTGGTTGTAGCCATGATTGAACTATTTGAAACGTTTAATCTACTTGGCTTTAAAATTATGCTTTTAACAGTATTGTTTAAAGGAATAGGGTTTTTTACTTCAGTATTAGAATTTTCAGAGTCTGTACTATCGGACATAAGTTTATTGTGTGTGTTTGGGACTGTGCCGGTCCCTCGATACCTTTATTACTAGTCGTTTGCTAGAGGTATCCCTTTGTGTAACACAGAAATAATTATAAATAATTATAAATAATTATAAATATAACTTACAAAGTTATTGTTAATAATACGAGGATTGGTTGATGCTTTACGGACATCACCGGGTCGCTGATTCTTCCTGGGTTTGAAGACGTGATCGAAGGGTTGTCGAACAGCAAGGCTTCTTCCTCTCTCGATTCCTCTGTTGTTGGGTTGCCAAGGAAGTTGATTTCTCCGTGGGATCTGCTTTTCGTGTTGTTACCGCAGGTCGTTGTAGACGGTTTTGTTGAAATATAATATTTCTTGGCTTACGATTGATAGATTGGTTTATCAGAGTAAAGAATAGAAATTCACCACACAATTACTTTTTGTGTTTCTCTGATCCTACCGTGACTGCGCCAATTAAATAATTTCGTTTGAATTATTTTAAAAAAATTAATTTTATTATCAACGAGGTTACATGTGTCGAGATATGAGAATACAGAAAGAATGAACAACTTATCTTAGTTACAGGGGTTTTTATTACAATGCATGGTATAATGGAAAAGTACTGCAAGAAGTGCTGACATAGTAATAATTATTGTAGAATAGAAAAACAACAATACATAATTTATATATATATATATATATATATATATATATATATATATATATATTCCGAGAAATAAGTTCTCATCATCAGTAGAAACTACAAAGTAAAAACAGAGAAGTAAAGATTACTCAGCATGTAAACCATGCCAGAGGTCAAAACAACTCTGCTGAGTAATCTTAATTTCTCTGTTTTTACTTTGTAGTTTCTACTGATGATGAGAACTTAGTCCTGGAAATACGCATATAGTTTTTTTTCTTTAGTTATAATTTTACCTTAAGACTCCATTTTAGTTTTTAATAATTTAGGTTATATAATTTGGAAAATTTAGAGCTGCACTCTTTTGTTCAAGGATGAGTTCCAGGTCAAATACCTATAGGTATACATTCTTTTTACCTGCCGTCACCTTAACATAAGGAGTTTTTATCTTTGGTCAAAAAATTCGATGGTGAGTTTTTATGAATGAGCTCATATTGGGGTCCCTAGTACTCGAATTTACTATTTTTTTGATAAGCTATCTCTCTCTCTCTCTCTCTCTCTCTCTCTCTCTGTGTGTGTGTGTGTGTGTGTGTATGTGTGCACGCGCGTGGTGTATGTGGCAATAGTTTCATTTAATTTTATCCTTTATTTTCAATGGATACAGAATTAAAAAAATTATAAAGAAATTAAATTTCATAAATCAGTCAGCTATGTTTTAACCTGAAAAACAGCTTTTATATTAAGATAATTCGTGGATAATTCTGACTAACAGATGTCAGTGTCAAGTGCAATTTACATAATATGTATTAAAATTTTACTGGAAATATAGAATTTTTAAAAGAAATTTTTTGCATGGAATTTGTACAATATGAATGGAGTGTCTGGTTGTGAATTTGGGGAACCAGTCAGCAATGTATGCCCGTGAGGTGACACCTAATAAACGCCCGTCCGGTACAAATGATGCCGAAATCTGTGTACAAAGCAGATTGGCTCACTCAGCATAGAGGAACGTGTTATTTATTTATTTACGTAGAACTGACGGAAGGTGATGCTAATTATTCCATGTACACATTTGAATAATAGAAGTACCGAAAGAAATTAAGGGAAGTTCAAAATTTTAATTTATATCAGCATTTTCAAATTGAGAATGGACGATTTCACCATTTTATATATATATAATTTCATCTGAGAGTATAAATAAAACTAAGACTATTGATGAAAACCCGGTGAGAAATTTTTTATTAATAACCGAGTTATAGTCCCCCAAAGTTATTATTATAGTGGTTCCTGTAAACATTATTTTTATTAGAAATTACAAGTTTCATTTATTAGAAAAATCAATAGGATATGCAATTTTAACCACGGATTGTGGTTTTTGCGAATTAAGCGATTTACCTGTAATTATAAAATATATTGATAAAGAGTTCTTTCTAAGAGGAATAATAAATTTTATTCTAAGTGCTGATAAAACTGCATTAGATCACTATACTGCATATTGCAGGCGAATTGATGCAGTATGGGAATTGTTCGACGATATAAGAAAACATGAGGTGACTGTATCATCATCCCAACAAGTTCACCCTCATTTGTTGTTATATACAATATAAAAAAAAAACCTGGTAATATGATTTTGAAATGATTTTGCAGCTCAATCGAATTAAGGAAAATTAGTAAAAATAATGAGAGTATATGCTTAATAATGAATATTAATAAGGAAATAAAATCATATAATTGAAATACTTCGGAAATAAGGGTATTGTAGCTGCACGACACTTCTATGAATCCTATATACAATATTTTGATTGGCAACGGGACGACCGCCCATACATGCACAACAAATAGATTGTTAGGAGGCGGGTCTTACTTTCAATGGAAGATAATAATTTCAAATTTTAGAGGTGGGGCCAACAGTCACGCGCTGGAATTTCCAAACTGTTTTTATTTCAACATAAATTTATTCCAATATACTTAATAATTTTAATACACTTGCAATTACAAAGTACTAGCTGGCCCGCCCCGGCTTCGCACGGGTAAAACTCGAATAACGATTAGCTACACGTGTACCAGTAATTTTTCACATTTACTTCGGAGACATGCGCTGCATAGGGAGCCGGCAACCTGCCTCGCATCGTACATGTAACAGGCTCCGCCCACTGCCCACCCGATTCTCGCACCTCACCTAACGGCACCCTTTTCTAAACATGTCTCGGGTACTTTTGCTTAGGTACATATGATGCAAGCTATCTCTCCGACAAATATCGAAAATCTGATAACTGTTAAAACTTAGGTAACTATAGATACAAAGATAAAAAAATAATTGAAATTATCCCATATTGTACCGCCTTGAGGGATGATTTTTAAAATCGCTAAACACTTTTTATTTCTTACCAAAAGCATAAATAAGAATTTTTATATCCCTAACTTGGGAACTGATGGGTTCTCCATACAAACTTTCATCCCCTATTTCACCCCTTCAAGTTTTATTTTTGCGACAAAAGGTAGCCTATGTCCTTCTGCAGGTCCAGTCTATCTCTGTACCAAAATTCATTAAAATTGGTTCACGGTTTAGGCGTGAAAACGTAACAGACAGACAAACAGACAGACAGACAGAGAGAGTTACTTTCGGTTTTCATCAATAGTCTTAGTTTTATTTATACTCTCAGATGAAATTATATATATAAAATGGTGAAATCCTCCATTCTCAATTTGAAAATGCTGATATAAATTAAAATTTTGAACTTCCCTTAACTTCTTTCGGTACTTTTTTATTATTCAAATGTGTACATGGAATAATCTGATGTGGCTAGCACATCACTTTCCGTCAGTTCTACGTAAATAAATAAATATCACGTTCCTCTATGCTGAGTGAGCCAATCTGCTTTGTACACAGATTTCGGCAATATTTGTACCGGACGGGCGTTTACGAGGTGTCACCTCAAGGACACACATTGCTGACTGGTTCCCCAAATTCACGACCAGACACTCCATTCATATTGTACAAATTCCATGCAAAAAATTCTTTTAAAGATTCTATATTTCCAGTAAAATTTTAATACATATTATGTAAATTGCACTTTGAAATTTAATTTCTTTATAATTTGTTCTAATTCTGTATCCATTGAAAATAAAGGATAAAATGAAATGAAACGATGGCCACATACACGCGCGTGCGCGTACACACAAACACACAGACACACACACACACACACACACACACACACACACACACACACACACAGAGAGAGAGAGAGAGAGAGAGAGAGAGAGAGAGAGGTTATCAAAAAAATAGTAAATTCGTGTACTAGGGACCCCAATATGAGCTTATTCATAAAAACTCACCTTCGAATTTTTTGACCAAAGAGAATAACTCCTTATGTTAAGGTGACGGTAGGTAAAAAGAATGTATACCTATAGGTATTTGACCTGGAACTCATCCTTAAACAAAAAAGTGCAGCTCTAAATTTTCCAAATTATATCCCCTAAATTATTAAAAACTAAAATGGAGTCTTAAGGTAAAATTATAACTAAAGAAAAAACCCCTTAACCTTAACAATAATTTTAAAAACTATATACGTATTTCGAGAACTAAGTTCTCATTATCAGTAGAAACTACAAAGTAAAAACATAGAAGTTAAGATTAATCAGCAGAGCTGTTTTGACCTCTGGCATGGTTTACATGCTGAGTATTCTTAACTTCTCTGTTTTTACTTTATAGTTTCTACTGATGATGAGAACTTAGTTCTTGGAATATATATATATATATAGTTTTTAAAATTATTGTTAAGTTTAAGGGGTTTTTTCTTTAGTTATATCCCCTAAAATTTAGTGCTTTATATTTATCACTTTCTAAGCATGAAATGGACGACCATATTATCATTTTTGTATCCACCTTATGTTTTATTGGGAAAGCTAATAATATATTCTAGAAGCACAAACGTTTTACATATAACTTTTGTGCTTCATACCGGGTGTCTACTTTTATTTCTGAACATAGGAAATTCAATGTTAAAATTTTGATTCGGCGATATCTCCTTACCTATTAATTTTAGAACAAAAGTCTAATGAAGATAAATGTTCAGAGTAAAAATCTGCATTGATTGAGTACCAGGATTGTTGTTCAATTGTTTTTATGTATAAGTTAGAAGCAAAAGAAAATACTCGATTTAAGGCAATTATCAGAGTGCCATGAAAAAGAAAACAATAATTTATATTTCTTGTCTCTGGTATATCTGACAGATTTGACATATCTTGTTATATTATTATTACTAGAACAATGGGAAGTGTTAATCTAGAAGAAAAAAATAATAATCACTAATTCTAATAAGAATAAATTAAAAAGAAATGTCAAATCTGTCAGATATGCCAGAAACAAGAAATATAAATTATTGTTTTTTTCCATGGCACTCTGATAATTGCCTTAAATGACGTATTTTATTTTGCTTCGAACTCGTCCATAAGAAACAATTGAACAACAATATTGGATCTCGTTGATACAGTTTTTCATTCTGAACATTTTTCTTCCTTACACTTTTGTTCTAAAATTAATAGGTAAAGAGATATCACCAGATCAAAATTTTAACATTTAATTTCCTATGTTCGAAAATAAAAGTAGACACCCGGTATGTGGTCGCTGGGCGTGAAGTTAGCGACCACTTTTAAATTGTCCATATTTCTTGTATAATTGGAGTCGCTGTATTTTCAGTCATACATTCTGAAAGCACAAACGAAACACAAACGTTTGAGACATAACTCGACGTTTGTGCTATGTGGTCGGTGGGCGTGAAGTCAGCAACCACTTTTAAATTATTCATATTTCTTGTATAATTGGGTTCGCTGTATTTTCAGTCATATCTTCTGAAAGCACAAACGAAGCACAAACGTTTGATACATAACTCGACGTTTGTGCTTTATATGTGGTCGCTGGGCGTGAAGTCAGCGACCACTTTTAAATTGTTCATATTTCTTGTATAATTGGGTTCGCTGTATTTTCAGTCATATCTTCTGAAAGCACAAACGAAGCACAAACGTTTGATACATAACTCGACGTTTGTGCTTTATATGTGGTCGCTGGGCGTGAAGTCAGCGACCACTTTTAAATTGTTCATATTTCTTGTATAATTGGGTTCGCTGTATTTTCAGTCATATCTTCTGAAAGCACAAACGAAGCACAAACGTTTGATACATAACTCGACGTTTGTGCTTTATATGTGGTCGCTGGGCGTGAAGTCAGCGACCACTTTTAAATTGTTCATATTTCTTGTATAATTGGGTTCGCTGTATTTTCAGTCATATCTTCTGAAAGCACAAACGAAGCACAAACGTTTGATACATAACTCGACGTTTGTGCTTTATATGTGGTCGCTGGGCGTGAAGTCAGCGACCACTTTTAAATTGTTCATATTTCTTGTATAATTGGGTTCGCTGTATTTTCAGTCATATCTTCTGAAAGCACAAACGAAGCACAAACGTTTGATACATAACTCGACGTTTGTGCTTTATATGTGGTCGCTGGGCGTGAAGTCAGCGACCACTTTTAAAATGTTTATTACTTTTTAATCTTTGGGTTCGCTGGTTTTGTTTATAGATCACAAACAGGCACAAACGAAGCACAAACCTCTGGTATATGTTTCATTGTTTGTGCTTAAAAGTGGTCGCTAACTTCAAGGACCCGCTATTTGGGATATTAATTTTCATTTTGAAATTTGAATTGCACGTTTCCATATATTAAAAGAAAAGTTGAAGAATTGAAAAAAAAAATATTATAATTGTTGCGCAATATTACATCGTAATACGCATTTGATGCATGACTCATCGGCTACAGATGAACCGTATAGAACTTCTTTGTTTGTTATGTTGATAAATGGAACAATAACAATCTTATAATTTGCTAAGGTTTTATATATACCGTGTGATCCTACGTCGTTCTATAATAAAGAATCATTTATGCGTAATTAATTATTATTTTTTTTAAATTACTATTCAAAAATATATTTTTATTTTTACTAGTTTTTCTAAAGTATAAATAAATAAATATATCATCACGGCATATTACCCATTTCTGGGTGTGCCAATCTGCTTTATCGCAGATATCGGTAATGATGATGACATATTTGTACCGTGCGGGCGCTTACCAGGCGTCACCTCACGGGCACTCATTGCTGGCGTGGAGAGTGCGCCACAGGGGTCACTTTTGTGCCATTTAAAATTCGAAATATTTGGCGTCGGTCGGGATCGAACCCGGTACCCCCAGGTTCGCGACCAGACACTAAAATTTTAAAAAAAATGCCTAACGATACTCCGACTACAACAGACGTACAGACAACTACAACTTTAACTTCAACAACAACAATGAGCCCTACGAGGCCTACATCGACGTCCACATTTATTCCTGCAAGAACAATTGGTCAGTCCTTGGTAGGAATTCCGCAATTTTCCGGGAAACCTCATAAAAATGTAAAAGAATGTTTTTCAAAAATTTCGCAAAGAGCTAAAATTGATTTATGGACAGAAGATCAAACAGTAGCTATTGCAAAATATCATCTAACGGGTGATGCATTCCGCTATTTGGAAACGGATGCACAGTTAAGTAGCGATGATGTCCCTTATACAATTTTTAAAAATACATTAATTAAAAAATATACTCGTAAAATTATACCAGGTCAGGGTCAAGTAAATTTAAGTTAATGTTTTCAAAGACCAAAAGAAAGCGTGGATCAGTATGCCACAAGATTAAAAGTAGTGGGAGACAATTATTGGAGGAAAATTTAAGTTATAATGAAAACAATGACGATAAAGAGAAAGAAATAATTGAAAAAAAACATGACCGAGATCTTATACATCAATTCCAAAAAGGAATATCAGAAGAAATTTCAAAATTAATTATTATGGACATATCAAAAAACCCAAATTTTAAATTTGATGAAATTGTAGAATTGGCTATGAAAGCAGAAATTAATCTTAGTATATTACGGAATGCCAGGTCTAACGACACATATACTGTACAAAATAGTAGAGAACCCCCAATAAGAAATAAACAACTTACGAATTTTGGAAAAAAATATGATAGGAAACAAATAATTTGTTATAAATGTAACAAACCTGGACATATTAATAGAAATTGTTTAACAGAAACGAATGATCAACAACGAACAGACCCTGGAAGACCTAGTACATCTCAAAATAATTATTCAAGGCCAAATTTAAACTCAAAAGCTCCGTCGTTTGTTCCCCGAAGCGGCGGGCAAATAACGTCAAACAAATCGAAATAAGAAATTTTATTTTGCCAAATATTAATTATAATAGTAATAAATTATTTTTTGTAAACGTAAAAATAAATAATCAAAATTTTAAAATGTTAATTGATACGGGTGCAGCAGTATCGATAGTAAAACAAAAACTTATTCAACAAAAAAGGGGAATTAAATTAAATGTAGACAAAGATATTACACTAAGAGGAATTAGTGGTTATGAAATAGAAGTATTGGGAAAAGCAACAATACCGTTTGAACTACAGTATCAGAAATTTCCATTCGAGTGTGTGGTTTGTGACAACGCATTACCACTTCAAACCGATGGATTATTTGGTCGTGATTTTCTAAAAACATTCGGAGCCACTATAAATTTTTCTGAAGCGTATGTCAATCTACATGGTATAAAAATTAAAATTCAAAGTGAACTTGAAGACTCAGAAGACTCTGAAGGCTCAGAAGAAGAATCAGATTTTGAAAATGATCAAGATGAAACGTGTTATGTCTTGAAAGAAAATCGCAAAATTATTAAAGGAAAAGAGCCGAGAAAGAAAAGGCATGAAGATAAAATATTGACCCAATCAGCAAAGAAGAAGTGTAATGAAATACGCGGAAACAATAAAGAAACAGAAAAATATGAAGTAAATCACTTGAAAAATGTAAAAGAATGTAAATTAACAGAAATACATGGAGATTTGTTTTCTGTGCCACGTGATTATTCTCCCGTTCATTGTGTTTCACAAAACTTGAAAATGAATCGAGGAATAGCAGTAATGTTTAAGAAAAAGTTTAATAATGTAAACTTATTGAAATCTAAAAATCCAAGAGTTGGAAATTTAGTATATTTAAAAGAACAAAATGATAACCATGCCAGGTTTATATATTACTTAGTAACCAAGGAATTACATTATCATAAACCCAAACTGAGTGATCTTGAAAGGTCATTGCACGAACTACGAAAACACTGTTTACGAAATAATGTTTCAAAGCTAGCCATGCTTCGGATTGGTTCAGGGTTAGATAAACTAAGATGGTCACAAGTAAGGAATTTAATAGAAAGAATATTTAAAGATGCTGAGATAGAAATTGTAGTATATAAATTAAAAGAAAACATCGAAAATAACAATGAAAAGAAACCTGCGTAGATCAAAAATAAATTTGAAGAGAAAAATGGAGAGAAGATCAAGAATAAATTTGAAAAGAAAAATGTAGAGAAGATCAAGAATAAATTTGAAGAGAAAAATGGAGAGAAGATCAAGAATAAATTTGAAAAGAAAAATGGAGAGAAGATCAAGAATAAATTTGAAGAGAAAAATGGAGAGAAGATCAAGAATAAATTTGAAGAGAAAAATGGAGAGAAGAACAAAATTAAACTTGAAGATAAAACTGGAGAGAAGACCGAAACGAAACTTAAAGAGAAAGTCGAAAAGAAGATCGAAAAGAAATCTGAAGAGAAAATCGAAAAGAATACCGAAAAGAAATCTGAAGAGAAAATCGAAAAGAAGACCGGAAAGAAATCTGAAGAAAATAAGAAAAAGGGAAGAAATATGAAGAAAAACAAAGAAGGAAAAAATTGCAATGATATCACAACAGAAAATAAAAAAGGTAATAAAAAGAAAGGACCTTGTGAAAGGAGTAATCAACCATCGTCTTCACTACGGTCAATAGTGTATGATGATGAGGATAGGGTTGTTGACCGCTTCCCTGTTCGAATGAAAGAGCATGTTGATATCCCTCCACGATGTCAGTTTGTCTGCACAGCAATGCAGGAATTTGAAAATCCTGATAATGACATTATAATAGAGCCTGTTGAAATATTAACTTCCGGTGTGTTAGTTGCAAAATCTGTTAGTAAAGCAACAGCTGAAATTAATATTTGTATTTTAAACGTATCTAATCGAACAGTAAAAATTCCTAAAAATACAATAGTCGCATATAGTGAAATCATTGATATATCAGAAAATAATAACACTAATCAACAAATAAATGTATTAAATATTGAAGAAAATAAAAATGTAATGTCGCAAATAAATTTAGACCATCTTCAAGAAAATGAACAATTAGAACTGAAAAAGTTGTTAGAAAAATATAAAGGAATTTTTATGGAAAAAGGAAGTAAATTGCGATGCCCACATCAAGTCAAACATCAAATTATTACGGAAAATGTACCTCCCATAACAAAACCCCCATATCGAATACCATATAGTCAACGGGAAGAATTAAAAAATCAAATTATTGAAATGTTGGAACAAGGAGTAATACAAGAATCATCGTCCCCGTGGTCAGCTCCTGTTATAATGGTAGCGAAGAAAGCAGCAGAAGGTGAAAATAACATTCGTGTATGTATAGAATATCGAGCTTTAAATTCAATAACGAAAAGAGATTATTTCCCATTACCAAATTTGCAAGAAACAATAGATCAATTAGGTAAAGCTAAATTATTCACGACTCTTGACTTGGCAAGTGGATATTGGCAAGTAGAAGTTAATCCAGATGATAGAGAAAAAACAGCATTTTCAACACCTGATGGACATTATGAATGTGTAAGAATGCCATTCGGCTTAGCAAATGCACCGAGTACGTTCCAAAGACTTATGTATTCTATTATGTCAGGAATAACTGGAGAAAAATGCCTTGTATATTTAGATGATATCATTGTTTTTAGTAAAAATTTTGAAGAACACTTAGAACGATTAGAAGAAATATTTGAAAGATTAAAAAATGCAAATCTGAAACTCAAACCGTCAAAATGTAAATTTGTAACCGAAAAAACTAATTATTTGGGCCATATTATATCTTCAGAAGGCGTTGAACCCGACCCAGAAAAAATCAGTGTGGTAAAATCATATCCAGTTCCTACAAATATTAAAGAAATCAGAGCATTTATTGGTCTTGTAGGATTTTACAGAAAATTTATTCCTGAATTTTCTCATGAAGCAATACAATTAACAAAATTGACAAGGAAAAATGTTAAATTTGATTGGGGTGAAAATCAACAAAAGGCTTTTGATTATTTAAAAGATAAATTATGTAATTCTCCACTATTAATGTATCCAGACTTCTCAAAACCATTTATTCTGTCTACTGACGCATCTGGTTATGCGATAAGTGCGATTTTAAGTCAAAAGTATGGTGACTCAGAAAAACCTATTGCTTATGCAAGTCGTCAACTAAATTCTGCAGAAAAGAATTATACGGTAACTGAGAAAGAATGTCTAGCTGTTGTATGGGGTGTAAAACATTTTAATTGTTATCTATATGGACGAAAATTTTCCGTCGTAACTGATCATAGACCTCTGAAATGGTTATTCTCACTACAAAAACCAATGTCAATATTAATTCGATGGTCATTATTATTGTCAGAATATGATTTTGAAATCATACATAAACAAGGGAAAAAGCATAATAATGCTGATGCATTAAGTAGGATTACTATCAATGCTGTTGAAACGTCAGAATTATTTCTACCAATTTGGGATAAAGAGTTAATAAAAAAGGAGCAAGAAAATGACGAATTTTGTAAAGTCATTATGAATAAAATAAATGAGCATAATGCAAAAATTGATTATTTTTTTGACGACGATGGTCTGTTATTTAAGGAAAAATTAACAACTGAACGACATGATAAATTAGTAATACCGAAAAATTTAGTAAAGAAAATTATTCATGATTATCATGATCTTCCATTTGCCGGACATCAAGGCATTAGTAAAACTTTAAATTTAATAAAATCACGTATGTATTGGTTAAATATGAAACAAGACATTGAAGAATATATAAAAGTTTGTAAATCATGTAATGCAAGAAAAACGCCACCAAACAGAAAACCTGCTCCACTGCAGAAATTTGAAACAGTAACAATGCCATTTCAAATAACATCAATGGATATTGTTGGGCCATTTGTCACAAGTAATAATGGTAATCGCTATATATTGACCTTCCAAGATTATTTTACCAAATATCCAGAGGCTGTTCCATTACCTGATCAATCAGCTAATACGGTTGCTAAAGCATTTGTTACTCAAATTATTTGTAAACATGGTGTGTCACAAAAACTGTTAACAGATCAAGGAAAAAATTTCGTTTCACAATTAATGAAAAATATTTGTAAGCTATTGGGCATTACTAAAATTCAGACAATATATCATCCAATGAGTAATGGAATGATTGAAAGATCACATCGAGTATTTAAAGATATTATGTCACATTACATATCACCAACACAACAAGATTGGGATGAATGGATCCCATATATTTTAATGGCATATCGTGCATCAGTACATTCATCAACTAAAGACACACCATTCTTTTTAATGCATGGCAGAGACATGGAATTGCCGTATGAAGAAATTTTAAAACCATCAAAATTAAAATATGATTATGACACAAATTATGCATCAGAGTTATTAGCTAGATTAAATTCAGCATTTAAAATCGTCAAACAAAACTTAGAAAAAGCTGCTGACGTAAGAGAAAGACAATATAATAAACGAAGTAAACCTGTAGAATTCAACACTGGAGATCTAGTGTACTTACATAATCCAGCTTCAAAGATAGGCATATCTAAGAAATTATCAAAACCATGGGAAGGCCCATATCGAATACAAGAAAAACTTGGACCAGTTACATATAGAATCAAAGAAATTGAAGGGAAGAAAGAACAAGTAATTCACGTTAATAGATTAAAACTAGAGATGCATTCGGGCGGGCCGGGCCGGGCTTTGAGGTTTGGATCGACTCGGCCCGAAAATAAAAATTACCGGCCCGACTCGAAGATCGACTCGACAAAAAAATTAGCTAGCCCGGCTCGAAAATTGACTCGAAATCGGGCCGGGCCGGGCCAAAGCTCGAAATTGGGTGCATCCGGCATTCCTAATGTTGATTTTTATGTTAAGGCAAAATGTTTAACTTTTTTCGTGTCAAACTTATAAAAAACCTCTACATTCTTATAACTTTCAACATTAGTCAACATAAGTAGTTAAAAAAGAGACCCTTCTAGTGTAAGTTTGTTATAAAAATTACTAACCTACGAGTATTTAACACTTTGTTTACCAAAGAATTTAAACAACTTTTTCACAAATCTTATATAAAAAAATAGAATTTTAATTTACATAAGGATTTTTTATCTAACTTTGTTTCTGCTCAAAAATAGGACAAGAAACCATTATGGTAGGAACAAAAATCACTTTTATTTAAGTATACGAGTAATAACAATAATAATAGCATCATCACAATATAATTATTATGCTTTAATGAATAATCTTGAATTCTTGAAGTAAAATAATACATTTTTATTTATTAATATGTGAACTGTGTTGTTATTAAATCATTTTGATCCTTTTTAACGTCATCCATTTTCATTAAAATATTAAGGAAACTGTGCATTTGAATGAACTATAAGATTTTTCGGGCTGGCCCGAAAAGCCCGAATTTTCGGGCCGGGCCAAAATCAAAAGTCCGGCTCGCCTCGATTTTTGAAAATGATTAGCCCGATTCGGCCCGATAAAAAATATCTTTGGCCCGGCTCGATGATCGACTCGAAATCGAGGCGGGCTTCGGGCCGGGCCGGGCCAAAGCTCGAAATCGAGTGCATCTCTAATTAAAACATTATTACGAAATTAATAAAAATAACGAAAATAAAGACAGCGATGAAGAAAGTCAAGAAAATGAAGACAATGAAGAAGAAGAAGAATATTCATATCAAGAACCACTAATTCCGTTCTTTTCACCAGTACCTAATTTTGTAGAAGACAATGAAGAAAGAAGACACGGCCATCTCGTTTCCCATAAAAATCAAGAACAACGAATGTCAGAAGAACAAGAAATCGAAATTCAAGAAAGGGCAGAAGACCAATTCGAAGAAGTTACTCAAGAAAATCAAGAACGAAATATATCAGAAGAACAAGAAATTGAAATTCAAGAAAATGACCACAATATTGACAAAGACACCAATTCTGAAAATTTAAATACACAAACAAGTAATATATCAAACGGTCATCGATATCATTTAAGAAGTCGAGGTCCTGTCAAAGATGAGCCATGTCAACTTCCAAAAAGAATTTAAGAAAACAATAATAATCACATTACGTATTTGTTCCAGAGTGCAAAAGAAAGATAATAATCGAAGATGATTCAACGAAATATAATTATTTTTTATTTGATATTAATGAATTCACCAACAGAAGGGATCATAGCATATGATTGTCAAGGTACGCAAATGAATATTACAACATTTGATTTAAATAGAATTGGAACATGTAAATTACCGACGGATCAAATAATAGTTACGAAAGAGGTAATTCAGTTACTTCAAATTAAAGATATTGAACTTATTCCCGTTTATCAATGTAAAATTCATATTACACGTTTAATAACACATTGTGGAATGCACCCCCACTCTTCAGCAGTAGTAGATGGCTTAGCAACTTATATACATCCTGTAAGTAGAGATATGTGCATGGAAATGCATAGATACAAAGTAATAAAATTCTATGGCAAAGTCATTGATCAATTGAAAGGAAATGGCACTACTTCAGCTAGTATACTTATGGCAGGGCACATGACAAGTAAAAATAGTTGTATTGGCGAATTTTATGAAGATCATAAAGGAAGTTGGAGTAATGTGATTGTACAGGCTACAGTTGATATTACACTACATAATAAATTTGTACCAGCAAAAATTGATAAAAATCAAATAAATTTGGACGGAATAACTTGTCCATATAAAGAAAGATTCTGTATCGATTCGGTATACGGTTACTCTTTCTGGGATCATGTAAATAACGATCAATGTTCGAATAATAAATATATAATCCTTTATGAAGGTACGGCTATAAGATTATCACCTGCAAATGTTTCGACTCAAAATTATGATGTGACAGTATACTCAGTGGACAGTCACAAGGCTGTATTTGCCATGCCAATATCACGACCTACAATGATATGTGGTCAAAGTGCCTATGAAACTGATCATCCAAAATTTTTCATTATTAAACCATCAGAGAGTGGAATGTTTTATTTTACTAAAAAGTCACTTTCTATATTTGACATGGATCCTACCACGTATATAAATACAAAAGTTGTATTTTTGGAAAGACATTTAAGAGGACAAATAAATTATTTATATAAAGATGTAATCCATCAAAAATGCACCGTAGAATAACAGGTACTGCGAAATTTACAAACTGGCTATAACTGCACCAGCCGAATTTGCTTATGCAAAAATGCAAGTACCAGGATATACAGCCATTAATCATGGTGAAATTGTACATATTATTCAATGCGCTCCAGTAGAGGTGTCAATCAGAAAAACAGAAACATGTTATCATGAATTACCAGTTACATATGACAATAAATCACTATTTATGAGTCCACGAAATCATATTTTGTTAAAGTATGCAACTGAAATTGGTTGTAATCCATTTTTATTTTCGGCTAATGAATTAGACGGCGCATGGTACAAAATTTCAAAAGGAATCCATGTGATGCCTTCGCCAGATACACTAAACCCTACCAATGAAAATAACTGGCAATATAAGAATCCCAAGAATTTATTTGCTGGTGGACTATATACTCAGGAAGATATGAATAAATTGTATGAACATCTAATTTTACCAGAAGAAAGACAAGCAGTCGAAGGTATACTCACCCGTGGAATGATGGGAATGATTCCGGATATGCAAGGTACAAGTTTTGAGAGACTTATTGATGAAAATTCCATAAAAACGTGGATTGCGAATGCTTGGCAAACATTATTTTCATGGATAACTATTTTTGGCAATGTCTCATCAGCTTTAATTGGATTATATATGCTTGGGAAAGGATTAAAATTTATAATTGATACATTAATTCATGGATTTTTATTATATGATATATTTGGTTGGAATATTCGTTTGTTAGGAGCCTTGTTCGATAGTATCACAATGTATTGTGTATATCGTAAACAAAATATTGAAAAAATGAAGAATGAACAAAACCATGTAAAGACGAAAAATCAAGAAGTAGAAGTTAAACTAGAAGAACAGACCAGTACGCGAATATACCCGGTAGTAGAGCAAACAGAAGTAAATCGATCTTGGTTGACTAAATAAAGATAAGGCGATAGTTCCTTTTAAAGCTACTTGTGGAGGTGAATACAGAATACATCCTATGCCCATTTGACTTAGTTTTGTTCCCTTTTTCTAAATTTGATGTACCTTATTTCACCCGAGGAACTTAATTACGCCCATTTCACATGGAGTAAAACTCCTGTTAAACTTCGTGCAAAGCATATTTAAATTAGGTTAAGAAAAACCTAACTTCTTGTTGGTAACATGCGAGCCTGAAAAGACTTAGTTATTGTTGAGAAAAACAATCACATGGTGCTAACAATTAGTTAACCCAAATAAATAGTTATTAGGTTTCTAATGAAAATTGTATAATATGTATGAAATTTTGTTTCATGTAATCTCTGGACCATTGAGCGTGTGGGGAAAGAGAGGAAATTGAAAGATGAATACTACCCTCAAAATCAAGGCAAAAAGTGGTACTTTTATATTCCATCAACTGATTGCTGCAGTAAAATCATGGTGTGAAGTTATTAACTTGCACCGCCATCAACAAAATTGAGCAACGCACAAATGGACGGCCGCCGTTTTGTACGCTGATCAATTCTAATGAAATTGAGGAAAGCAGCCCCTAACTTAAGTAATCACGCACCTAAATCATCATCGGATGAAGTCAAATTCCACTCACCACCTGAAGGATTTTCCACCCGTCGTAATATTTGATAAAACTGTTATTGTTATGTAATGTTGTTATGATAATGTGAATAAGTGTTTCTCAGACAATAATTTCCCCTATCGTCTCATATGTGTCATTATTTTGTGTAATTTTAAGTATATTTTAACATTGTTATAATTTATGTAATAAAAGAAGTCTCCCTCCTAAAAGTTCTCAAAATTTTTGTTTATTATAACTGAAGAATTTCTCTTTGAAAAATTCTTTCCCCAAGGGGAAAGGAATGTAATGACTGTAAATGTTTTATTATTTTCATATATAATATTTGATCGTACGACTGTACTTTATCTAAACAAAGCGCGACGCATCATATGCGAAATACGGGCGCGGCAGTCTTCAAAGTTCTTTCGTGGGGGCTGGGTCAAAATTTTGTAAAAGAAGTTATTACCAGGTAAAACCGAATCCCTGTGATCACCAATCTATCCAGGAGACTTTTTTCACTTCTAGAATCTACTTAAGGTAGGTTTTCTTCTTTTGTATATTTTTTTTACAATTTTTATTGTTAATGTATTATTGCGTAACAACTGGGCGTAACAGTTAAATGTAACAACTGGGCGTAACAATTGGTTTTTTACAGTTGAATGTAACAGTTCAATTATTTTGTATTTGAATCAATATTTTTATATATACTTTTTTCTAATTTTGAAATTATATTTTGTTTGAGTTAAATTTGTATTGTTAAATTTCCTAACAATTTTGACTCCGCTCGGTCAGAATTGGACATAAATTCTTGGTTATAGTTTTACCATTGCTACCAAGGTAGGTAAAATTTTTATATTAATTTGTGGGTGTTACATATGGGTTAGATCATAACAGTGCTTACAGGATTTATTTCTTTGGAGAATGCAGGTTTATTTATGCTTGGTAGTGCAGGATATTCGTCAAGTATTGGTAGTTCCATGGAAGGTTCTTTGTGTTGATCATTGTTAGTGGATGTTATTAGCATATTTTCCAAGTTAGTTTTTGCATTTTATTTCTGTATGCCCTTGAGCGTTGCATTTTTTGCATATAATTGTGTCAGAGGATAAAAAAATTCGGTGTTCTGTGTTTTCGTGGTTTATTAGGATGCTCTCCGGTACGTTTTGTTTTTGCGTTTCTGGAATATAGACCTGTCTTCTGAAACTTAATATATGTGCATAAGATTGATCTGGTATGCCAGCTCTTAAGTTGTTTATTGATGATAGCGTTTTAATATTCAGATTGTACAGTACTTTTGTTATCTCATCGTGTGGAATGGAGGGACATACATTTGATAATATTATTCTGGTTGCAGGTGTAATGTATCGTCTAATTTCTGTTTGGTTGTTTTGTACTACTATTTTACTGTGGTTCGTGACTAGAGAATCTATTATGGCTTTGTTATTCAGGAAGATGCATATGCGTTGGTTTGATAATCGTGATACGTGGGTTATGTTTTCTGGTTTTACCAGATTTCCAATAGCTACGCAGTATTCTTTTAAGGATATCTCATTTAGTGCATTTATAATAATTGCTTGGTCTTTCATTGGAAACGTGTTTTTGTTGTGTTTTGTTTAGTAGCGTTAGAGTATGTTGAATTGTTTCTTGAGTTGAGACTACCTCCGCCATCTCCCGGGTCATACATGTCGAAGCTTTAGATACAAGACGCAAACCATCAATGTAGAGGTTAGCGATTGTGTGGCAACTACCTGATGACAGATGGTAGTTCGCTATTTCGATGTTCTATACTATAGAACACGAATAGCGACGATCTTCCTTGGAGGTTATGTTTGGATGTATCGGTATATCGGTTTTAGTAGGTCAATCAGATTTGTTTATTGTATATATCAGAGATAACATATCTATATACATAGAGTAGATCCAAATTATTTTCTGGGAATTTGTGAAGAAAGGTTTTCTTCAGGTAACGTTGATGCGGGAATGTCCGTAAAACCTTGGAACACTGGTTCCATAGAACGTCCAACATTAGCTTCACCTGCATTTTCAATTTCGGGAAGATGTATAATACCCGAAGTCTGAGAAATGCATGGTGGTTATTAAATCTTAAATTCTAAAAGAAACATAATAAATTAATAAATATAACCGTACAGAAATGAATTAAACCGAGTTAGTGTAAAAATTATTAAAATAGTTTTGTCCGTATTCTTTGAAAGGTAACATTTGAATTTGCCATAACGATTAAATAATATTATTCCATTGAACTGTCAATATTATTCAATTAGCGTTACGAAGGTCATTAATTCATAAAAAGCAATTGAATTATGAGTATATTATTTGACAGTTGTGAATAAACATTATTAACAAGTTAAGGAAAAATTATTGGATATGCAGTCTTACTAAAATGATTTTATGAAATTATCATTTAACAATCCGACGTTTCGGTTTCTAGTAAGCAATCATCAGAACTATGTTAAAATGCAGTAAATACAATAATTTTTTCCCTAAAGAAATACCAGTAACTAATTATTAACAAGACCTACAACATTAACTTTACTGAAACACAGATAGAAAATAGTAATTTCAATTTGAAAGTAGGAGTTTACAAACTACAAATTTTGAAAGTTATTAAAGTGATTTTTTTTGTGAATGATTACTTATACGTAGAAAGATGTTAAAATAGAAAAAATAAATATATTTGTTGAAGATATTAAAGTTTATTCCTGTATCAAGTCGATATGGATCTTCACTTTTTTGAAAAAGAATATAATTATTGATATGTCATAAATGTCATTACATGTACTTTTGGTTTAATATAAAAGTTTTGTTAATTCAATTGCTTGTGCTCTTATTTTCTTGTATTTTAACGATATTCTGAACAGGTTATGGGCCCAGTCCATGCTGTAACTGTAGAATTTCCTTATTGAAGAATATCTGAATAGTGTTATAGTGGTTCAAATGGCAGATGCAGAAAATTTTGCTTTAGCGCCATTACGAGGCAAGCAAAATTGAGCAACTTGGAAGCATGGTATGAAATTTCTTTTCAAGATGCATAATAGTTTGGACGTGGTATTAGGTCTACAAACTATGCCGGATGCACCTGAGGAAGAAGCGAACCAGGAAACTATACGGTCATACGAAAATAAGAAAAAGTTATTTTTAGAAATATAGCAGAAGATCAAAAGGATTTTGTAATGGATTGTGACACCGCAAAAGCTGCATGGGATGCTTTACATGTTATTTATGAGCAAAGCTCATGTGCCAGGTTGGGTCGTTTGTTTAATGCTTTCTTTAATAAATGTCAAAAAGATCCTGCTGATACAGTTGCTAAACATGCAGCAAAGATGATTCAGGCTTGGAATGCGATGCAGGAAGAATTGCAGAAACGTCATAAATCAAAACTGCTAGAAGAATTATTGATGAATCGGTTGGATGAGTCATTACCTGATGAATATTTTGAAATTATTGCAGTATAGGATGCAATGGCAGACGAGGAAAAATCAACTACAAAAATGGTAGAATTTATATCTCGTCACGAACAAAGGATGTTCGAGCGTAGTGAAAAAGAAGTACCTGAAAAATCAGCCTTTATAGTAAAACATGGTAATAAAAACGAACGCAAAAAATTTACTGGAAAGCCTAATTTCGATAAGAAAGGAAATATTAAAATAAATAAGGTATATAAATGTTATCTTTGTGGAGAGCAAGGACATTTTAAAATAAATTGTCCTAAAAGGAAAAGAAATCAAAAACCCCAAGATAATAAATCTAATAACATTGAAATGAATTCAGTATCAAAAGGAATTAGAACAGGTGTGTTTGTAGCTGAATTTGCTGAAAAAAATGAAGCAGATGCATGGATACTGGACAGTGGAGCAACTGTTCACATGACAGCGGATAAGAAAAGTTTTATAAGCTACGAAGAATTTGTTAGGCCAGAAATGATATCTGTTGGTGTTCTTCATCAAATTCAAGGATTAGGAAAAGGAAATGTTGCAATAAAGTTATGGAAAAATGGAATTTGGTGTAATCATATAATGAAAAATGTCTGGTATGTTCCGGAAATTGGAAAAAAATTATTTTCAGCGAGGGCTGTACTTAAAAACGGATATGAATTACACATGAAAGGAGATGATTGTCAACTTTTATTTAACAATGAAATTATGGCTACTGGAAGAAAACTTCCTAGCAGTGAACTCTATGGATGTTAATAAAAGTTATTTCACAACAAAATCAAAATTTGTTAGTAGCTGAGAAAATTGAATCATCGCAGGTGTGGCACGAAAGATTAGCACACCAAAATAAAGTTCACGTGCGACGATTTCTTCAACAAAACGTATACTTTTTACAGAGACTAATAACTTCTGTGAGGGATGTGTACATGGTAAACATCAGCGTTTTAGTTTTGGAAATAGAAATGACAGAGCCAAGACTCCTGGTGAATTGGTATATGCTGATGTTTGTAGACCAATGGAGGAAGTTTCTCTTGGTAAGGCTAGATATTTTGTCGTTTTCAAGGATGATTATACCAAGTTCAGGATGGTGTACTTTATGAAGAAAAAGTCCGAAGTTCCGGAAAAATTAAAAATGTTCATTGCTGAAGGAAAAGCAGCAGGTCATGAGCTCAGGCAACTTTTGAGTGATTGCGGAAGATAATTTATAGGTAAAGATACTCAAGATCAATTAGTCGATGCAGGTATGACTCATCGCACTAGCATGCCATATACCCCTCAGCAAAATGGTGCTGCTGAAAGGGAGAATAGAATTCTTGTAGAGCGTGCAAGGTCAATGCTTTTAGATGCTAATCTACCGAAGAAACTGTGGGCTGAAACAATAAATACGGCTGCTTATGTTTTAAACAGGACTGGACCAACAACAACAAGTTCAAAATCAACACCGTATGAATTATGGTATGGTCGGAAAGCTCGAATTTCGCATCTTCGTGTCTTTGGTACAGTTTGTTTCGTACACAAACCGGAAGTACTGAGAAAGAAGCTAGATTCAAAGTCATACAAAGGATATCTTGTTGGTTATTGCAAGGACGATGGCTTTCGAGTTTGGATTCCTGAAATTGACAATGTGTTTTTAAGCAGAAATATAATTTTTAAAAAAGAAAACGTAGCAGTTAACATTGAAGAAATTTCTGATGGACACGTTGAGCAAGATTTTTTTGACTTTAATTATTCAGACATTTTGTTTCAGAAAGGTGACCGAGTTGATGAAAATGAAAGTTCTGTTCATCCTGGTGAAAGTGAAGAGGAAAACTTAGTAAAAACGGCTCCTGTTGCAAATGAAGAGAAGAAAACAGTTGGGAATTTAGTAGAAACAGCTCCTGTTGTACATGAAGAGGAAGAGACAGTTCCTGTTGTACATGAAGAGGAAAATTTAATAGAAACCAATATTTTACAACAGCTTCGAAATAGAAATGAAATTCGGAAACCAGATAGATATGGTGAGTGGATATTTTTGGCAAAAATATATAAATCCTAAGTCATATCAGGAAGCATTAAAGTCAACTAAGAGTATTCAGTGGATTAAGGCAATGGAAGAAGAAGTTAAATCGTTAAAAAAGAACGATACCTGGAAATTAGTAAATCATCAAGCAGATTTATCAGTTATGAAAAGGCCGATGAGTTTATACAAAGAAATATGTAACAAATGGTGAAGTTAAAAAAATATAAGGCACGATACGTTATAAAAGGATATCAGCAAAGATATGATATTGAATATGATGAGACTTTTAGTACGGTGGTTCGTTTTACAACAATTCGAACAATGCTAGCTGTGGCAGCAGGAAGAGGTTTGGTAAGAAAACAATTTGACGTTGTGACTGCATTTCTAAATGGAGATATTGGAGAAGACATCTACATGGAACAACCCGAGGGTTTCAGTGGTGGCACTGACAGAGTTTATAAGCTACGTAAAAGCTTATATGGGTTGAAGCAGGCATCTCGTTGCTGGAATGCCAAATTTTGATGGTAACCATATATGTTGATGATGGTCTCGTAGTTGGATCAAATGAATCAGAAGTAAATCAGTTACTTGATGATCTTGCAAAAGACTTTGAGATTACAAGAGAAACAACGCACAACTACTTAGGAATGGAAATCACAGATGAAAAAGATGGTTCAATATTCATCACACAAAAAACTTATACAGAAAAGATATTACATTGCTTTAATATGACCGATGCTAATCCAGTATCAACGCCTATTGTTAAATTCACCGAAGTAGAAGAAAAAGAACAACCACTAGAGCCAGAAGTACCATATAGGGAAGCAGTAGGGAGTTTAATATATTTGGCAACAGTCACAAGACCAGATATAGCCTACGCTGTAAGCATTGTATCGCAAAATTTAGAAAAACTACTTTACAGGACTGGAATCGTGTTAAAAGAATATTTAGATATTTGCGTGGCACATGTGGCCTAGGTATAAATTTTTTTTTATTTTAAACCAGGAATTTTGGAAGCTTTTTGTGATGCTGACTATGCTGGTGATCCTATAACAAGAAAATCTAGGACTGGAATAGTTTACCTTTTTAGTGGAGGAGCAATAAGTTGGCGTAGTCAAAAACAACAATCTATTGATTTGTCAACTACGGAAGCTGAATTTATTTCAGCTGCGAAGGAGATAGTTTGGTTAAAAAGACTGCTGTCTGAAATGGGTCAACTTCAAAAAACTCCTGTATTAAAAATTGATAATGCCAGTGCAATAAAACTTGTGAAAAACCCAGAGTTTCACAACCGCACTAAGCACATCGAAGTCAGATTTTTGTATGTAAGAGAACAATATTTAAAAGGTGGTTTTCAGATTGACCATATTCAAGGTACAAAGCAGCCTGCAGACATCTTTACGAAAGCGTTACCGAAGCCAGCATTCCAGAAAAATCGATTTCATTTAGGAATCAACTTTAAGGGAGGATGTTGAAGATATTAAAGTTTGTTCCTGTATCAAGTTGATATGGATCTTCACTTTTTTGACAAAAGAATATAATTATTGATATGTCATTACATGTACTTTTGGTTTAAAATAAAAGTTTTGTTAATTCTATTGCTTTTTTTGCTATTTTTTGTATTTTAACGATATTCTGAACAATATTAAAGATCAGATAAACTTACCAGGCACATCGTGTACGTTCGGTACAGCTCCACGGTTTAATTTTGTTTTTTTTTTGAGAGAATTTTGAAATGAAAAATCTCCAAAATGCCGTTCACAAACTCGACATTGATCTATGGCAGATTTTGATTTATCCCTTATGAGAGCTGCTAAGTGTAAATTTGTAACCCATTTCTCCAACACAACAGCAGCCATATTCATAGTAAGTAAAATAGAAAAGCCAGGTCTAAAAATTGTACCAAGTTTAAATCTGTGTTAAAAAGATCTAGATTAAACTCATTCTAGCACAATCGATCTACTAGGACTTGGTCTTTTTCGATATCCGCCATGCGCAATAGCACAGTTTGTGACAGTTGTCATATGATAATTATTTGTTTGTAAACCAATCTACAAAACTAAACTTGTTGACAGTCGGCAATTAAATTTAAACAATTGATATAATTTGAAGGTACATATGAGAAATACAGAAATATACGCAATATTTCTTTTTAGTGTGATATATTCAGATTTACAATGAGTAAGTGAGAATCTAATTGGACACAAAATGAAAAAAATCTGCTTTTGGAGCAACTGAAAATCCATGCAAAGGTTATGGAAAATAAAACTGTAAATAGTGCAGCCAATTCCAAAAGAAGAAGAAGCTTTCAAAAGTATTTCATATATATGTTTATATTTGCAAGGAACAAAAAGAAAATATAGGAACAATGAAAATAATGAAGATGACAGCAAAGATACTACAAAATCAGTAACATCAACCCCAAAGAATTTAATTTTATTAGTTATAATCTTTCATACAGAATGTATTTTATTTATGAATCATTTTTTTCCTTCTATTTTAATAAACTTTGTTAATTAAAATGTTTTTATATAGTTCCCTTGGGTCATTATCCTGTCTTTCGACGTTTTGTTCTTCATTAATAATAATAATAATAATTTATTCGCCACAAATGAAAAAAATACAAAAAACGTACAACAATGGCCAGTCAAAACATATGGATTCAAGTTAAAATTAAAGAAAATCCAATATATAATAAATTAAAATAAAAAGGCCTATAAAAAAACACAGAGAAATAGTGAAACACATTTAAAAAAGTTAAAGTAAAATAATAAATTAATGATGATGAAAGTTAAAAACACATATTTAAAAAAAGTTAAAGTAAAAAAAATAAATTAAGGATGATCAAAGTTAAAAAAATCGTCAATTGAATAAAAACAATGACGAGTGAAATATTCTTTGAGCCCCTTTTTTAAAACCGTTAACACTTTGGATTGCTTTTATGTAATCTGGCAATCTATTAAAAATTTTTATTGGCATGTAAGATACATTCCCGTGAAAATTTTGAGTGCGATGTTTAGGTATATATAATTTACTCACATTACGTGTGTCATAGAATCCGTGAACTTGTTTATTGGTAGGGAAAAGAGCAGGATTTGCAGGGAAGTGTAAGGAGATGGAGAGTTACAAAAATATCTCTGCACGACGTTTGGAAACTACAACCTATTATGGCTCTAACTATCATATTCTAGGCTTTAAAAATAAGTTGTGTTTGCGGTGAGTTACCCCAGCAAATAATACAATAAGATAGCTTACTATATACATGAGCATAATAATATTTTTTTATAATGTCAATGCTAACAAATTTTTTTAATTGTCTTATTACATAGCACGCTATTGACAATTGATTTATAAGATACTGGCTATGATGAAACCAAGAAAAATTAAAATTGCAGTGCAAACCCAGAACTTTAGTAAAAGTAACTGGAATAATAACGGTGTTATTAAGGGATGCGGATAAACTGAAATTACGTCCTTTTAACATGAATTGCAGTAGCTGAGTCTTGCTAGCGTTAAGTACAACACCATTTATGTTGCACCAGTTTAACATCGCGTCTATACACTTTTGCAACTCAGAGTTGAGAATAATATTCGACGAAGCGGCTACTATAACAGAAGTATCATCTGCAAAAAGGCAAACATCATTTTGGGGGAAAAATTGGGAAGATCATTTATGAAAAGGAGAAAAAGTAAAGGACCAAGTACACTACCTTGTGGGACTCCAGATGTTAAGGGTTTTCGTTCAGATTTATACGTATGTCCATCAAGATTTATATGTACAGTTTGAAATCTGTTAGACAAGTAAGACTTTATCCACAGAAGGGCATTTCCACGAATACCATAATGAAACAATTTGTCAAAAAGTATTTCATGGCTTATGGTATCGAAAGCCTTAGCTAAATCAAAATAAATTCCAGCAGTGCAATGTTTATTGTCAAGGTGTTGAAGGATGCTACAGAGACTAAAGTATAATGCATGTTCGGTAGTTTATTTATTATCCGGTTCATCGGAATCTTCGCTACTTACAATCATCTATAAAGAAATAATATAATATTAATAATGTTATTTTACTTCCTAATAATAAATATACACAATATACCGTCTCTATCATCCAATGTTTCACAGCTATATTGTGAAGAACTGCCAATGCAATAATGCTAATTTCAGCTGTTTTTAAAGACATCTGCATTTCAATCCCATTGGCCGAATCATCGTTCTACAACGTTTCTGGTTCTGATGTGTGCTTCGTTGTATCGTTGTTCCGCATTTGTAGTAAAGCGAAGATCTAGAATAAGCATAAAACTCCTATGAGAATTCCACTGATTTCACTAGATTAACATAATTTAATATTATTAATACTAGAATTTCGTTTACATAAAAGTCTGCCTATGTACCTAAAATCGTGTCTTCAAGTTGCAATGATTCCATATTCTTGAATCGTATGCACTGCCCCTCCATCGTGCAACAATGTGTCAGATCTTGGCATTTGAATCACAAACAACCTACAACCAAGTAATAATTGTTACACAGAATGTTAATTAAAAAGCGGACCATAGATGTCTAACATGGGAAATATATTATTTTCTATTTTCGTAATGTAATATGTTTTCGTGATAAAATTAGACAATTACCTATGTATATATTTTTCTGAATTCAGTTTCGTCATATTTTTCGATGGGATTAATGTGTTCAAGATATATCTTTTGTTTCCTTCTGCATTCAATAAATCATGAATTCTAATTAAAAATCATTAATATAAATATATTGGTTATATAGGTAGATATCGAAGTAGATATATATATTATTCAATAAAATAAATTTCTACTTACGTTTACTTGTAAAATTATATTTTGAAATATAACCTCACTGGCTTTCTTCTTGTTGACAATTGAACATCTGCATTTAAACCAGCGTAAAACTAGGGGTCTGCCGGGTCTAAATATCAGACCGTATTTAAACCAGCACTACCGTTAGTCCAGTACTATGAATAAGGGAAAAGCCGAATCTAAACTACTATGCTTATAGACCAGGTTTAAACCGGTATATTTTTACTATGAATACGGCTGCAGGTGTTTCAGGAAGGCTGAGAACGATAAGTTTAGGTTATCTCTATTGTTGCTGTTACAGCCAGGAACAATGAATTTGTACGTACGCATGGCCTGAAAAAAAATAAACTACATTTTACTAACTAATAGCATGAATGTAATATATGAATGTTATGATTATTTAATCATAAAAAAACAATAGTAGTGCATTAATGTAAAAATCTTTGTAAAAATGTAAGAATAATTTGTCAACTAATCTTACTTTCAAACAAAAACACAATGGGGTATTCCACTCAATTTTTTTTATTTTAAATAAAACTTCATTCAGTCTTGAAGCAATTCATAGTATTAAAAAATCTTAATTGTTCCTAGTTTAACAGTATTTTATTTTCGAGAAATCAGTGTAACGTCACATTTCCCCTATATTTGTCTTTCTCACACACACTGCTCTGAGTACGCTGCGAGAGAAAGATAACAATTGTATGACGTCAATTTTCCCTTTTAGGAAATGTGAAATATCTCGTAAAGTAATTATTTAAAAAATGTTTTCATTGTTTTAACTGTTATTTATTGAGCCATACTTTATGTTAAATTGAAATTTTTTCAATTTTTTTGTTATGATGGAATAATGCATTAATGTAAAAATCTTTGTAAAATTGTAACAATCATTTACCAATTAATCTTACTTTTAAACAGTTTCAATGTCAACGATTCATGCATTAACAAAATATTTCTTACCTTAGAAACAAACTTCTGCACTGGCAATTTAATAGTAATACTGATTTGTGATAAACTTTTCCACGTGCAATTTCCCCTTACCTCTTTCCTCCCTTACCACCAAGATACTCTGTTTAAGATCGCTCATAAGACTGTCACCCTCTGGTATATATGTAGTGCAGGTAGTATTGTTTTGTGTTAGTGTAATTTTCCCAAAATAGTTTGGACATACCTTGATTTTAACAAATTTATTCGTAGATCACTATGGAGCGTTTCACAAGTTGAAAAGTCCCTAGAGTCACTCTTTATGAGTTTTTAAACTACTGTATATATGTTTATAAAACTAATAATTTATCTTACAATCTACTAAAATAATTATTTATTAAATTTCTTCTTCTGTGGGTATTTTCACATCTAGCAGCTGCAGGTAATAATTGTATGTTACCATTATCAGCTTCCTCTTCTTGTAACGAATGTGAGGGTCAATTGGAGGCTCTTCTTCGTTCATATAAATAGCAATATTATGAAGTATCGCAGTAGCCACAATAAGTGCCAAAGCTCTATTATTGTTACAAATATAACATTAAACATCAATGTTATGACACCAAATGTGTTTTACTTACAAGTAATACCTGTTTAATTTAATTCTAATTTCCAATCTAAGGACAGAAAACCTTCTTTTCCAAACACCATATTGACGTTCTACTACTCGTTATATAAATTTTCTGCCCGGGTTTGCGGATTTAAAAGAGGTGTAAGAATATATGGTCTATATAAAAATTAAATATGTTGAAAAGTTTATTTTATATTTCAGCATTATTTGTACTACAGGGTGGAAACGAACTTAATGTCATAAATTTAAGGGTGAGTAATATGACATGTGTAGAGTACGAAACAGAAAGAATTTTTTAAAAATTCGCATATTAAAGGTAGTTCTCATTAAACTAACATTTTTGGTACCACTGGACCACTGACAACTTTAATACTTGAAATTAATTTAATTAATTTACGTAATGTTTCTGTATAATCAAATCTTAATTATTTCTAACGTAATTTATTTTGAAAGTTCAATGAAATATTAATACTTCGCAGAATTATTTTTATTAAAGAAAAAAAAAAACAGAATGGATTAACTGATAAATAGCAACAATACTAGAAACTTTTCATGTAATAATTTTAACATGAAAAAAACTTACCTTAAAAATCAATTGAAGAATAAACACAAAAGTTATAAATATTGTTCAAAATTGTCACCTCCCACAGCTACACCCAATGCACTGCGTTGAATTAATAAGACACTACATGCCAGGTTCATATGATTTTCTTGTTTAATAATTTCAGCACGGCTTTGAATCCGCATCCTCAATTCTTCAACAGTTTCAGGGGGGTTTTGATTATCATACACCAAGGACTTCAAATGACCCCACAGATACAAATCTAAGGGATTGAGGTCAGGTGATCTTGGTGGCCATGATACAGGACCTCCACGGCCAATCCATCTGTTCCCATAGGTATTATTTAAATGCTGCTGCACATTTCTTGAAAAATGAGGTGGAGCACCATCATGCTGAAACCATGCATGTTGACGATGGAGTGAGGGAACATCTTCTAATAATACTGGTAGAACATTTTGTAAAAATTCCAAATACTTGTCACCATTTAATCTATTGGGCAGTGTATATGGTCCAAGCAAATTTCAATTTAAGATACCAGCCCAAACATTTAATGAAAATCTGTGTTGCAAACTACTTCTTACTACAACATGTGGATTTTCTTAAGGCCAACAATGCATGTTGTGGAAATTATGGACACCGTCACGTGTGAAAATTGCTTCGTCACTAAATATTATAAGTGAAGTAAAATTAAAATTTGCAGCATGTTGTTGCAGAATCCGCTGACAAAATATCGTTCTAGCTTGATGATCAGCAGGCATTAATCCTTGAACACGTTGAAAATGGTATGGATGATAATCATTCTTGTGTAAAATTTTCAAAAAACTCGTGTGAGATATTTCTCTTACAACACGAGACACTCTGCTACTAATTTCCGGGTTAGCATGCATCAAGTCTAACACTTCATCTTCAATGTTGTGGTGTAGTCTGCGACCGCCGCCATCTCGTCCATTATTTCTTCTTAAATTGCCTGTGTCGCGAAGACGCTGTGTGACGGTGATAAACATCCTGCGATCAGGCTGGCCTCTTCCAGGATACCGTTCGGCATACTGGCATACAGACCTGCTGCTAAAACCGCGTTTTGTCCCACTTCACCATAAATCAAAAACATATCCACTAATTCAGAATTAGAATACATTTTTTTAACAAGAGCACAGCAAAAATCACTTGTCACTAACACTTCCGAGAATAATGAATTATTTTATGTACCTATTACACAATTATTTTCGGTGCAAATGGTATTTAATTTAACTATTTAGAATAATTTAATTTAATTATTAATAATACAACTAATTTTGAATGTATTTTTGATAAACATATTTTTAATGAAATATGAATTAAAACAGCAGTAAAAAAAAGTTTCCTTAAGAAAAGTCGAATTTTCGTTTTTCGAATTTTAAAAAAATTCTTTCAGTTTCGTAATCTACACATGTCATACTGCTCTCCCGTAAATTTATGACAATAAGTTCGTTTCCACCCTGTATATACTTGCAAATGTAGCCCGAATCACCTAATAATAAATATTTGCCAAATTCTCCAGTTTCAAACCGTCCTTTGATTCATGAATTATTGAATATAGTTTGGTCATGTGTTGCTCCTGGCCACCGAGCAACTATAACAAGTATTTTTAAATCAGGCCCTGATATGGTTTGTACATTAACAGACAAATAGCCTTTTCTGTTACGGAAATTTTCAGCATCATTTCCACCTAAATAAATCAAATTATGTATATAGATGTTTTTGATTGGCCTTTTTTGGTACCTAATACTCTTAAACGATATAATTATTAAAAGTGAATTCTATGGCTTAAATAAGCTGAATTATTTTAGGTATGTGCGAAAAATTCATTAATTCTTTATTACTGTTATTCGATTAACATTATTCTAACTCAGTTCTTTTTAAAAAGAGTTTTATTTTAATAATAGTCCGGGAGGTAGCTTTGCAAATACAAAAGTCGTAGTAAGCTTATTTTGACATTAATAGTTGATCTCGTGTGTAGCAAAAAAAAGTGACTGTCATTCCCGTATATTAAATAATGCACCATTGTTGTCGTCATCGTCTTATATCTCTCACTATGCCTAGCAGTCTTCTGGTCCGGTCAAGCGCCGAGAGTGCAAGTTCTGTCTTTTTGACTTGTTAACTCCGTGTAAGCGGTTGTTTGTTTCACGAAGTGGTGAATCTTATCTTAGCAACCACGAGGTGCTCTTGTTTAGGAAGACCTGGTGCTAGGTGAGTTTGTACGGCTGTTTTCTATATTTATTTGTATATTTGAATTATGTTTGTTGAGTAAAAACTGTAAATAATTTATTCTATGCCATGTGTTTTATATGCACAATATATTTTATGTTTTCTTGCGTTAACTTATTATGTTTTCACTATAATAATTATGTTGAACTATTTTTTATATACTTTGTAATTATAAATATATATTTTGCATGAAATTGAAACTATGTAAATAATTCTAGGGTAACATTTTCACGAAGTGAAGTAAAAATTACTGCAAGCTATTCAACAAGAAGAATTTATTTTTTTCCTTGGAATTTTTTCCTTCACCATCCCGGCTAAAAGAACCCCCGTTTTGTTACAACTTGGCGACCAACGACGGAGCCGAGTGGAGGAAAAAAATAAATATGCCGGTAGATCAAAGTCCAAGAGAGGGTGCTGTGCCAAGAGGGGGCGCAGTAACACGAAATACCAGAGCACGTACAAGAAACGTTGAAGAAGATGTAGCATTCCGACGTATGATGAACAAGAAATATCACAAAGTGCGCATACACAACGAAGAACAACAGATATGTACCTGGAGAGTATGATTTCGCGGGCTATTGGAGCAGCGCTCATACACCAAAGAACGATGCAAGCGCCAGTCCCAGACCCGTTGAAAATAATACCAGTGTTTGATGACCAGGGGGGCACGCATCCAATGGAGTTCATATCAGCACTAGAAAGAGTGCATACTGAGAACGTGCAGTATGATCAAATACTACTCTATTGTAGGATGCAAATGAGAAATAATGCTTCATTATGGGCCGACGCTTTTCTGCCTACTTTTCAAAACTTTAGGCAGATGAAAACGGCATTTATTACACATTTTTGGGGCCCAACACGACAACTGCATGCAAAACTACGCCTGGAGTCCACCCGGTACCGCCATGGAGACGGCCCAATAGCGAATCATTTTATGAGGCAGATGGCCACGAGCCGCTACTTGGAACCACCATATTCCGAACCGACTTTAGTGGCTACGATAGCACGTCAACTTCCGCCCCAGTATGCCTGTATTTTGGTAGGAGTGCAGACGTGCGAGGACGCTCTAAATCGGCTAAGGCAGGCCGATTACTACACGGAAACGGATGAAGTACCAAAACCTCCAAGGGGGGGAAACAATCGTGAAGAGCCGCCAAGACGCTATCCGCCATTTAGGCGAGAGGCGCCACGACAACCCAGTGGAGAGCAGGGAGTAAAAGCACCAAGTAATACTACTCGTGGTGGAAACCAGTTCCATGACCGACGTCCGCTCAATGCGCTCCAGGAGGCACCAACCACTGACGTCGAGGATAACGGCGAGCCGTTGTCGGGAAACGAGGTGTAGGGGGTCACGTGGCTCCAGTGACCTCTACCATTCAGCAGCAGGAGCAGACCAGCGTCAACTACCCAGTAGATGACTTAACGGAAGAATGCGACGCCAGTCACGAACCAGATGACCTCCGGTGCCCGGTGGTCGTCATCACCGTCGGTGGCATGCAGTTTCCCGCTCTAGTAGACACCGGTAGCGTAGCTTGCTGCCTGTCTACTAGCACATGGAACCAAATAACCACAGGTGAGGTCGATTTTCCTATTTTTCCCGTCACCGGCATCAGGGTGTCAGGCGCTTTTAAAGGAAAACAACGTAAGGTCACTCACCAGGTGCAAATTGATTTTTATTTGAGCCAGTATAAATTTCGCCAAGAATTTTTATTAATTCCCGATTTAGCATTCAGCGTAATTTTAGGCATTGATTTGCTTAGAGCCATTAATGCAAAGTTATGTCTTGGTGAACGTTTCATTAGCATTACTTACATTCTGTGGTTCGCATCCCAGAAGAACAAACCCGGCATGAGTTTGCTGCACTTCGTTCTTGCGAGCTTCGCGCCCTCGAAGTGCGCCAAAAAACCTGTCATTCGTTTAAGGTCGATGTAAAGCATATAGCGGACATAAATAAAGCATTGTCCGAGTCTAATGTTAACCGAAACGAGGAAGAACTTGTGAGGGCTGTGTTACATCGTCATGAAAATATATTCTCTAATGTTCCCGGGCGTACCGCTGAATATGTACACGAAATACATCTCTCTGATTATTCACCTTTTGTAGTAAAATCGTATCCAGTCCCGATCGCACAACGGGAAGCAGTTCAACGAGAATTGGACAAAATGGAAAGTTGGGGAGTGATTGAACGAGCTGCGACTCCTTACATCAGTCCATTAGTAACAGCAGTAAAGAAAGATGGTAGCGTAAGGGTTTGTTTAGACGCACGTAGACTTAATAAAGTAATGTTGTCGGACAACGAGGCCCCTAGACCAATTGAAGATATTTTAGGCACTTTAAGTAACGTAAAGTTCATGTCTAGTATTGATTTAACGCATGGTTACTGGCAAATTCCGTTGAGAACAGAGGACAAAAAGTTTACGGGTTTTTTAGTTGGTTCTCGTTCTTATCAGTTTACTGTTTTACCTTTTGGTTTACTTACTGCTGTAGCCTCATTTAGTCGTTGTATCGATCTGATTTTGGGACCCGAATGTAGTTCTTTTGTGACCACGTATGTAGATGATTTACTTATTATGTCCGAAACCTTCTCAGAACATCTCGAACATTTAGACCGAGTGCTCAGCCGTTTATCAGAGGCGGGGTTTACGTTGAGGTTAGAAAAATGTAGATATTTTCTGAGGGAATTGAATTTTTTGGGTTACATTGTCAGTAATGAGTCCGTGAGGCCGGATCCTGCGAGAATTCAAGCAATCTCCAAAAAACATTAAACAGTTGCAATCATTTCTAGGTTTCTGTAACTATGACCGAAGATTCTGCGAGAATTTCGCAGCAACAACAGAACCGCTCACCAGGCTCTTAAGAAAACCAAAAAAATGGTTTTGGGGAGAGGAGCAGGAAGCTGCGTTCAATAAAGTCAAAGCTCTCCTGATGCAAGCGACGCAGGTGTATCACGTGGACCCATCTTCAAGGTTCTATGTACAAGTGGACGCATCAGATGTTGGAATCGGGGGCATCTGTTTCAACGAGTTAGCGGTGAGAGGCGTGTCGTCGCTTACACCAGTCGTCAGCTACTCGATCGAGAAAAACGGTATTCTGTATGTGAAAAGGAGGCTCTTGCCTTAATGCATGCAGTTCGAAAATGGAGAATCTTCTTACTAGGTAAGCCTTTTACTGTTTTAACGGACCACAGAGCCCTATTGTATCTAAAAACCTGCAGGCTGCTTTGCCCTCGTTTAAGCCGCTGGTGCTTGGCACTGCAGGAATTTGATTTTGATATCGTGTTGCTTTAGGACATTTTGGGGTTTACAAAACGTGGGCAGCTTTACGACGAGATGTCTGGTGGTCAAATATGCACCGCGATGTGAAGTCAGCTCTTCGTCGTTGCGACATATGTCAACGGGCGAAGATCAGCACTCTTCCAAAGCCCCAGCTGCAATCTATTACCGCCTCCAAACCGGGCGAGCTGGTCGCTCTAGATTTGTTCGGTCCTCTTCCAGTTTCGCGAGGAGGTGTGGCCTATTTATTAGTAATGGTCGACGTGTTCAGTAAGTACGTTTCACTTTTTCCATTAAAACGGGCGACTTCACTTGCCGTTATTCGGAAGCTGAAGAATGATTTTATACCGAATATCGGCAAACCCGAATCGATCCTTTCGGATCATGAAACCCAATTTACGTCGGGTATCTGGTCTAAAACGTTGCAAGAACTCGACATAAAAATGCGGTTTTGTTCTATTCGCCACCCGCAGGCAAATCCTAGCGAACGAGTCATGCGTGAGCTCGGTCGCCTATTTAGGACCTTTTGTCACGCTAATCACACCTGCTGGGCGTATGAAGTTCCAAAAATTGCTAATCTACTTAATTCCGTAGTACACGAAAGCACGGGCTTCTCCCCGGCGGAGCTGCAGCATGTGGACCCGCCTGTTAATCTACTGCGTGAGGAAGTACAGTATCCAGGTGCAGCGTCCATACCCAATTACGAAAAGCGATTAATTTTGGCTAAAGAGAGTCTTTTGGGGAAGGCGGAACGTAGAAAGGTTACTCATCCTAGTCGTCCCCATGTCCAATTTAAATTAGGGGACTTAGTACTGCTCAAATCGAACCCCGTTTCTTCCACACTCAACAAACAGGCAAGAAAATTTCTTTTATTGTTTGAGGGTCCGTTTCGGGTGAAAAATATTGTAGGTCCGACGACCGTCATCCTAGGGTTTGTCGATTCCGATGAAGAGAGAGGGGTCTTCCATATCAGTCACTTGAAATTGTATTCGGGGTAGTTTCTCGTCTGAAAAAAAAAATCTTTTTTTGGGTGTGGTTTTTTTGTTTGGGGCAGCCGAGAAGGGGGGCAGTTGTAGCAAAAAGAGGTGACTGTCATTCCCGTATATTAAATAATGCACCATTGTTGTCGTCATCGTCTTATATCTCTCACTGTGCCTAGCAGTCTTCTGGTCCGGTCAAGCGCCGAGAGTTCAAGTTCTGTCTTTTTGACTTGTTAACTCCGTGTAAGCGGTTGTTTATTTCACGAAGTGGTGAATCTTATCTTAGCAACCACAAGGTGCTCTTGTTTAGGAAGACCTGGTGCTAGGTGAGTTTGTACGGCTGTTTTCTATATTTATTTGTATATTTAAATTATGTTTGTTGAGTAAAAACTGTAAATAATTTATTCTATGCCATGTGTTTTATATGCACACTATATTTGATGTTTTCTTGCGTTAACTTATTATGTTTTCACTATAATAATTATGTTGAACTATTTTTTATATACTTTGTAATTATAAATATATATTTTGCATGAAATTGAAACTATGTAAATAATTCTAGGGTAACATTTTCACGGAGTGAAGTAAAAATTACTGCAAGCTATTCAACAAGAAGAATTTATTTTTTTCCTTGGAATTTTTTCCTTCACCATCCCGGCTAAAAGAACCCCCGTTTTGTTACACGTGTGACTAATAAGTGAACCGACAGTCAGCTGTTGAAGTAGCGGTGCGTGTAGGATTAGGAAGTTGCGAAAGAGGTAAAAAAAAAAATAAAAATAAAGTAATAGTTCGCCGGCTGAAACTTTTTTTTTATAAATAGTTGACTTCATAGTGAGTTGAAAAAAATCGTCAGCATGAACTTGTATAAAAAAAAATAAAAAACCTGCTGGATGAAATTTAACTAGATGATTGTTTAAATAATAATAATAATAATAAATAAAAAAAAAATTGTATCAACGGTACTCAAAATTTGGGACAATATACAGTGTGTCCCATTTAGAGGTGCCACCATTAGGATCTCGTGAACTATAAGAGATACGATGTCGGTTAAATGGAACTTTTTGTGCGCCTTTGGGAGGCCATCTCAGATGTGCTTTTGTTTTTCCAAAAATTCTCATAGGGCACTAGATAATGACGAAAAACTGAATATTGTTGATTTTTTCTTTTTCAAATAACTTCTAAACTATTAGTAATTGAGAAAAACGTTTCAAATACAAAACATAGATATTTTTATTAACTAACCAGTGGCGTACGAAATAATTTTTTATATCTTTAAATTTTCGAGATATAACACAAACTTATATTTTTTTAAATAGAACCCATATCTGATTTCAGTCTCAAAAAAATCATTATTTTTTTCTCTTTTCAATGATGTAAGGGTTATTATGATTTATATTTGTTTTGCTCCTAAAATTTAATTTTTCTCTTTATTTTCCTGAACTTTCTTATTATTTCCCAAAAAAACATTATTATTTTTATTAATTATATTGTATCTGATCGAAATAATTTGTTTTATGCCTTTATTACTTAATATTTTTATTATTGACTCATAATTACAAATTATACTATAATGTGCCAGGGGCGACCAGATACAAACATTATAAAAATTAGTTTGATACGTGTTTTGAGCAAATTTTTCTAACGAAATAAATTATTTAAATACAAGTACTATTTCTAAATAGAAATCTAACAATATTTTCAAAATAATTATAAATTTAATACAAAATAAAGAAAAAATAATAATTTTGAAGGCAAAACAAATATAAAACATAATAACCCTTACATCGTTGAAAAGAAAAAAAAATAATGATTTTTTTGAGACTGAAATCAGATATGGGTTCCATTTAAAAAAATATAAGTTTGTGTTATATCTCGAAAATTTAAAGATATAAAAAAATATTTCGTACGCCACTGGTTAGTTAATAAAAATATCTATCTTTTGTATTTGAAACGTTTTTCTCAATTACTAATAGTTTAGAAGTTATTTGAAAAAGAAAAAATCAACAATATTCAGTTTTTCGTCATTATCTAGTGCCCTATGAGAATTTTTGGAAAAACAAAAGCACATCTGAGATGGCCTTCCAAAGGCGCACAAAAAGTTCCATTTAACCGACATCGTATCTCTTATAGTTCTCGAGATCCCAATGGTGGCACCTCTAAATGGGACACACTGTATATATTTTTTTAAATGGAACTATATTTTTTTTATTATCTTAGTATTTTTTCTCTTTCCAATAAGGTAATATTGTTTATATACAATTTTTTCAAATAAACGAATTATTTACGGTTAAAAATTAAAATTTTGTAAACTATTTATATTTTGTCTATATGACCAATTTTCTAATATAAAATGGCACATTTTGCTTATTTAACCAACCTCGTATCTCTTAAAATAAAAAAGTTACCAATAGTGAGCAAGCATATTGAGACACCCTGTATGTATATATAACCAGGGGCGCCGAGAGGTAGACCGGGGCCCGGGGCATAAATTTTATGGGGCCCCTTCTATTTATAGGTATATGTGAAGAAAAAATGAATATTTATAGGATTAAATATATTTAAATGTTCATTCAAATATTACGACATAATATAAAACAAAAATTAAATTTAACATTTATCTTCACTTGCAGCTACAATGTTTAATATTTTTACTAGAAGATAATTTAAGAAAATTCGTTTTAAGTTGCAACAATAGACTTATGTAATTCCGTCATATGATATAATACACAGTGGCATAAATGTTTTAAAGAATAAAAATTAAAATATAATAATATTTGGCCATTTGAAAAAAATAAGCCTAGTTCCGGCGCCCCATAATATTACGGGGCCCCAGGGATTTCCCCCCCCACCCCTGCCTCCCCCTCTCATAGGGCCTGTATATAACAAGAAAGAAACACAAAATGTTTTCGTACGATATTGTTTTACGCATGTTATACTTCCCGAGATTATCATTCAGTTGTCACTATGCCGGTTGAAATTTGACAATATGTAAATTTAATAGTTACAGCTGGGTGCGGGCAGGGGGGAGGCATAAAAACACTACCTAAAATGCAACGCTACCTCCCGGACTATAAAGAAAATGACCAATCACACAAAGTAACTGATTATAATAATTATTATTGTGCTTTATATCAACTTGCAGATAATTTAATGAAAATATGTCCCACTGATTATTTACCTTCAGGGATTTAAACAAAAAAATTTGATTACAACAATGAAATTGCTAGTTATAGTAAAGAATGTGTATTAAGATTGAGTTAATTTAGTGAATATATGTTCCTGTAATCATATTAGTACAAGATTTTTAAAAAGATTTTTGATTACATCAGAAATGCTTGATTACAACAAATAAAATTTGATTACAATAATGATTAAAAACGCAAAAAATAGATAAAAATCATTACAAATTTTAATTTTTTTATTACAAGTATTTACTAGTGGTGGGAACCGGTTCCAAAATTACCCGGGTACCCGGTTATTTGTATGTGTAACTACCCGGTTGTCGGTTCCGGTTCCAGAACTACCCGGTTCTCGGTTCTGGAACCGAAATTACCCGGTTCTCGGTTCTGGAACCGAAACTACAAGGTTCTCGGTTCTGGAACCGAAACTCATCGGTTCTCGCTTCTGGAACCGAAACTCATCGGTTCTCGCTTCTGGAACCGAAACTCATCTGTTTTCGGTTATGGAACTCGAACAGATTGAGTCTTGAATATGTTACATTACATTATTATTACAATTCATGATTTACGTATTACGAATCAATGTTATGAATACAGGTCGGAATATATATAAATTGCATACTAAGTGCATTCTTCCATATTTTTAAGAAAATTGAATAATGCATGTGCAAAATAAAACACGTGTGCATGTAATATGAAAAATTTGACAATTATGAATTATAAATTACTACCACGGTAGTTTCCCATTTCTCTACTAGACTCTTTGGTGTGAATTTGCAGTAAAGAAAATGATACATATAAACAAAACATAATTGTCTATTAAACAAAAATGATGAATTTAATAGTCAAGAAATTAAGAAATATTCTTTTACATTACAAACGTGAGAAATCAAAATGTAAAGATTAAAGCAGAATGTACAAGTAGCTTATTGAAAGTCTAGGAAATATTTATTGCTTTGTCCCTTCATTTTATGATTACTAATGTTACTATTGTCATTATGTAGGTAGGTACTGATAACTTCGAATATCACTCAAGGTCAAGCTACTGAAATGAAACATATTGAATGAAAATTGAAAATATATAATGTAGGAATTTGAAAATTGGCGCGTTTAATTTATTCAAATCCCCCGCCGAAAGGAAGAGGAAGAGAGAGAGAGAAGGAGGAAGTAGTAGCCGCCACGTAGCCACATAACCGTGACAGTTTTTACTTTGTCTTTTTGTATTGATTAGATGTGTTTTGTTAAAAATCATTATCAATAATTAATTTGTTAACCCTAGAAAGTGTTTTATTAAGTAACAAAATCCTACAAGTGGGGACTCGTCCGAAATACCAGTATAAAAGGCTTTGTCTTTTTGCACGTGTGATTCATTTTAGTCAGATGGACACAGAACTGAAACAATTACATATCTAGGATTGGTGTAGAATGTATTCGGGTGTACATAGAGCAACAGAAGTAGGGTGCATATCTAGGATTGGTGCATTTACTTTTGTAGAAAATGGATCAGGTCAAGGGAGTAAAGCAGGAACTGATTGATTTCGTGGGAGTTGAAGATAACAAAGAAGGCGAATTGTTACAACTAAGAAGAGAAATGGAACTGCTGAAAAGGGAAAAGGACTTGCTACAAAGAGAAAAGGAATTAATGGAAAAAGAACCAGCATTAGAAAATAGAAGTCAAAAACAAGTGCAATCAACAGCGGCTATTTCATTTAAAGATATTGAAAATTCATTACCCGTTTTTACAGGTGATGGTACAGTCATGATTGAACGATGGCTAACAGAGTTGGAAGATGCTACAGTCATGTTCAACTGGACAGATCTGCAGAAGCTGGTTTGTGCAAAAAACCTTTTGAAAGGTACAGCTCGCAAATGGTTGGACGCCACACCAATGCTGCACGATTGGCAACAATTTAAGGATGAAATTTTGGAACAATTTAGCAAACAAATTAATAGCGCAATCATTCACGAACAATTACGTAAAAATAAAATGAAAGTTAACGAACATTATTTAGACTATATCTTGGAAATGAAAGGCATTGCAAAGCGAGGTAATGTTGAAGATAGTGCTTTAATTAAATATATCGTAGATGGTGTTCGGGACAATGACAATAATAAACTAATATTATACGGTGCTAAGACATTAAAAGAATTAGAAGAGAAGTTTGACATTTATACTAATATTAAATCGCGAAAATTTAATGTCTCAAATCACAATGTTGATGTGCGCGTAGACGGAAATAAAAATGGAAGAAATAACAAAGTGAATAAAGACATTAAAACGGGAAAATGTTACGGTTGTGATAGTTTATCCCACCGAATTAAAGACTGTCCGAACCGTAAGCAAACTTTTGTGTGTACTTCAGAAGATTTATCAGTTTCAAAGGATGAAACTGAAAAAGAAGAACCATGTTGTCACGTTAGCATTTATACAATGGAGAATACAGGTGAAAGTATTACACACAAATCAAAGATCAATAAGACAGCAATTATACAATCGATCAAAATTAATGATTACAGTACAGAAGCTCTTATTGATACTGGCTGTTCAGTTAATTTGATAACCAACGAAGAATATCTAAGAATTGGAGCACCTAAATTAAATTTGAAGAAAATTAAAATTACTGGTCTTGGATCAACAGTAGTACGTACAACGAGTGGACAATTTGAAGCAGAAATAATGCTGTGTAATGAAAAGTTTCATACGAATTTGCATGTGGTAAATGATGACTCATTCTCATACAAGTGTATAATCGGAATGGAACTTTTGAATAAATCAACATTTAAACTAGCCGAAGGAGAATTGACAACTGATAATGAAATATGTAAAATAATACTTTCTGATAATGACAAACACAAGGTTGATTACGAAACAGATTTAAGCCATATCACCGATCCTGAAGCTAAACATGCAATTGAAAAGGCAATCCAAAAGTACACGGCGAACAAAAATCCAATAGAAACACCAATAGTACTTAAAGTAGTACTACATGACGAGACAGTAGTAGCTCAAGCACCAAGACGTTTGGCGCCGGCTGACAAGGAAGAAGTACGTCGACAAATTGATGAATGGATACAGGAAGGCGTAGTTCAACCGAGTACATCGGAATATGCCAGCCCGATTGTTCTTGTGCGCAAAAAAGACGGGAATACGCGCATCTGCATAGACTTTAGAAAATTAAACAAGCAAGTAAGACGAGAACGATTTCCATTACCTCTTATGGAAGACCAGATCGACAAATTACAACAAGCGAAAATTTTCACCAGTCTGGATTTGAAAAATGGATTTTTTCATGTATCAGTTGAGGAAAATAGTCGACAATATTTGGCATTCATTACCCCGGAAGGCCAATATGAATTCTTAAAGGCTCCGTTTGGATTTTGCAATTCACCCATAGTTTTTCAGAAATTCATAAATTATATTTTTCAAAATTTAATAAAACAAAATATTGTTGCTATCTATTTGGATGATATAATCATTTTGGCTAGTGATTATCAAGAAGCTGTTACACGATTATTGACTGTATTAGATCTAGCAGCTGAATATGGCCTTAATATAAATTGGCGTAAATGTCAATTTCTTACTCATAAAATTGAATATTTGGGATACATAATCAACAATGGCACGATTACCATCACTAATGCAAAAATTAAAGCTGTCCAAAAATTTCCTAAACCTCAGTCAGTACGAGATGTACAAGCATTTCTTGGCTTGTCAGGGTATTTTAGAAAATTCATCCAGAATTATTCTTTACTGGCCAGACCATTAACCAACCTGACTCGTAAGGATTCTGCTTTTAATTTTGGACCAACTGAACTTTTAGCATTTGAAGCTATTAAGAATAAACTGTATGAAAGACCTGTTTTAAAATTGTATGATCCCGCAGCTCTAACAGAAGTCCATACAGACGCCTGTAAATATGGTTACGGAGCAATACTTTTACAACGCAGCGTAGAAGATAACCAAATGCACCCGATCTATTATCACAGTCGAAAGACCACATTAGCTGAGCAAAATTATAGCAGTTATGAACTTGAAGTGTTATCTATCATCTCTGCTTTGGAAAAATTCGATGTATACCTGCGTGGAATCAAATTCAAAATTCTTACTGATTGCGCAGCTTTTAAACAAACTATGACGAAGAAAAAACTAAACTCTAGGATCGCTAAGTGGGCACTTCTTTTAGAGTGTTATGATTACGAATTAGAACATAGACCAGGAACCCAAATGAGACATGTCGATGCTCTATCTCGTTATCCTGCCATGATTATTATGCAAGATCCAGTTATTTTAGAGAGAATCCGTAAATTCCAACAAGAAGATAATTCTGTACGAACTATTATAGATGAAGTAAATAATAAGTTGCGAGATGATCATATTGTTCGTCAAGGTATTTTATATAAAGTGAGCAATGGAAATGAATTGCTAATTGTACCTAAAAAGTTGCAATTTGAAATAGTAAAAAACACCCATGAAATAGGACATTTTGCAGTTCAAAAAACTAAGCATCTCTTGAACAACGAATATTGGATACCAGACGTTGAAGCTAAAATTCGCTCAGTTATCGAGTGCTGTGTACCATGTATTCTTGCTGAAAACAAACACGGCAAGCAGGAATGTCTATTAAATCCAGTTAGTAAATTAGATGGTCCACTACACACATTTCACATCGATCATCTAGGACCCCTGCCACTGAGTAATAAAAATTACAAACACTTACTGGTGATTGTTGACTCCTTTTCAAAGTTTACGTGGTTGTTTCCGACCAAATCCACGACAACAGTTGAAGTTTTAACCAAACTGGAGCAGTTACAAATAACGTTTGGTAATCCTAGAAGAATAATATCGGATAAAGGAACTGCTTTCACAAGCAAAGAATTCGAAGAATATTGTAATAAACAACAAATTCTTCACACTAAAGTTACAACGGGAGTACCACGAGGGAATGGACAGGTTGAGCGAATTAATCGCATCATTATTCCAGTACTAACTAAATTGTCGGTAGAAGATCCTAGAAGTTGGTATCGATATGTAGGTAAAGTACAAAGGTACATTAATAGTACTTTTCAACGATCGATCAACACCACCCCATTTGAGTTGTTCTTTGGAACCGTTATGCGTCAACCTGAAGAGATACAGTTAAAGGAAATTATTGACGAAGAGTTACGGCATTTAGTTTTGGAGTATAGGGAAGATCTTCGCGAACAAGCAAGAACACAGATTCAACGAGTACAAGAAGAAAACAAGCGTACGTTCAACAAATCACGCAAAACAGCTCGTACTTATCGAATTGATGATTTAGTTGCCATCAAACGTACCCAATTTGGACCAAGTTTAAAACTTAGTCGAAAATATCTAGGGCCTTACCGTATAGTCGCTATTGGGCCTAACGATCGTTATGGTATGGTTAGGGTAGGAGGCGACGAAGGTCCTTATCACACAACATCAAGTGCTGATAACATGAAATATTGGGCCATCCACGAAGATGACATCTCTGAAGAAGAAGACACGTCTGTCCAACATGATGAATCTGCGACGAGGTCGTCGATGCTGTCAGGAGGGCCGAATGTAGGAATTTGAAAATTGGCGCGTTTAATTTATTCAAATCCCCCGCCGAAAGGAAGAGGAAGAGAGAGAGAGAAGGAGGAAGTAGTAGCCGCCACGTAGCCACGTAACCGTGACACTTTTTACTTTGTCTTTTTGTATTGATTAGATGTGTTTTGTTAAAAATCGTTATCAATAATTAATTTGTTAACCCTAGAAAGTGTTTTATTAAGTAACAAAATCCTACATATATGAAACTGAAAGTGTAATTTGCAATTATATATTTTCTAAAAAAAAAATATCTTCCTGCATATGGTATAATATTATTTACACATTGTTATATACAATCAAATTACATAAAAAAATTAATATTGTTCAATAAAACAGGAAATCTGTTTATTTCTCAAAAATAGCGAGGCTAATTTAAAATTATAATTGAATATCATTGATTCCATAACCTGAATCTGAAGTTCTATTTCAGAGAACCGGTTCCAATACCCGGAACCGTAACCGAAGATCGGTTCTATTACTCGGAACCGAAGATCGGTTCTATTACCCGGAACCGGAACCGTAGATCGGTTCCATTACTCGGAACCGGAACCGATGACCACTTTCATTAGTCGGAACCGAAGATCGGTTCGACTACTCGGGTATCCGGATAGATTTGGAACCGGGTACCCGGTTCCAATTTTTTCCGGTTCTTGACAGCACTAGTATTTACCTGGAGACTGATCCTTATGTGGGTACAATCTATTGTACCTATTACATGGGGAAAGGATGCTATTTCAAAAAATTTGCGTTGAGTATCTTTAAGTTCTCGTCCCATCTTAACGTATTCAACAAATTGCTTTGATCACTTGCCATACAAATTCTGATTACTGCATTATTTCTAAAATATAAAAAAGTGTATCCAGATTGGAATTTTGATTTTTTTACTACACAAACATTTTATTCATAATAAATAAAAAGCTTACCTCTGAGATGCTGGCATTATCATATGTTCTATTTTTCGTAATAACACCATCACACAATTTTTTGATAAACGAAAACGAGCTATAAATTCTTTATCATTATAAATATTGAAATGATCTATTCTATCCCTTATAACTCTCTCACTTCTTTAAGGGAAAAGAATATGTATATCTTCAATATCTTCGATTATATTCATTTTACATGCGATGGTTGTGAAATGATTTGAGGTCTAATAGCTGATAACTACTAGTTAAAACATTAACCAGAACTTCAGGAGAAAGTTAAAATTACGACAGATTTAACTTCCAGTTAGCGCTAACCAAAGGTGGTAAGAACAATTTTGCAACATAACCGTTGGTTATCACTGTCACTATAACTAGAGGTGGTAGGAGCGGGCCTAAATCTTTTAATGTGACATTTTAACAGGACCTGCACTTATTACATACGCTATTGAAAGTTTCCAAGAAGAAAATAATCCTCTCATCATGAAAACTAATGCTTGCGTTCCAATATCGGCAGATCTTCCCATAAACTCCTTCTATTTTATCCTTTGCTTTACTAGACCCTGTTAAATTGCTATTTCGTCTAACGTCAAAACAATATTTTTCCATGTCATTCATACTTTTGGCTTTCAATTCTAATTTTGAAAAAAAGTTTGATGCTATCCCTGTTGATAAATGTAAAATGTTTACCCATCTAGTAATTGTTGATAAAGCAGGGATATTGAATTTTAAATTTCTCTTCATATATTTATAACTGCTTGGAGATTTAAAGTAGGAATGACGATGGGTACCCGGGTACTCGGAACCTACCCGATAATAATGTACCCGGTATAAAATTTCTTATCCGATTACCCGAAATATACCCACTGCCCGTTTACCCGATACCCTTTAATTAGCCGAACAGTTTGCAGCTGCCGGAAAGATTGTATCTAAAAGAAGAGCTTTTTATTACCGTACCATAGGTAATTAATATAATTTATGTTAAGTTTTTTATATAGATATAGTATATTATTTATTTGTATTACTTTTTATTTAATAAATATATATAAACAGTAATTATGAATTTTATTAAAAAGTAAACTGTTAATATAAGGGTAACTAGTAATTAACAAATTAACGAATTATGAATATATACTTAAAGGATAATGGGTAATTAAACGGTATCGGTTAATTAACGGGTACTATCAGGGTAGTTGTTTCGGGTATTCGGGTACCAAAATTATCGGAATTCGTCATTCCTAATTTAAAGAATAAATTTAGTGCAATATTTTTTTCAGATTTTGTCCATTGTTGCCTTCTTGTCTTTTTTGTTAACATGCCGATAAAAGTATTTGCGTTCTTATTACTGGTTGTTAATTTATTTTCCAAGAAATGTACTTTGTACTTCCTTGTACGAAGTAAAGGAAGTATTGTAACATAATAGATTTTAGTTAAAATGGTCTACCCGGAAGTGGTACTTTACTTGAAGCCTATAATAGATTTTAATGAAAAACTATATTAAAATATAATCCCAAACTTTTCAAATTTGGTATATAATATTTTTATATCAATGAAAATAACAATAGATTTTGGTTAAAATAGTCTAACCGTAAGTGATACTTTACTTGAAGCTGTTATCAGTTTTTCTTTAAAAAATGGTGTTATTTTGATTTTAGAAATAAATGCCTCAAATAAAAGTTTTAGAGAATTGAATTCTGCGTCGAAAACATCAAGTATGATTAAATTAGCTCTTTGTATAAGTGAGATATATAAATTTGAAATTATGTACTTTTTGGTTTCTGTAATTAAGTTTGCTATGAATTAGGACAAAAAAATAACAAAAAAATAAAGAATTTAATGTCAATGTCAAATTATGTCAAATACGTGCAATTTTATGATTGGGTCTGCTGTAATACATTTTTAATTATTAACAAAATATGTATATGGGCTATCCAGCGAATCAAGCGGTTTACGTCATCGTTTAGGGATTTTTGAAATTTTCTTTGGTTTTTTTAAACATATTTTATGAACGGTATTTTATTGGGTTTTTTATTATTATGTATTTGACACCTTTAATAGAAATAATAATATTTGGAAATATTATTAAGTAAAATTTTGTAAATTTTTGCAAAATGACGTTTGATTATATTTTTTAATATTGGTAATTCTGAACATGTATATTACTAAATATTATATGTCTATATTATACTTTTCAACCTGTATTTTGATTTTATTTTGTTTTTGGTTTCGTTGTTCATTGACAAAATGTCAAATGCTCTGTCATGTAAAATTCAAGAGCTTGTAGATAATTTATTGACTTATTATGAAAATGAAAAATAGATTGGTGGGCTCTTACTTTCACTGAATTGTAATATTGAGGTAATATTTCGTTCTATTTGTTAGTAATAATTTGAAAATTAAATATATATGTACAGCGTGTGGCAAACGCTATACGCAATGTACAGAAACAGTGAGAAATTGTATGGTATGCAGTATTCTGTATTTTTTTAAAGATCTCACATAATACTAGATAATTTATTGCATATACTATAAGAATGAAGTATTTATAACGGCGGAAGCAGTATCGTTCAAAATATTTTAAATAAAATTGGATTTCGCTGGGAAAAAATAATACCAGACGTGTTACCTTTTTAAGAAAGATTTGGAGTTATGAAGGCAACCCACAGATCATATTTTAATCCGTTTTATATGCTCATGTAAACTTTTTAACATATGACGTCATTATTTCTATTGATATTGTATTTATGACGTAAATCGCTTGATTCGCTGGATGGCCCATAGTTTAACAGGCGTATAAGGAGGTCATGTGGTGTCCACATCAGATATTTTCTTTAAATAGTACAATAGGGGATTCCAGATCAATCGAATTAAAGGAAAATAGTAAAAAAATACGAATGTATATGCTGAATAACGATAACGATTATTAATAAAAAAAATGAAATGGTATAATTGAGATATTTCGGAAATAAGGGGTTTTTTGTTATAGCGCTTCGACATGAATATGATATCAGTATATATTTTGATTGGCGACAGAAAAACCGCCTATACATGCATAACACATATAGTCTAAGAGCCAGTGGCCGGCAGACTTACGGTATTTTGTAAAACCCTATATTTTTTTCGTTTACTCTCTTATACCTACCGTACATGAAATGGGGACTCGTTAGTTCAGCCGGCGGTTCCTATAGAGTCACTCGGGTATAAAAGGTGTAAAAATTTGACAGAGTCCAACGTAATACTGACAAGGCTGCTACTTGGATATTTTAAAATACTTAATTATTGATATTGAAAAAAAACAATGGCAGACAGCTCTGGCGGTTCCAAGGTCATGGCAGACACTTTTAAAAGTCCCAAAAAATAATAACAATTTACAGTACTTTGACAAAGCTAAAATTTATATATGATGTTAATAATAATCTTGTAAGCCTATATTTAGCACGGCAGACATTTTCCACGGTTCTAACATCCCGGCAGACAACAAAATGTTACCTCTGGCGCGAGCATACATATGTTTAATACTGTCGCACTCACTCTAATCCAAGGACTATTTTACTTTCTTTAGTTAGTATTAGGGCTTATAACTGAGTGTCATGTTATACCAAACAGTGAAACATCTAGCGTAGTAAGTAACGGTTTTGTCTAATATTTTTAGTGTATTTCTGAACTCTGACAGAGAAACATCTTATGTAGTGAACATTGTAAAATATTTAACATGAAGCGCGGGCAGACACGTGACTTTGACAAGTGCTTGTAGGGCCCCACAAGGTTGCCAATATACAGTTTGTGTACCTTCCTGTATTGCCAAATCAATTTGACCGTAAAATTAATAAATAAAATTGTAAAACTAATTATTATTAATGAATATCATGTTATTTTATTTTCTAACACAAACTTAATTTTTAAAATATTTTTTTTTATGCCAATACAGTGTGTCCCATTTAGAGGTGCCACCATTGGGATCTCGAGAACTATAAGAGATACAATGTCGGTTAAATGGAATTTTTTGTGCGCCTTTGGGAGGCCATCTCAGATATGCTTTTGTTTTTCCAAACATTTTCATAGGGCACTAGATAATGACGAAAAACTGAATATTGTTGATTTTTTTCTATTTCAAATAACTTCTAAACTACTAGTAATTGAGAAAAACGTTTCAAATACAAAAGATAGATATTTTTATTAACTAACCAGTGGCGTACGACATAAATTTTTATATCTGTAAATTTTCGAGATATAACACAAACTTATATTTTTTTAAATAGAACCCATATCTGATTTTAGTCTCAAAAAAATAATTATTTTTTTCTCTTTTCAATGATGTAAGGGTTATTATGTTGTATATTTGTTTTGCTCCTAAAATTTAATTTTTCTCTTTATTTTCCTGAACTTTCTTATTATTTTCTAAAAAAACATTATTATTTTTATTAATTATATTGTATTTGATCGAATTAATTTGTTTTATGCCTTTATTACTTAATATTTTCATTCTAGACTCCTAATTACAAATTACACTATAATGTGCCAAGGGCGACCAGATACAAAATATTATAAAAATTAGTTTGATACGAGTTTTGAGCAAAATTTTCTAACGAAATAAATTATTTAAATACAAGGAGTATTTTTAAATAGAAATCTACCAATATTTTCAAAATAACTGTAAATTTATTACAAAATAAGGAAAAAATAATAATTTTGAAGGCAAAACAAATATAAAACATAATAACCCTTACATCGTTGAAAAGAGAAACCAATAATGATTTTTTTGAGACTAAAATCAGATATGGGTTCCATTTAAAAAAATATAAGTTTGTGTTATATCTCGAAAATTTACAGATATAAAAATTTATTTCGTACGCCACTGGTTAGTTAATAAAAATATCTATCTTTTATATTTGAAAAGTTTTTCTCAATTACTAATAGTTTCGAAGTTATTTGAAATAGAAAAAATCAACAATATTCAGTTTTTTAATACACTAAAAATATTAGACAAAACCGTTACTTACTACGCTAGATGTTTCACTGTTTGGTATAACATGACACTCAGTTATAAGCCCTAATACTAACTAAAGAAAGTAAAATAGTCCTTGGATTAGAGTGAGTGCGACAGTATTAAACATATGTATGCTCGCGCCAAAGGTAACATTTTGTTGTCTGCCGGGATGTTAGAACCATGGAAAATGTCTGCCGTGCTAAATATAGGCTTACAAGATTATTATTAACATCATATATAAATTTTAGCTTTGTCAAAGTACCGTAAATTGTTATTATTTTTTGGGACTTTTAAAAGTGTCTGCCATGACCTTGGAACCGCCAGAGCTGTCTGCCATTGTTTTTTTTCAATATCAATAATTAAGTATTTTAAAATATCCAAGTAGCAGCCTTGTCAGTATTACGTTGGACTCTGTCAAATTTTTACACCTTTTATACCCGAGTGACTCTATAGGAACCGCCGGCTGAACTAACGAGTCCCCATTTCATGTACGGTAGGTATAAGAGAGTAAACGAAAAAAATATAGGGTTTTACAAAATACCGTAAGTCTGCCGGCCACTGGCTCTTAGACTAATAGCGTGTTAGGAGGTGGGTGTTACCACCAATGGAAGTTAAGAAATTCAAATTCGAAAGGAGGGGCTAACATTCCTGTACTGCAGTTATCAAACAATTTTTATTTTAACATAAATTTCTTGCATTAAACTTAATAATTTAAATACACCTGTAATTATATAGTATGTAGACTTGTACAGTGTTATAATATTCATTTATTTTATGAAAATATAACTTAAAATAGCATATATTTCAAGAATATTTAGGTCCATGATGAAAACAGTTTGATAAAAAAACCCACATAAGCGTGACGTCACCTCAATCTTTTCAAAATTCGGGAGACCATAACTTGCTTATTAATAGGATTTTTTTCGCCGGATTTTCATCAATAGTCTTAGTTTTCCTAATATTTTCAGATAAAACTAGCTGTACCCGTTGCAAATATTTGCAACAAAAATATGGGGTAACGTTATTCATTCATTTTATTTTAAAACGTAATTAATTTATAGTCACCAACAAATATTGTTATTGTTGTAATCAACGTGTTTCATTTATGATTTCAAGTTCAATTATTGTAGTAATAATGGCTGTTTTTTCTCCACAAAAATTTTATGCATTATTGTAATCTATGAGGGATTAACGTGTTTCTATTATGCAAATTAACATCTTTATTCGGTTTAAAACAATATGCATAATCATTGCATGTCTATACCTTTTACAGTATGATTTCACACTTTTGAAATTCTATTTCACGTTAACAAAATATGATTTCACATTAACGAACCTTGATTTCACACAAAGGAAACTTGAATTCACAATAACGAAAACTAATTTATCACTCCTGAATACCGATTTTGTAACAATGAAAACAGAATTCACAGTTTTAAACACCAGTTTCAACTAAATGAAAACAGATTTTATATAGGAACTTTAAATGGACACCTCCAAGGAAGGGCAGGGCAGAAGGGACAGTAGCCACCTCTTGGAGAGGCGAAAAAATAAAGCATTTTTATTGTCTCTAAAATATATTAAAATGTCTTTTTGTCCTTATAAAATATTAAATAACGAATAGCATTTTCCAGAAACTTAACAATAAATAAAACTTGATTACAACAATGATAAAAGTTTATTACAACAATGTTAGCTACGTTAGAAGCGAGAATATGTAACCCGACGGTTTAAAATCTGTTTTCTTTAGTTAAAATTAGTTTCCATTGGTGTGAATTCAGTTTTTTTTTTCCCTGAAACCAGTTTTCGTTAATGTGAAATAATATTTCGTTACTGGGAATTCACTTTTCATTTGTGTGAAATTCGTTTTCGTTAATGTGAGTTCATATTTTGTTAACGTGAAATCAGTTTCAAAAGTGTGAAAACATATTGTAAAAGGTAGCATTAAGGGGTAGCGTTTAAGAGCGGGAAAATAGGGTTATCCAACTGGTTGATTATAATATAATACTCTTTTGTATTTAATGATTACGTTATTTAAAAACCTGTAAATGTACACCTATCTCTTGTGCATTTTTAAATAGGTAATAATGTTGTATTTTAGATAAAGGATATATAATTCAATAAATTTCTAAAATTTAGGTTAAAAAAAAATTATTACAAAATATGTATGTCTATTAATTTTGCTCAATATTATTAAATTACTTACCATATTTAAATTAATGAATTAACTATTATATTTATTAATTTTTGAGGGAAAAAATTCCTTCTCATGTTTTCATTGTAAGTTGACATGTTGACATATTTATCTGTCATTTAAGGTCAACTTTTGACTTTTGTATTATAAATGCTTTGCATGATTTAAGATATTTACCTGTTAAATTATTTAACTTTGCATTGATAAACCAGCCCTAAATACTGCAAAATATTATTTTGTAGCAGTTTTCATAAATTGTATGTATTCTAAATCATTCTCTTCATCTTCATGTTGCTCAGTGCTGCCATCTATCGGTTGACAGCGGTACTTAATAAAAAATCTTTAAGGCCTTATAAAAAATAGACGGAATCAAAACTGTAACATTTTAGATTTTTGTGCACATCTACATGCTAATAGCTTTCATTTAAAAAAAGAATCATTAAAATCGGTTCGGTAGAAGTCCATAACTAAGGCCCCAAAGAAAAACCTTATTTTTTTATATATATAGATTATAAAAAAAATGGTGGAATCCCCCATTCATTTCTTTTATTTTTCAACAAACGGGTAAAGCTGGGCGCGGGCCGTGAATTTTGTCGGATCACGATGAGTCACGACGTGACCCGCGTGAACGTGAATATATTTTAATTTTTGCGCCGTGATTGGACGTGAGCGTGAGGGACTTAAAATATACCGTAAGTGATCGTGCGTGATTGAAATTTAATCGGGCGTGAGTGATACGTTTTATCTTCTTTTTTAACCAAAAAAACTATTTTTAATTTCAATATTTTACTTTGTATTCTTATTATTAAAAGTATATATGTAATCAATAGTATTTGTTTTTTTTTGCTTAAAAATATATTTTTTAAATAACCCAAATTAGATATTCAAATAGATCTGATTTTGCTAAACATATGTCTCACATTACGTGACACGAACGTGACCCGCCGTGCGTGATCGTTTGTGAATGCCAAAATAAATTCGTGAGCGTGAGTGACCGTGACTCAAACATAAAAAGTAGTGCATGACTGGTCGTGATTACATTACGTGAGCGTGCGTGATCGTGAACAAAAAGTTACTCACGCGCCCACCTCTACAAACGGGAATGTTTTTGACGTGCTTTAGCAGTTTAGTAGGAAATTTTTTTTTTCTTTGGTGTACAAATATCAGTAACAAGAAAACCTGTTTCATTCCCTTTTTTACACGGTGTAAAATCAAGTTTCTTTTCGCTGTTTTTCCGGCGTTACAATTTTCATGACTTCTGCAGTAGTTTGAATTTCAAAATCTAAAGTATTACATCCAGTATTACATGCTCGTTTGTCAGGAGACAATCTTTCAATATATTGGGTGGATGTAGATGGAAGTTGAAGGTTAAATGGTTTTGGTACAGCATTCGGTAATAATTTGTTTCTAAGAATATTGTTAACAAAACAATCCTTCTCAAAATGATTTTGACATATAAGTTTAGATGATAATTTCTATTCTGGTAAAGTTAAAAGGTCAATATTTCCACAATTTTTAAGCCAGGATTAACAGATTTTTTTCATTGCGCACAGGAAAAGTAAAAAAATGTAATTCAGGATTGAGTCTTCTGTTGGAAGTACATAAAAAATATGAACATATTTTATATTCTGCCATTTTAAATATGTAGTTTAATTATGTTGTCCCCGACTCATATAAGAAAATATTTTGTATTTAAAATATAATTATGATAACGATAATACGAGTAAATATAATAATTTTGTGTAACAGTGTATCCGTAATAATTAATTTAAAAAAAATATTATATAAATTCCAGTACCAGAATTTTTTTTAAACACATGCAGTAATTTTCATTTAAATTAATTTAATATAAATATAAGTTATAAACAATTAAACTTTTTGTGTGCCAACAGCTAGCACAGAACGTATTCATAGAATAAAAAAAAATATGTAACAATAATTTGCATCACCAAAATTTTTTGATATTTTTTGAAATAAAATTGTTATTAACAATTAATATATTAATTGCCAACACATGAAGTGTTCAAAATTAATTATTTTTAAGGGACCCCAGTACAACAACATTTGCACCCTAAAAATATTTACCTGTTTTATTAATTATTCTAAATTTATAGACAATTGAATTACATTACTTGCATTTTGGTAACAATTTCATACGAGCGTACCTACATCGCATCATAGTCATTTATTATGGATTGTTATAAGTGTGCAAAATATGAAATTTATTTATTATTATTAACTAGGATAATGTCCAATTTACACCCAAAAAATAATTTTATTTCAACGTAGGAGTATGAATTACACGTTTAATCGGCTAATATTGCCGCAATGTCATTTACTATGGGTTGTTATAAGGATGCAATTTATGAAATTTATTTATTGTTAGATATAGTAGTGTTAATTTTTTTATTTTTTTGACGAGTAACAAATAAATATATGATGAAATATTATTTTTAGGGTGCATATTGAATACCACCCTAGTAAATAATAACTAAATACATTTTATACTTTATAACAATTCATAAGAAATCACTGATGCTCTACGATCGTGTGAAGTCACAAAAAATGTGATTGTCTATAACTTTAGAATTAATATTAAAAATACGAAAATATTTTAGGATGAAAATTTTGTTGAACACTTTATTGCCCATATTCATAAACACTCGTAAAGTTTCAAAACGGTTCGTTATAATTTTTGACAAATAGAATCAAACTTGATAAATAAAATTTCGATTTTTCTTTCAATGTCGACTGTTTTTATTGGATAAAAATGATAACGAACCGTTTAAAATTTTTACGAGTGTTTATGAATACGGGCATATGTGTCCGCAATTAAAAAGTAAGTCTTAAAAACTTTTTTTATTTCAAAAAATATGATGTGGCCAGCACATGACCTCCCGTCATTTCCATGTTTAAAATAGCAATGAGAATGAGCTGATAATATTTTTTTCCTACTCCCTACTGTATATGATGCTATATTCGCACGCTGAACAGTGTGGATATGATAGTCATATCCACTAAATCAGTAGATTGTATATTGTCTGACCAAGCGATATGTGCCCCTGACCTTGACTTGGCAGGCGTGGTCTACGGTGGCGTTATCATTAACAGTACATTCGGAAATAGAAGTTTTCTATATAAATTTTACCGGTTTATTCGTTAGCTACTGTATGAAATAGATTTAGTTAAAACGCAAATGAAATACCTACCTAAACATTTCTTTAAGTAACATTTATTATATACATATTATACCTTCTCCATAATTCATTTATTAGTACGCCTGCCGCCGTCAATACACTTCTACTTTTATTCTGTATGTACTTACGCGTTCGCGGCAAAATTCTCAAATGATATTGATGGAGTATTTACGTCAGCGTGTACCTTCCGCGGCAAGGCCAGGGGCACATATCGCTTGGTCAGACTATACTGCACTGACTTTTAAATAAAAATAAATAAATTAATTAAATCTATTCGCTGGTACATACAATTTTGTATACATGGTTTTTTCATTTATATATTTTAAATATCTTGGTCGTAGAAAAAGTACACTGTACAACTCGAGTGGAATGCCCATATCCACTCTTGTTGTACAATATACTATAGTAGAATAGGCCTCAAAGACACTATAATATATAGAGTAATCTAATCGCAGAGGCTAAGGCACTAAGAAAACCACTTGACAAATTCAAATGTTTATAATATAGTTTGTAAATGACATATGTCAGTGTAAAAAATCAACAGTTTTAGTGACATTCTGATAGTTTTTTCTGGGAAGTATATTTAATCTTACTTATTGTTTTAACAATTAAATATTTGAATTATAGGTAAAATGCATATATCCATCAGATATACCGCCAATCTGGTTAATGAATTGGAAGAATCTCTGAAATTTAGGAATTTCCTCATACAATGAAAAATAGATATATTTGGGTAAAGTTCTGTGATATTTTGTTATAAAACGACGGTTCGATGGCGAAATGCAATACAATACTTATATAGCCTAATATGGAAATGGCGAGAGGTCTTGTGCTGGCCACAACAGATTTTTTATTATGCAATATGAAGAGATTTACGAATGTCTCCGTGGCGCAGTGTTTATAACAATGGAGTCCAAAATTTTTGGTTGGGGTTCGATTCCCCGTTGGGGTAATTATTTTTTTTTACATAAAAATTGTTAAAAGTCAGTTTATATTTCCATATTAGAATCGACGCCAAATATTTCGAATTTTAAATGACACAAAAAAGACCCCTGTGGTGCACTCTCCACGCCAGCAATGAGTGCCCGTGAGGTGACGCATGGTAAGCGCTCGCACGGTACAAATATGTCATCATCATTACCGATATCTGCGATAAGCAGATTGGCACACCCAGAAATGGGTAATATGCCGTGATGATATATTTATTTTATTTAATTGAGTACAATAATCAAAATATTGATGTAATATCAATGCATTGTATAAATACAGCAAAAACATAATATCTACATAAATTTATTATATTTCAGTTATTTTTATTAATATCAAAGGAAATACAATGCATTGTTATTGTATCAATTATTTTCCCTTTATTTATTAAAATGTTATTATTATTTTTAAATGATTGTAATATGGAAATATAAACTGACTTTTAAAAGTTCAACAATTTATGTAAAAAAATTAAACAATTACCCCAACGGGGAATCGAATCTCAATAAACAAGATGACGGGTAGTATGTGCAATTAAATAGTCAAGAGTCTAATAAGTGCAATAAGTGCAAGCAAACTGCATTAAGTGGTCCTATTTGTGTTACGTGTGGCTCAATTTCTCACAGTAGTTGTGCGAAATTAATAAAAAATGTTAAATTTATTGACGAATCCTCAATAATCTGTTGTGATATGGATGATAATGAAGAACACGAGGTGACTTTCAATAGTGCATCTGTTGTCAATTATGCCGTGCTTCAAACAGAAATTAAATATCAAAAGGAATTATTACTTAGTAAAGATCTAATTATAAACAACCAAAATTATTGAGTCATAAAAACATCAAATTACTTTATTAAACAAAAATTTAAACAAAATGACACCATCACTGCCATCTGCCAAAAATTTTGCTAAAAATTCTGAAAACATTCGCAAGAATGACTTAGCGAAATCTGCAAAAAATAATTCAAGTAAAGATAATAATTTACCGGTCGAGACATCAGGTGAAGAACCTGTCAAAGCAAATAAACAAATGAAACGTGATGAATCTGCAAAATCGAAATCTCCCAAAAGTAGTTTAAACAATGTTGATGCTACCGTTACGGGACAAAATAATCAAAGTAGGCGTAGAAGTCGGAATTTCTCTTCAAAACCTCCAATTGTAGGCAATTTAGCTCCTAATACTTTAGTTACTATTACTCTTCTTTTAAAGTAATTGTAAGCGAATCTAATAGGGATAAAGCAATGGATCAGCTAAAAAGCCTTCAAAAAACAAAGAATACCTAGTAAATAACACCTCTTTCTTAATCTTAAATTGTAATGTTCTGACTATTCCAAAAGTAAATTTTATTATTACTGAATATTCATACAAATTTAAAACTTTAAAGTTTCTATGTTTGACTGAAACTTGGTGTAACAAAGACCAAGTTAATTTATTTATATTCAATGAATTTAAATGTGTTTCTAATTTTTGTAGATCGCAATACGCAGGAGGCGGCGTTGGGATCTGGTGTCACACAAGTCATTTTAACGAAGTTCAAGCAATAAACCTTTAACAATTTTGTGTTGAAAAACACTTTGAAGTTTGTCGTATTTTGTGGAGACCAGTCTCCAACAACCCTATCCTAATATTAAATATATATATATATATATATATAGATCACCTACTGCTGATTGTAAAATAATTTGTTTTAATTTAAATATTGTTCTAGATAACATCTTTAAACCCGATTATGATATCTTTATATGCGGAGATTTCAATCTGGATCCAGATTATAATGAATATTGTCATGTACTTCACATACTCTACTCTTATAATTTATTAAATAAAGTTAAATTCCCAACAAGAGGACGATATATTTTAGATCATTGTTATACAAATTCTACAAACTGCAATATAGAAGTAGACAAAAATATTATATCTGACCATAGCGCAGTTCTAATTAGCACAAATACAAATAAAGACTCTGCTGATTATGTTAAAAAATATAGGAGAATTTTTAACGAGAAAAACGTAAGTAACTTTATTAATGACCTTTCTAACGAATCTTGGTGTAATGTGTATTTAGAATCTGAAACAAATGCGGCTTATAACAGTTTCATTGATACTTTCATGTACTTTTTTAATAAAAATTTTCCTGTCCAAAAAATGAATACTCACAGATGTCAAAAGAAATGTTGGGTAAATTCAGATATAATAAGTTCTAGTAACAATTTAAAATCTTTATTTTACTTGAAAAGTAGCTATCCTGAGTTCATTCCTGTTTATAAAGAAGCGAAAACATTCACTTTAATAATTCTAAAAATAAGATTAATCCTAATATAAAACTAACAATTGACAACAAATTAATTGAGAATCCGGAAATAATAGCCAATATATTTAATAATCATTTCAAAGAAGCACCCTTAAATATTATAAAACGTATTCCCGTAACTAACACAGATGCTAATTATCGCATAAATGATAACAATGGGTATTGTAACTTATTTTTGAGTCCTTTTACTGAAACAGAATTATTCGAAATTATTATAAATAAACTTAAAAACAAAAATTCTTCTGGTTTTGATAATGTACCTAATTTTGTTATAAGGAGTGCAGCACATAATGATATCAGCTCCTTTAACACACATAATCAATTTATCATTCCAAAACGGAAATTTTCCAGAAAAATTAAAAATTAATAAAATAATACCTGTTTTTAAAAAAGGAGACAAACAAAATACCGATAATTACAGACCTTTTCTAAAATTTTTGAATACTGTTTCTTAAGAAGATTTGATGGTTTCCTAAAACAAACTAATATTATAAGAAATACTCAGTTTGGTTTTAGAGAAAATATCTCGACCATTGATGCTTTGCATTATTTATATAGAAAAATTATTCATTATATTCATAATGGAGAATATCCAGTCGGTATTTTTTGCGATTTTAGTAAAGCCATCGACTGTGTCGATCACTCGTTGCTGCTTAATATGGAACGCCGTTTTACTATTTATTCTACATTTAAAGACATCTTCAATTATTTAAAGACGTCAAAAATTTAATTTCAGATATCCTTAATTATTAAAAGACATCAAAAATTGAGTTATGAACATCTTTAAATAATTAAGGACGTCTAAAATTAATTTCAGACATCCTTAAATAATTTAGCATATCAAAAATTGAATATTAGATATCCAGAATTGAATAAAGGATATCAAAAATACATTTATAGATATCAAAAATTAAATTTTAGACATCTTAAAATGGTACTGAAATTTCGACATCAAAAATTAAATTTAACATGTCCAGAATTCAATTTTGGATATCTGTATTTGAATTTTTGATATCTTGAATTCCATTTTTGATATCCTTAATTTAATTCTTGATATCCTTTAATGAATTCTTGATATCAAGAATTTGAATTTTTGACATGTTAAATTAATTTTGGATATCAAGAATTGAATTATGGATATCACATCTCCATAAATAACATGTCCAGAATTCGAATTTTTGTTATCTTAAATTAATTTTGGATATCAAGAATTCAATTTTTGATATCAAGAATTGAATTTTTGATATCAAGAATTCAATTTTTGATATCAAGAATTCAATTTTGGATATCAAGAATTCAATTTTTGATATCAAGAATTCAATTTTTGATATCAAGAATTGAATTTTGGATATCAAGAATTGAATTTTTGATATCAAGAATTGAATTTTTGATATCAAGAATTAAATTTTGGATATCAAGAATTGAATTTTTGATATCAAGAATTGAATTTTTGATATCAAGAATTGAATTTTTGATATCAAGAATTGAATTTTTGATATCAAGAATTGAATTTTTGATATCAAGATTAAAATATTTATAATTTTCTTTAATTTATGCAATGATAATAAAGTAATGAATAATAAATAACGTACAAGAGGTAATCTGCTATTGACTATTATCATGTTCAATATAATGGTTTAATTTTCTGCCGGACACTTTTTATCTCTCGCTAAGAGTGATATTGGATTCATGCTAAAAATCGCATATCCAGATTTTATTGAATAAGCACGATTTAAGGTCCCTAGAATCCGATTATAACATTTTTAAAATGATGTCTGTGTGTGTGTGTGTGTGTGTGTGCGGGTGCGTGTGCGTGTGCGTGTGTATGTGTGTGTGTGTGTGTGTATATATGGATGTTGGAGGGACGATTCCTCAAAAACTATAAGACTTAAAAAATATTTAACTGCAGTTTCCTCAATCTGACATTCTTGGCAAGAGCTGAAAAGGTTTTGGTAACAATTGAACAACCGGAAGTAGTAGTTTCTTAGAAAAATTCTTCTAAATATAATTTTTTGGGAGTTTTTTTATTAAATATTGAAGAGCATAAAATTCTCCATCTAATACACTTAAAAAATGTATTATATCTTGTATAGATTTAGAGATAAAGACACTATAATTTATAGAGTAAACTAATCGCAGATACTAAGGCACTAAGGAAACCAGTTGACAAATTCCAATGTTTGTAACATAGTTTGTAAATGACACGTCATTGTCAAATATCAACAGTTTTAATGACATTCTGATAGCTTTTTCTGGGAAGTATATTTAATTTTTCTTATTGTTTTATTAATTAAATATTTGAAATTATAGATAAAATTGTGGTAAAATGCGTATATCCATCAGAAATACCGCCAATCTGGTTAATGAATTGGAAGAATCTCTGACATTTAGAAACTTCCTCATACAATGAAAAATAGATATATTTGGGTAAAGTTCTGTGATATTTTGTTATAAAACGACGGTTCGATGGCGAAATGCAATACAATACTTATATAGCCTAATATGGAAATGGCGAGAGGTCTTGTGCTGGCCACAACAGATTTTTATTTACAAAAAACTGTTTTCCTATGTTAAATTTAAATACCTATGTCAAGGTTTGCTTGGGACACACGGTATATAGATTACGTATACCGAGAGTTTATTTTATCAGTAAACATAGGGTATATCATTGCCATAGTTACGGTATGAATGTTTGACAGCAATGTATTGAAGCGTTTATTTTATGAGTAAACATAGGCGTTTAACTTGGGAAGCAGTTTTTTGTAAATACAAAGTGTTCGGCAAAAAATCAAGCCATGCTATTGAACATGATAATAGTACATTACATCTTGTACATTATTTAATATTAATTACTTTAATAATATTGCAAAAATTACTATAAATTACAAAAATTGTCAAATAAATAATTGTTTCACTGTTTTATTATGCAATATGAAGGGATTTATGAATGTCTCCGTGGCGCAGTGATTATAACAATGGAGTCCAAATTTTTTGATTTCTTTTTTTTTATTTCTTTCCAAAGACACAATACAGTGTATAGAAAGCGTCAGAAAAAACATAAAATAAAAATGAAAAATTGCATATGATATGTTTATATGCTGAAATATTCTTCTACACTAGAGTGTAAATAGTATGAAGGATTAAATATTTTTTAAGTTCTTTGCTAAATTTTTTTAAGTTATTACTTTGTTTTAAACTCTCTGGCAATTTATTAAACAATTTTAATCCAAATATTTCAGGAGAATTTTTAACAATATTTAATTTAGCCACCGGTGCATAGAAGTTATTATTATGCCTAGTGTTATAATTATGAATATCAGATGTCTTTACAAAAGAATTTTGATTTTTGAAAATAAAAATGCAAATTTCATAAATATACAAACTTATAACAGTTAAGATGTTGTATTTTTTAAAAAGTTCACGACAAGATGATAAGTAACTGACTCCAGCTAAACAACGACAATAAAGACTTTTTTAATAGCACTTGAATTTCCCCATAAACAAATCCCATATCTCATACGAGATTCAATATTTGCATAATAAAACATAACAAGTTGGCTAATATTTAAGTAGTCCTTTAAATGACGAAATTGAAAACAAACTACATTTAATTTACTGACAAGTTCATCACAGTGGGGATTCCAGTTTAAGTTTTCCGTTACAGTGAGACCTAATATACGAGTTGACGTACAACTTTCTAAATGGTTATTATCAAACTGAATATTTACTTGAATGTCGTTATTTTTAGGGCTTATTGTATGAAAACGAATGATATTAGTTTTATTTTCATTTAAAAACTATTTATTTGTGGAGCACCAAGTGCTTAAAGAGTATATATTTAAATTACACTTATCAATTAGAGAAGATTTACTTTTATCAGAAATTAAAAGAGTTGTGTCGTCGGCGTACATGATAGGGTCACAATCATTAGTTAAAACGGTACTTAAATCATTAATAAAGATAATGAAAAGAATTGGAGCAAGTACTGTGCCTTCAGGCAAACCAACGTTAATTTTTGTTAAATCGGAATTAGAAATATTATTTGAGTTATTATTACAATGGTAAATCGAAACAAACTGTAGTCTATTGGTTAGAAAAGATGATATCCAGTTTAACGCAACGCCACGTATACCCATAAGTTCTAATTTGTTAAGCTATGGAACGCCGTTTTAATATTTATTCTATATTTAAAGATATGTTAAATTATATAAAGACGTCATTAAATGAAATAAAGACGTCCTTAATTCATTTTTGGATGTTCTTATAATATTTCTTGATATCCAAAATGTTTTAAAGACGTCTTAAATTCAAATATTTATAGATATCAAAAATTCTTTTTTAGATATCAAGAATTGAATTAAGGATATCAAGAATTAAATTAAGGATATCAAAAATTGAATTAAAGATATCAAAAATTGAATTATGGATATCACATCTCCGTAAATAACATGTCCAGAATTCGAATTTTTGACGTCCTAAATTCATTTTTGATATCAAGAATTGAATTATGGATATCAGATCTCCGTAAATAACATGTCCAGAATTCGAATTTTTGACGTCGTAAATTAATTTTTGATATCAAGAATTGAATTATGGATATCACATATCCGTAAATAACATGTCCAGAATTCGAATTTATAGACTGGACTCCATTGTTATAATCACTGCGCCACGGAGACATTCATAAATCCCTTCATATTGCATAATAAAACAGTGAAACAATTATTTATTTGACAATTTTTGTAATTTATAGTAATTTTTGCAATATTATTAAAGTAATTAATATTAAATAATGTACAAGATGTAATGTACTATTATCATGTTCAATAGCATGGCTTGATTTTTTGCCGAACACTTTGTATTTACAAAAAACTGCTTCCCAAGTTAAACGCCTATGTTTACTCATAAAATAAACGCTTCAATACATTGCTGTCAAACATTCATACCGTAACTATGGCAATGATATACCCTATGTTTACTGATAAAATAAACTCTCGGTATACGTAATCTATATACCGTGTGTCCCAAGCAAACCTTGACATAGGTATTTAAATTTAACATAGGAAAACAGTTTTTTGTAAATAAAAATCTGTTGTGGCCAGCACAAGACCTCTCGCCATTTCCATATTAGGCTATATAAGTATTGTATTGCATTTCGCCATCGAACCGTCGTTTTATAACAAAATATTACACAACTTTACCCAAATATTGTTATTTATTGTATTTAACAGTCTTCTGCATACATATAATTCTAATTATATCTATTTTTCATTATATGAGGAAGTTTCTAAATGTCAGAGATTCTTCCAATTCATTAACCAGATTGGCGGTATTTCTGATGGATATACGCATTTTACCACAATTTTACCTATAATTTCAAATATTTAATTAATAAAACAATAAGAAAAATTAAATATACTTTCCAGAAAAAGCTATCAGAATGTCACTAAAACTGTTGATATTTGACAATGACGTGTCATTTACAAACTATGTTACAAACATTGGAATAATCGGATTCTAGGGACCTTAAATCGTGCTTATTCAATAAAATCTGGATATGCGATTTTTAGCATGAATCCAATACCACTCTTAGCGAGAGATAAAAAGTGTCCGGCAGAAAATTAAACCATTATATTGAACATGATAATAGTCAATAGCAGATTACCTCTTGTACGTTATTTATTATTCATTACTTTATTATCATTGCATAAATTAAAGAAAATTATAAATATTTTAATCTTGATATCAAAAATTCAATTCTTGATATCAAAAACTCAATTCTTGATATCAAAAATTCAATTCTTGATATCAAAAATTCAATTCTTGATATCAAAAATTCAATTCTTGATATCAAAAATTCAATTCTTGATATCCAAAATTCAATTCTTGATATCAAAAATTGAATTCTTGAAATCAAAAATTGAATTCTTGATATCAAAAATTCAATTCTTGATATCAAGAATTCAATTTTTGATATCAAGAACTGAATTTTTGATATCCAAAATTCAATTCTTGATATCAAAAATTGAATTCTTGAAATCAAAAATTGAATTCTTGATATCAAAAATTCAATTCTTGATATCAAAAATTCAATTCTTGATATCAAAAATTCAGTTCTTGATATCAAAAATTGAATTCTTGATATCAAAAATTGAATTCTTGATATCCAAAATTAATTTAAGATGTCAAAAATTCAAATTCTTGATATCAAGAATTCATTAAAGGATATCAAGAATTGAATTAAGGATATCAAAAATGGAATTCAAGATATCAAAAATTCAAATACAGATATCCAAAATTGAATTCTGGACATGTTAAATTTAATTTTTGATGTCGAAAATTCAGTACCATTTTAAGATGTCTAAAATTTAATTTTTGATATCTATAAATGTATTTTTGATATCCTTTATTCAATTCTGGATATCTAATATTCAATTTTTGACATGCTAAATTATTTAAGGATGTCTGAAATTAATTTTAGACGTCCTTAATTATTTAAAGATGTCCATAATTCAATTTTTGATGTCTTTTAATAATTAAGGATATCTGAAATTAAATTTTTGTCGTCTTTAAATAATTGAAGATGTCTTTAAATGTAGAATAAATAGTAAAACGGCGTTCCATATTAAGCAGCAACGAGTGATCGACACAGTCGATGGCTTTACTAAAATCGCAAAAAATACCGACTGGATATTCTCCATTATGAATATAATGAATAATTTTTCTATATAAATAATGCAAATTAAATATACTTCCCAGAAAAAGCTATCAGAATGTCACTAAAACTGTTGATATTTGACAATGACGTGTCATTTACAAACTATGTTACAAACATTGGTATTTGTCAACTGGTTTCCTTAGTGCCTTAGTATCTGCGATTAGTTTACTCGATAAATGGCCAACATGGCGGAAAGTGATAATTTAAAGTGTAATTTTTGTCAAGAATTTTACGATCCCAAAGATAAAGGGATAGTACAGTGCGCCGGAATGTGTAAGGGTAACTTTCATATGGCCTGTGCATCGTTAAAAAAAAGTGAGTTAACGGTGATTTTGGGTAATTCTCAAATTAAGTGGATGTGCGAGAAGTGCTCTAAAACATGTGATCCGTTTAATTCAAATATTAATAATATGCATACCCTCTTATTAAGTTGCTTCGAAATTATTAAGAATCAAGAAATGATTATTAATGAATTAAAGGAGAACGTCTCCAATTTAAATACATCTGTTAATAATATAAAAGATAACCTTCAATCACGTATAAAAATCACACATGAACAAAATATTAACCAAACAATAAACCCGGATAAATCAAATTCTAAATTACCAATTTCTAATCCGAATGAAATATTACAAAAACTAAACACAGGTGCCACTAACAGTCTTAAACAAAATAAAAAATCTTACTCTGAAACCTTGAGCACACAAGAAATTTCAATTAATAAAGTTAAGACAAGGTCTCAGTCACAAACTGAAAATAAAAATATAAATATTGTTACTACCAACGAAATAGTTTCAAATGAAAATAATGATACCGATGCTGATGGCTTTAAAAAACACTCAAATAAAAGAATTAGAAATAAATATAAAAATAAAATCAATATAGGAAATGGTTCCGATTTAAAAACAATAAATACAAATTTAAATGCCATACCTAAAATGAAAAATTTCTTCATATCGCGACTAGCACCGGAAACAAACCCAGCTGATATTGAAGATCACTTAAAGAAAATTAGTGTTAACAATTTTGTGGTATCTTCAATTAAAACTAAATTTGATTCTTATAAATCTTTTAAAATTACTGTACCGGAAACATTTACTGAAACAGTTATGAACGGAAATAATTGGCCACTTGGAACTCTTTTAAACATTTTCTATTCAACTAAACAAATAAATATGGATAAAAATAATTCTTTTTTAGAACAAAATCAAATTTTCATAAAATAATCAGTGAAGAAATTAATATTTTGTATCTTAACATTCAATCACTATCTTCTAAAGTTGGTGAAATTGAAATGCTGTTAGAGGAACACACTGATATATCTTTTATTTGCCTAAGTGAACACTGGCTATCTCAAAACGAACTAGAAACCGTACATTTGTTAAACTTTAAACTAGTTAGTGCTCTCTGCAGATCCACATTTAATCACGGAGGTGTGTGTATTTTCGCAAGAACAACTATGAACATAATATCTTATAATGACTTTATAGATTTAAACAGTGAAAAAGACTTTGAAGTTTGTGCTGTCAAAATAAGGGATAATCCCATCATCATTCTCTGTGTCTACAGATCACCATCAGGAGATTGGTATAAGTTTTTATATAATTTCGAACAGTGCCTAGTGAAATTAAATACTCAAAACAATAAAGTTATAATAACAGGTGATTTTAATATCCACTTTGGATCCAATGATAACTTTGAAAAACAATTTATGAATATTATTGCAGCTTATAATCTAAAAATATTAAATAAACAGCCCACAAGGGTCACAAATACTACAGCTTCATGTTTAGATAACATATTAACGAATATCGATATAAATGAAAACGATGTGCTATGTTTTAATCCATTTCTTTCAGATCACCACTGTCTAAAAATGAAGTTGTATTATTCTTCATCTAACAATATACCTTTATCTTATAGATACCATAGATGTGTTACAGAAAAGAAGCTATTAAATTTTAAAATTCTGTTAAAAAATTATAATGCTGCCGAACTAACCCAAATTGTAAACCCCGAAAAAGCTTTTGATCATTTTTTCAATTATTTCTACGAATGCTATATAACAGCATTTCCTTTTATAAAATTGAAAGTAACAAATAAAAATTCAAATTTAACAATAAGTTGGTTTAATAAAGAACTTCGTGACAAAAGAGAAATGCTCCAATTCCTAAACGAAGTTTACTTAGTTAAGAAGTCTCCACAATTAAAAGAATTCATACAGAAATATAGAAAACATTATAGAATTTCTATTCAGAATGCAAAAATTGAGGCTAATTCAAAGTATGTAAATAATTCGAAGAATAAATCAAAAGCTACCTGGAATATAATAAATCAAAAGAGATCTACATTGTGCACATCATGTAAATCAGAAGACGATGATATATCTGCAGATGAAATTAATGACTATTTGTCTTCCATACCTGACAAACTATTTAAAAAATTACCGGAAACTAATTTAACTTATGATACTTATCTAAAAAACGTTGTCACTTATTCTAATAACTCATTATTTTTAACACCAGTTGATGAGAGTGAAGTATTCAATATCTTAATACATTTAGCTAATTCTAAAAGTTCTGATATTTTTGGTATATGCCCTTTTGTCATTAAAGCAGCTACAGATATAATTTTCGTACCTCTCACATATATTATAAACTTATGCTTTTTGCATGGCTATTTCCCACATAAATTAAAAACAAGTAAAGTTGTACCTGTACCTAAAAAACAAAATATTACAAATTTAAATAACTTTCGACCAATCTCACTGATTCCCGCATTATCTAAGATTTTTGAAATTTTAATAAATAAACGAATTGTAAATTATTTTGAAAAAAATCATTTTTTTCACCGAAATCAATACGGATTCAGGACTAATAAGTCTACGACTGATGCTTTACTACGCCTAAATAACTTTGTACTAAATAATTTTGAAAATAATAATTCAGTTTCAGCAACATTATGTGACCTTAGCAAAGCATTTGATTGCGTATGTCATGAGATTTTACTAAACAAACTACAATACTATGGAATTAGAGGTATACCTTTAAAACTTCTAGAGAATTACCTAGAAAACAGACAACAAATAGTAGTTTACAAGGGATCACACAGCACCAGTAAAATAAATAAATATGGAGTCCCTCAGGGTTCTCATTTAGGACCAACATTATTCTTAATATATATAAATGACTTACCACATACTTTAAAAAATGTGGAAAGCATTCTTTACGCAGATGATACTACTATATTAAATACTGGTAATAATATAGAGTCATTACTTATTAAAAATAACCTTTCCATTAGCTTAGCCAATGAATGGTTCGCTGCTAACAAATTAACTCTCAATGAGGACAAAAATCAAAACATTTTATTTACCTTAAAAAAAGAGCCATATACCTTTGGCTCACCTACAGTTAAGCTGCTTGGATTAACCATGCAATGCAAATTAGATTGGCGGGAAAACATTGAACTTCTATGTAAAGAATTAAGCAAAGTACTTTACTTAATTAACAGTATGAAAACAAGTGTTAGCTTACATATTTTACGAACTTTATACTTCAGTACTTTTCATTCCAAAATGACATATGGTATTCTGTTATGGGGAAATAGTCCTGCGAACTATATGGTCTTTAAACTTCAAAAAAAGGCATTAAGGATAATGTTCAACTTAAATTTTAATGAACACTGTAGAGAAACTTTTATTCAACAACAAATATTAACTTTTCCTTGTTGCTGTATTTTTGAAAATTTAATGTACGTAAAAAAATGTTACCATGATTATAAAGAAATTAACAATGTACATACTTATAATACTCGAAATAACAACAAACTTTTACTACCTAAAATTAGATTAAAGAAATCAGAATTATCTTCCAATTTTATCGGAATACAATTATATAATAAATTACCCGAGAATATAAAATCTTTAAATGTTAAACAATTTAAATTAACAGTTAAAAGATTGTTGTTAAATAATGCTTTTTACAGCATAAACGAATACATGTCCTTTTGTATGTAGGTATTTGCCTTTCTTCCATTTTTTTTTCTCTGTATTTTTTGACCTGGCTAAAACTGTAATGTGTGATGCTTGAATAAATTATTATTATTATTATTATTATAGTGTCTTTATCTCTAAATCTATACAAGATATAATAAAATTTTTAAGTGTATTAGATGGAGAATTTTATGTTTTTCAATATTTAATAAAAAAAACTCCCAAAAAATTATATTTAGAAGAATTTTTCTAAGAAACTACTACTTCCGGTTGTTCAATTGTTACCAAAACCTTTTCAGCTCTTGCCAAGAATGTCAGATTGAGGAAACTGCAGTTAAATATTTTTTAAGTCTTATAGTTTTTGAGGAATCGTCCCTCCAACATCCATATATACACACACACACACACACATACACACGCACACGCACCCGCACACACACACACACACACACACACACACACACACACACACACAGACATCATTTTAAAAATGTTATAATCGGATTCTAGGGACCTTAAATCGTGCTTATTCAATAAAATCTGGATATGCGAATTTTAGCATGAATCCAATACCTCTCTTAGCGAGAGATAAAAAGTGTCCGGCAGAAAATTAAACCATTATATTGAACATGATAATAATCAATAGCAGATTACCTCTTGTACGTTATTTATTATTCATTACTTTATTATCATTGCATAAATTAAAAAAAATTATAAATATTTGTAAAGAAATATTTGTTTCACTATTTTATACTGTGATATCAAACTGATTTTAAATTTTCATCATAGCCGAGCGGATAGCGTACTTGCCTACAGCCTACGGAACGAATGAACGTTTGTAGGTTGGGGTTCAAATCCCCGTCAAGCCAAGCTTTTTAATATATTTTTTTATTTATGAATTAATTACGAATTATATTAAACATATTATGAGATCATAAATTAAAATAAGTTTCTATGCATTTTTGCTTATTGTAATCAATTTTATCATTATTACAGTCACGTATAAAAATTTAAATAATTTTCATCGGATTGATTATGTTATTATGTAGAATGTAGATGCCATTATAATTAAAATATTCTATTAATATGCGAAAAGTTCTGCGGTATTTAGTTTAGTATTTTCTTCAAATTTTCTTGATTCACCCCCATACAATTTCGAAGCATTTTCTTGAGATTTTCTCTTTATTTATTACAAAGTTCTAGTTGGATTTCAATTGTTTTATTCTTTTATGACATCCATGCTTTTACCTTTAAATGAAACATTTTTTGATAATGGCATTACAATGATTTAAAATACTTACCCGCTCATTTCATGTGGCAAAATCTCGGGCAAAATAGAATAACAAGTTTTTTATTATATTGTTAACGAATTAATAGTGTAATAAATCACTATGAACTAATTTATAGTTAGATATTTTCTCTACTATTGTTTAAATACAAGTAAAATAAAAAAAAACCAAATACTGTGCAATCAAAAACTCATAATTATCTAAAGTTCAAATTGTTTTCTTTAATTTCTAAATTTGTATCATTTAAAGGTAAAAGCGTGGATATCGTAAGAGAATAAAACAATTCAAATCCATCTAGAACTTTGCAATAAAGAGAAAATTCGATAACCTCAAGAAAAAGACGCGAAAATATACTGGGGTGAATCGAGAAAATTTGAAGAAAATACTAGAACTAAATAGCAGAATAGCATAAAACTTTTCGCAGATTAATAGAATATTTTAATTTTAATGACATCTACATAATGAATCCGATGAAAATTATTTAATTTTTATACTTGAATATAACAATGACAAAATTGATTACAATAATCAAAACACTGATGTAATAAAAAATGCACTATAGATATTTTCTTTTGATCTTAAAAAAAAAACATGATTACGATACAACGAATATGTGTATGTATCTTGTTTTTACTATGGTACATTTATAAAAAAAATAGGTGATATAGCTTAAATTCTTGCTTTTGAGTCATGATCACTACTTGAAACTAGTATTATCTATGGCATGATAGAAACTTATTTGTAATTTAATTTCTTTCATATTATGATCTCATAATATTTTTAATATAATTCGTAATTAATTCATAAATAAAAAAAATTATAAAAAGCTTGGCTTGACGGGGATTTGAACCCCAAAGTACAAGCGTTCCCTCTATCCGTACCTAGCTTTCTTTAATTTATGCAATGATAATAAAGTAATGAATAATAAATAACGTACAAAAGGTAATCTACTATTATCACGTTCAATATAATGGTTTAATTTTCTGCCCGACATTTATTTACAAACTGTTTTCCCATGTTAAATGCCTATGTCAAGGTTTGCTTGGGACACAGGGTATATATTTTGTTTTATTTTAACAAAATAAATTGATCAACAATAGAGAGAACAAAATAGCTACAATACATAACATTTATAAAAACAGCCAATTCTTCTTCGAGATATATTTTGTTACATCTAGTTTCAAATCTGGTACACCACGGACATACCGGCCTAGTAATATAAACCCGCAGTCGTCGATGCTGTGTACGCGGAACAATGAAGCAAATGTTCATGTAATAACAATTCGATAGACTTAAAAAAGTGCAGTTTTTTACAGGCTTTTATTGTATAAAAAATAATAAAAATATGCGTGCTTTGTGAACACATTTTAATGAAAAAAGTGCATTATTTTTAACGGCCGTCAAAAATTTATAATGGCGTTAACAAATTTGTATTTTATAGATTTCCAAAAGTAAAATAACATGTGGAGATACTCTCTATCTCTCTTTGTCTATTACCTGTATTCATATTTCACGTTTCACCATCCTTTTAAAAGGTAACTAACTTATCGACGATCAGCTACAGTTGCCATACTACCATTCCGTGGCAAGAGATGTCGCTACTATCTCAAGGAATTTTTTAGCGTCCATATACGTTAATACTTAATATCTATCAGAGAACTCTATACTACTATGGAACGGGAACGAACGTTGCTGGCGTGGTACTTCAAATTTCTAGGCAACCCGCAGTACGAGTAGATTTTTCCAAAAAAATTAAAACGAACGCAAAGTACAACCAAACTGTTCAAAAAGAACGATGTTTTCATAACCACTGTTCAGTGAATAATTAGTAAAAGTACCCATTCCGAAATATATTAAAACCTCTGGAAAATCATGAGTTGTGCTCTGCGCTTGCGTGAAACTGGTGGAATTTGTGACAGTTCGCATGACCAGCCCGTTACAATGCTACAGGTATACACGTTTCCATTCCATGTATGTAGAATAGAGTTCACTGATATCTATACAGTGATATTAGTCTATGGTATTATGTATTCTTTATTCAGTGGTAAGTGCGCAAAGCTACGCTTAGTAGCTGACAAGCTGAGCAGCGACAAGAGCGCCGAGAAAGAAATTATTGTATTTCTAAACTTTCATCCAGACAAGACTCAAGAGATGGACGTAGAAAAATAATTAATTAATGAAGTATTTGTGAGATATTTTTTTGTTGGGATCAAACAAATCAAAATCACCACAATAGAATATGTGCTCCAATAATTAGTGGCGAGTAATTTAGTAGTAAGTAGAAATGTTTGTTTGTATTAATTGTAGGTTATGGTACGTTTTTATCAAAAATCAAATATTATTTACAATGGGAGCTGTCAGGTAAAGCTATCGCAGATGGCAGCACTCCAGTAAAAGCGATTTGAATGATTTAAAGCGGGGAAAATAATGGCGGTTATTACGAATATTTTGATGCAAAAATAATCAGATAAAAATACATAAGAAACATTGTATCAAATTTAACAATAATTTTGCATCACTTTTATTGCAATCGTAAATCCATAACAATAAAATCAAATTGTCAAAATTTGACAGTGACAGTAGCGAGTCATCCGACAGTATTTTCAGTTTGCATTCTCTGTGGGTAAATACGCATTATGGAAAATAATTATAATTTGTGGTTCATTAAGGTTATACTTCTTATGGGCGCTGTTGGTTGTCAGATTTGATACCAGAATGTGCAATTGTAGACAAATTTTGTACTAGCGCTTACTTGCTCACATGTACATTTCATTGCTGAATCGCAGAGAGCTATTGCTGGAGTGGCGCCATTAGTTCATCAAAATCCCACTGACAGCTCTCATAGGATTATGACACGAGTAAGTTTTAAATAAATCGCGAATGTTTTGGGCAACCAGGGTTGGTCTACATATATTAGGTGTGGTATTTGATTGTTTTGGAATATTATAGGTATTTTCTAGATGAAGTTAAATTCCATGTCAATGATTGTGTTATATATAGCACACAAATAGCTGAATCACTCATTTTTAGAAACTATTCACCTCAGTTTGCAGGAGGAACTCTACTATCATATCATCGCTGCTGTTAACGTCGCTCTTATAGCTTTTATCACAGCTCCAACATATTCACACCCTTATACGTCAATTCTGAACATTCATCTGTAAAACCGTAAATTCGTGAGTAATAATAATAACAATAATAATTATTAATAATAATTACAATAAAATTAAAGTATAATAATCCAGTAATACAAATATTATACTTAAAATGAATCTTAAAACTAATTACACTATAGAAATAAAACATAAAACATGTTAATCTTAAACCTATTTAATTAAGCATTTGAAAATAAAATCTGTTTTGTTAATTTGGACCGCACACTTGCCTTATTGCCATGTATATTTATATTTAATTTTTTGGAATGAGCCGTGGCTCGTAACGTCTATAAATATATTTGTAATTATTTAATTAGTTGTATTTCATGTATTTCCTCGGTAATGTCGGTTACAGGATGTCGCGGGGTAAATAAATTAATCTTGTTGGAAAATAGTTTACTTGAGACAATGTTGTTTTTTATGTTTTTATTATGTATGGCTATTTCACACAATAATATTAACTTATGAAAACATTAGAGACTTATTAGATTTATTATAATCGGAAGATATTTCATCTCTTTAAATATTAACCTATGAAAACTAAAGATAAATACAATCGGTAAGACTCCACAAAAAATATTGAACGAGCACGCCACTGTCTGGACGATACATCTTCAAAAAGAAAGAGGGAAATATCACCAACGATAAAGAGGGAGATACCACCATGATATTTCGCTGGTGATAGCGCCTGACTCAGGCTCAGAATACAATAGAAACCACGCCCCGTTTTCTATCCATTTATGTTTCTTTCACCGTAAGAATTTACGAGAACTGTAGTGTTTACAGATTACCGATGTGATCAGAATTGCAATTTTGAAGGTAAAGCTTGTTACAGATTTGCTCAGAATTGACCTATTAATTTGTTTTTCCAAGGTATGTTAACATTTAGAATTAAAGGAATTTAAACCACAATTTATAAACCAAGTTAATAAAGAAAAGTATAAAAAACTTACGCATAACAGCAAACTGTGCGGTGCCACCATAATCTTGGAGGAGGTTCAAATGGTTCCACAATCTTTTTTCCTTTCTTGCATTTCGGAGCATACTTTTCAAATAATGCTACTAATCCATCTATTCCTAGATCTTTTTCCTTCACCTCTTCCTTTTCTTTTTCATCTTCTGGGGGTGGTGCTGGTGGAGGTGCTTTAATGACTTCTGTTTTCAAGTCTACTACAATCTTATTTTGTATTTTAGCCATTTTTAATTAATTTTGTCCTTCACGATACACAAAAATTTATATAATAAACCGTTCTATAAAACACAAAATTTTGAACTAGAACGAATACTCGAATTCACTCCCGAACCTCACCAATTTGACATACTTACAAAAATAATCACAGTGACATTTTGTGGACAAAAAATAATTGAAAAAATTAAGAATTAATAAATATTTAAAACTGAGCGAATTTACAACCTATGAAAGATATTTAACATAAATTTTATTTGTAGTGAAATAAGTACATGGAACATTATAGTAAACAGGAAATTTATCTACGATGCATAAATGTATGTAATAATTGATTCGGTATTTTATTTTCGGGCAAGTTAATTATTATTTTTATTATTATTACTGTTATTATTATGCCCGATTTTATAAACGGCAGATAAATTACTTCCAAAGTAAATAAAATTTATTCCTTCAAATGATAGACGAATTTTTGACAATAATGTTATAAATGTCATAAAATTAATAAAATTGATTCGAGTTTGTTAGTTTAAATAAATTTAATATGGAAGTAAATTTATTCTACCCTTTATAAAACCGGGGGTAAGTGTAATACATATTTACCCAAGTAACACTGACCAACGGTCGACCAAAAAGTGACGTCGATTTTAGGTTCTATTTACGTCATATACGGCCGTCTAATTAGACGTCTATACGTCACTGACGTTGATTTTTGGTCGAAAATAGGTCTATTTAGACGTCTATACGACGACACTGTGACGTTGATTTTTGGTCTGAAATAGGACTATTTAGACGTCATATGACGTCTGTTTTTGGTCTGAAACAGGACTTTTTAGACGTCAAATTTGTGGGCCATGTGACGACTTTATTTGGTCGTAATGGGCTACTTGCGTACCTGTTTTTTATTTCATATTTTTGAAGAGCAGGTAAAAATTTGCTACCCATATTTTTTCTTGACAAAATTTTTATTAATTAGCCAGAATTACGCCGCACCAATGAGTGGTCGTAAAGCCATAGCGTTTGTTTGTACGAGTAATGTAGATCTCCTGTTTGACGTGTCAACAATAGTTTGGAGGTTAGTAATGTAGTTTGACTTTTTCGTATCGATATTTTCAGTTACATGTTAACTACCTATGTGTTTATTTGTGAAGTAATTAATATATTTGACAGCCCAGAGAGAAAAATGTCAAATTCAAATTAAAACTTTCTCGTACGCAATGCCATCTACAAGTTACATTCTTAAACATGGTACCCTTCTTCAGTTTAATATAATGACGTCATAGAAAATTTTCTTTCTTAATTTACTAAAAAACAAATATTTTTTTTAAATAAAATTTATATTTTTATTTTGTGTCGATGAAACCAAGCCAAACTGAGTATAGTTAATAATAATGTTTCCGAATCCATAATATAAAACACTCCACTACACAAAAAATTTAATATGGATACCGGATACGGACAACGTAACTACTTGCTTTCATGGGGACGGGCTAAATTTTTACGTGCGTGAATCACGTATCACGTATACGTGAATACGGATGCATGGGGATGCAGCCTTAGACAAAATGGCGTGTGAAGTTTTTGATCTTACAGAGTTGAACAAAATTAATGAAGTCGTTAATGCGAGAAGGCAAATTGTAAGAAAGAAAAGAGTTCGGTATGATCCCTTTATTGATCTTTCAGAAAAACAATTTAAAAATAGATACAGGTTATCAAAAAATAGAGTAAATAATGTACTACAATTGATAAATGACCAATTAAAGCCATCAAAATTTTGTAACAAGAATACAGTTTCCACAAAATTACAATAGGGCTGTTGCAAGAATTTTTATATGACTTCTAAGTATTAAATTTGAAAAGATATTGTTCTTTAAAGAGCCTCAAATTTGAAAATATCACGAAATATCCTTTAGATATTTTACAATTAATTTTTGAAATTTGGATAAAATTTTGAATAAGTCACGTGATCACAAACAGAATGTGACGTCAGAGTACATACATCTTCAGCGGTTCTAAGGTGTCAAGTGTATTGTCAAAGTTGTCAAACAAGTGTCAAATAAGAATCACGACCAGAACTTTAAAGTAAAATATATTATCAATTTATATAATAAATTCAGTTTTTATATTTTATTTTACCTCAAATATTTAACACCCCTTATTTCGGTAGCAGTAAAACAATCGTTCTGATATAATTTCACCCATAATCTAGCTATCGACCTTCGGTTAATTGTCCGATTTAGCTTGAGTGTAATTTGAATTAGCCATTATTACTTTATTATTCATTTACAATGAGCAATGTCAGCGTCAAATGTCAAATTAAAAGATTTTGTTATTAACATGTGACAAACTTTAGCCTACGTTTATTTATATAAATAATATAAAAACGTAGGTGATGGAAAAACTATTTTCCTATTGGCTATTAATGATGTAATGTATGTGCTTCTACGTCACAGGAGTGGGGGGTAGTTTTTCAGGACGCCAATCTTTTTATTTAATTATTTCCACAAATAACAACAAATTATTAAAATAAAAATTATTACTAAGAAAATCATTCCATAAACTTTCATTTAAAATAGTTTTTGAAAAATGTGAAACAGGCTCATTATTAATAGCTCTACGATATTATGCAAAGGGAAATTATCAAAGTGAAATAGGTAAGTACTATTTTAATTGGATAATAACTAATAGCAATATCGTTTATATGTAGGTTATCTTCAACAACTTACAATACGTTTATAAAGTAATTGATAAATAAAGTATTTGTATAATACGTTTTTTTTTTTATATATATTATTTAACCTAGTATACAATAATCCCTCCTTTATCCCACTCATACGACACATTTCTTCTATATTTGGTGCCATAATTTTCATATATGAAATTTATTCTACAATTATATTTTACATAGAATATACAAGCCGATATTCATGGAGTCACGCAGCCTACTGTGTCCAAGGCACGCTCTGGCAACTGCATATCTCCGCCGTACTAGCAAAGTGAAGCCTTTCTGTTTCCCAGATGTTAGAGATAGAGTGGGGGAATCGGGCCCAGTTTTGTCGACAGGAAAGATTTACGCAGACAGAAAATGTTTAATATTTGCTAAATATTTTCTAGCTGATTCAGGTGTACCTGCTGCGGAGAAACAGGTGATAATTAAGGAAGATTTAACAATACTATACATTTTTTACGGCAAATATTGGACGACCATAATTTTCCGAATTATGTACACAATGATACTGAAGTAGAAAATCTGTTGCTTCATGTTGATATGAAGAAAGTATGCAATGGTGGTCCCAGTATAACACAATATCAACAGAAATTGTTTAAAAATAATAAAATTAAATCAGTAGATAGCGTTTTGAACGTTTAAAAATAGAGGCCGTTTAATTCATCCAAATAAAAATATTTTTGATTTATTTAAAACATTAGAGAACATTTTGTTAGAAAATATAAAATCTCCAAATGTGTATGAAGAAACTATGATAACTATTCTCGATACATACAACTTTAAATTTCCATGTTCAGAACATAGTGTAGAAATAATATCTGTTTTAATATATGATTTTATTGTATTAAGATTAAGGCAATATTTCCGGCATGACAGAAAAAATAATCATTCCCAATCTAAAGAAGATCGCAAGAGATCCAAGTTACAAAAAAATTAACTTTTTATTTTCTAGTATGTTTTTATTTATACACTTGTCCATCATAATTAAAGAATAATTATTAACAGAGTTGAAATGTCTTTATTATTTTAATAAAAATATACTGAACTAAACCCAAAAGTCTTGTAATGTTAAATTTATATATGTTAATGTAAATAAAAAATATTCTGTATACAGGGTGTCTCAATAAGCTTGCTCACTATTGGTAACTTTTTTTATTTGAAGAGATACGAGGTTGGTTAAATTAGCAAAATTATGCCATTTTATATTAGAAAATTGGTTATGTAGACAAAATAAAAATTGTGTCAGCGGTTCACAAAATTTGGGACAATATATATATTTTTTAAATGGAACCATATATTTTTTTATTATCTTATTGGAAAGAGTATTTTTTTCTCTTTCCAATAAGGTAATGTTGTTTATGTACAATTTTTTCAAATAAACGAGTTATTTACGGTAAAAAATTTAAATTTTGTATACTCTCTCCAATAAGATAATAAAAAATATATGGTTCCATTTAAAATATATATATATATATATATATATATATATATATATATATATATATATATATATTGTCCCAAATTTTGAGAACCGCTGACACAAATTTTATTTTGCCTACATGACCAATTTTCTAATATAAAATGGCACAATTTTGCTCATTTAACCAACCTCGTACCTCTTCAAATAAAAAAGTTACCAATAGTGAGCAAGCTTATTGAGACACCCTGTATACGTAATTATTTTACTCCCTTTTCCTTTTACTTTGAAATTATTCACATATTTACATATTTGTTGAAAAAATAAGCAATAAATATAATTTATTTCCTGAATAAAACAATATTTTCATGAATTAACTCATTTAAACGCTTGATATATCCGGCCCAATTCCCCCACCACAGCGGGAAACAGAAATGCTTCGCGCGCTTGCTGTCCGTGTCCTCTCCTTCTATATAATACTTCGTGGTCCAAGGTAATAGGAAAGGTTTCACGAGTCCTAGCTGCCCTTCGACCTCGTTTCGTAAAATTTGAAACAAATTCCACAGCAAGAATGAAAATGGAATTTTACAGATTAGCACAGTTTCCTTGCGTTGTGTGTATAAAAATTAAAAATCCAAACAAAAATGAAGCTTTGCTTTACTATAATAGAAAAGGTTTTTATTCCCTAAATGTCCAAATTGTCTGTGACGCGAAATGCAAAATAGTAGACATTGTTGCACGATGGAGAGGAAGTGCACATGATTCGAGAATTTGGTCCGGTTGTACACTAAAAGATAAATTTGAGGTAGATTTTACAGTTTGTTATTTATATGTCGTTGCTATTCAATATTCAATCAATATATCCCTATTATTTCAGAATGATGAAATAGATGAAATTTTGCTAGGAGATGGAGGATACCCATGTACCCATTATTTATTGACTCCTTTCCTAAATCCGAAGAATAACTATGAAGCGTATAATCGCGCTCACATTAAAACGCGTAGTACAATTGAAAGATGTTTTGGACAATGGAAGAGTATGTTTCGTGCTCTACAGGGTGTCTCAATAAGCTTGCTCACTATTGGTAACTTTTTTATTTGAAGAGATACGAGGTTGGTTAAATTAGAAAAATTGTGCCATTTTATAGTAGAAAATTGGTCATGTAGACAAAATAAAAATTGTGTCAGCGGTTCCCAAAATTTGGGACAGAATATATATTTTTTAAATGGAACTATATATTTTTTATTGTCTTATTGAAAAGAGTATTTTTTTCTCTTTCCAATAAGGTAATGTTGTTTATGTACAATTTTTTCAAATAAACGAGTTATTTACGTTTAAAGATAAAAATTATTTTTTATTAGTTTAGGTCAAGTAAACTATGGAAACAATTGTCTTTTATAAAATTATTATTTTATTAATTTATTTTACAGTAATAACAAAACAAAGAAAATATTCAAATTGAAAGCCATTATTTCTTTCGCACATTTAAACTCTTTTGGAAGAGAGCCGACCGTTCTACGTAACTTTCCATATAGCACGATCATATCTAACTTTTCTTTATTTGTAAAGTTATTAAACACAGAGAACTTTACGGGAGAAATTATTAAACGTCAAACAAACAAAGAATCAATTGTTTCCATGGCTTACTTGACTAAAAAACTAATAAAATAATTTACAAAATTTAAATTTTTAACCGTAAATAACTCGTTTATTTGAAAAAATTGTACATAAACAACATTACCTTATTGGAAAGAGAAAAAAAATGTTCTTTCCAATAAGATAATAAAAAATATATGGTTCTATTTAAAAAATATATATATTGTCCCAAATTTTGAGAACCGCTGACACAAATTTTATTTTGTCTACATGACCAATTTTCTAATATAAAATGGCACAATTTTGCTAATTTAACCAACCTCGTACCTCTTCAAATAAAAAAGTTACCAATAGTGAGCAAGCTTATTGAGACACCCTGTATATAGAGGCATGGATTTATCCCTGCCTACTGCCAAAACTGCTATAATAGCAATGGCAGTTTTGTATAATATTAGAAAAAATTGTGTTGAAGAGGATACAACTTACGGTAGAATTAAATCATAGGATCCTAGATACACAAAACTAATTCACGTTCATTTTAATCTTCCTAGAGTCTAACTCGGATTCAGATGATGAACAAGAAGATGACAATGTTCCTGTAAACGCTGAACAAAATACAGCTTCAAGAAGTGGAAATATATTCCGAGCGCAATTTGCCCAACAACATTTTTAAATTTTATTGTTTATTTTTGCCATATTTTCCATCATTTACTTGTCAGCATCAAGTAAAGTATAATTTTTTTTTTACGAATATGGAATTTATTGTGTGGCGATAGCCGCGGAGAATAAACCATATGAGTAATAAAAAAATACTTTAGTAATGAGATATACATTATATTTTTTTTCCGTAATCGACACAATATCACTCCTATAAGTTAGCCAAAATAGTAGCTAAACTTAAATTTTGACATAAGTCTGTAAAGTTTTATTTTAGCTACTATTTTGGCTAACTTCGCGGAGTGATATCGCGTCGATTTCGAAAAAAAAAAAACTGTATTATACCTATGTTGTGTAGTTTTTCAGCAACAAATCCGTCGTGATTAGCACAATATCTTTCGCCATTACCATTTTATGTTACATGAATATCGTGCTTAACATTTATTGTACACACAAAAAATTCTAATTATAATTTCTATTCTTAATCTTAAAATCGGATTGCATGGACCTTAAAACGCGCTTATTCACTAACACCTGGATATGCGATTTTTAGCTATATAACTATTTCATCACGGCATATTACCCATTTCTGAGTATGCCAATCTGCGTTGTACACAGATTTTGGTAATGATGATGACATATTTGTACCGTGCGAGCGTTTACCAGGCGTCACCTCATGGGCACTCATTGCTGGCGTGGAAAGTGCACCACAGGGGTCACTTTTATGCCATTTAAAATTCGAAATATTTGGCACCGGTCGAGATCAAACCCGGTCTCCCAGGTTCGCGACCAGACACTCGGGCACGCGGCCACGGAACCCCATTGCGATTTTTAGCAAGATTCCAATACCTCTTTTACGTCCGGGGCGAGAGGTAAAACTAAATAACTTGTTATATACTTTACTGGGTGTACCAAACTGCTTTCATAAACACACGTTCCTTCCATAATCAATGTACCTTGAATACATTGTACTATTCCTTCGTTGAATACTGCTTACAAATTAGGAGCCCAGTGTACAACAAATATACAGATCCAATTAAATCTGTACGAAAAAAAAATGGTCAAATATATGTATTACAAGAGATACAATACTTACCCCAAGAATGAGTTTAACTACGACGATTGTTTAATTGAATTTGGAATTCTTTTACTTGATGACCGTAGGAAAATACATTCTTGTTTATGTCTCTATAAGATTATGAATAATATGATAGATGATACCATGATTTTGTGCAATTTTAATTTTTATGTTCCTCGATTAAGAACAACGTTTAAACTAACCTGCTCTACACCGATGGCAAATTATGTGAGTTTCAATCCCTTATCATGCAAATGTACATAAATTTAATAAACGTGTATCTGTTGAATCTATTTTTCAATAACATTATTAAATTTAATTGAATAATTCTGAAATTATAAATATATATATTATTTTAAAAGAAGTTATTAAAAACAGAACACATGCATCAAAGTCTCTCTTATTAAAAATTAATTTTAAGTAATCCAATTCATTCATTTATATATCCGGAAGTAATCAAAAATTTATTTGCACTACTTTACATACTGTATTAGCCCGTGACTGATATTTGATAAAAGTTAACCATAATTATATTACTTTATACCTGTAACATGCTCACCACACAGTATTATTTCATTTTATATAAACCATCATTCATTTAAGTGAAATAAAAATTTATGACGTATAATAAAAATTAGTGTAAAGTATTTGTTATAAGAAACAAGATCATAATTTTATATTAATAGATAGTTTTAGTAGGGGCTAAAAACGAAATGGACACGAAAAGGCAATAATTTTTTTTTTTTTCGTTCATGATTGATAACAAAATAATTAATATTGATAACAAAATAATTATTATTGTTACCGGTTTTGGCCGTTATTTTATTTAATATTTAAGTTTAATAAGAGCAAATAATTTACACACTTACACACAAATATTGAATTCCCCGATATCTATTATAATATGTTAAACAATAAGTACATGTACAATTTGTAGTTTCATCAAATTTTTGTTTTGTTAAATTTTCTACTAAAATATAACATTATATTATAAATTTGTGTGAAATTGTTTTATTAATCAACGAAAAATATATAATAGTTACTAATAACTCTTGATTTTGTTATAAATTAAAAAGAAAAGTTAAATAAAATAAATATATCACGGCATATTTTTAAACATAGTATCAGTGCTATCGGCCGTGTTTCTTTTAATCTCTATTTTGTGTTAAAAAGTAGAGTTTTTTTGAAACTTTAATTAATATAGTGCATATCAGTCTGCGCGTAAGTTCGCTGTGAGTGATAATAGATAACTCATTCGTGATTTAAAAACTTATTTTTTATTCCATTTTAAATTTGGTGTCCTAGCAGCACTTAGCAGATCAAGCTAGCGAAGTAATCGGCGCTAGCATTTCTCGCTAGCAAAGCATTAAATATGACGTCACTTATAACGTCATATACAATGCGCTAGCGTAGCAAGCTGGTTTGCTAACTTCATTGAACGCACCTAATGATTCGCACCAAATTAAACTTTGCAATCCCAATTTGGAATTTTATTATCAGTTTAAACGAGGCAACTATGAACTATTATATAACATGTTATGTAATGCAGACTGGAACTCGGTAATATTATGTAAAGATGTAAACATCGCATTATACAAATTTTATGCTACATTATATAGTATCCTTGATGTGTGCATTCCTAAAGTTATTCGTTGATTAAATCCTAGACAGTATCCATGTTAGTTCAATACCGAACAAATTAATTCATTAAAAATTAAAGAACACTACAGGAAACTATATAAACGCACTAACTTACACTGTTATTTAATTAAGTTTAAAGATTACCGCACTAAATGTAAATCACTTTCCAAAAAACTTCATGAAAATTATATCACACAAACTGAAAACAATATTATTGTAAATTCTAAATTATTTTGGAATTTTATTAATAACAAAAAGAAATATAATGGGATTCCTTCAACACTGCATCACAACAATACTGAATTTTCTGGCGAATCCAATATTGCTCAAGCCCTTGCTAACTTTTTCGAAAGTGTCTATCAACCTCATGGTATAAATAATTTCAACAACAGTTTTACTTTTTCTCATCATAAACTTATAGATATTAAAGAAATCAGTGACCTTGATATCTCTCGTGCAATAAAATTCCAAAAAAATACCAAATCTACTGGTCCGGACAATATTCCTGTATTTATATTTAAAAGGTGCTCAGATTTTTTCATTTTACCTCTTCTTCACTTATTCAATTTGTCGCTACAAACTGGCATATATCCTACTAAATGGAAGGAAGCCAAAATCTGCCCAGTGTACAAATCCGGCCAAAGAAATAAGTACAAATAACTACAGGCCTATATCCTGCCTCAATTCTTTATCTAAAATTTTTGAACACATATTTTTTAAAAAAATACAGTCTCAAACGCAAGATATTTGTTTGCAACAACATGGCTTTATTCCAAAAAGATCCACCGTAACTAACCTCTTAGAATTTACCACCTATACAAATAACATCTTGGAAATGAAGCAGCAGGTTGATGATTCACTGATTTCTCTAAAGCGTTCGACACCGTGTCACATGAAATATTAAGGAAAAAATTAGAGCAAATTGGATTCAGTCAGAATCTGCTAAATTTAATTTATTTTTATATAAATGAAAGAATCCATTATGTAAATGTAAGAGGTTATTGCTCCAATTCTTTCACGCCTGCATCTGGGGTACCTCAAGGCTCTGTCCTTGGCCCTTTGATATTTATTCTATTTGTCAATGACATTGTTGATGTTGTGAAGTTTTCTGAATGATTATTATTTGCAGACGACTTCAAAATTTTTCATAAAATTTCATCGGCCAACGATTATCTCAAGTTGCAATCAGATCTCAGAAACGTTTATTAATGATCTCTGAAGAATAATTTATTTTTTAACATCAACAAATGTTGTGTTATGAGCATCACTCGAAAATTTAGTCCTATGCATTATGATTATGCTATGGGCAACATTGCTTTGAACAGAGTAATTCTAAATGAACGTAGAGTGTGCAGCCTATTTATTCTAAATAAATTAGGAAAGAGTGAAAAGATAATGTCAGCCACCGGGATTTGAACCCAGATCCACTGTTTTGCCGGGACAACGCTCTACCAATTGAGCTATGGCGGACTCTTCCCGTTGGCTCACATTATCTTCCACAAATGTTAGACTGAAAGATTCTCATTTGAGAATACTCAGCGGCACGTATTGATGTGGGGTTCGTTATAACTAACCACTACATTTAAACATCAGTGACTTGTCATAATTTACTCATGCACCTATCGGCACAAATATTGAAATGAACGTAGAGTGTGCAGCCTATTTATTCTAAATAAATTAGGATTCTCATTTTCAGTCTAACATTTGTGGAAGATAATGTGAGCCAAAGGGAAGAGTCCGCCATAGCTCAATTGGTAGAGCGTTGTCCCGGCAAGACAGTGGATCTGGGTTCAAATCCCGGTGGCTGACATTATCTTTTCACTCTTTCCTAATTTATTTAGAGTAATTCTACTTTAATAATAAATTTCAATTCACCCAGCACTTGGATAAATTAACCTCAGATGCATATAAAACTCTGGGATTTGTACTTCGCACTTCGCATAATTTTCGAAACTATGACAATATTTAGTTTATATTTTTCTTTTGTTAGAAGCAAATTGGAGTATGGATGCATTATTTGGAGTCCTTTTTATGCTAATTATATTAACAAAATCGAAAATGTGCAGAATAGTTATTTACAATACAAATGCGGAAACAAGAACTTCCGTGCATGAGCCTTTGTTTGAAGTACGAGAGAGCAACGCGAGCGAGTATTTCATTTAGGCGAATGCACGGAAGGTATTTCTGCATAAGTATTGTACAAGATTTTTTGTAACGAACGAATTAATTATAAAACTGTTCTACCTTCGATAGATGTTACGCAGAACATGTCGTCGCATCAAATAGAGCCATCAATTTCACTAACTAATTGTCAGATACAAAATATAAATATAATAATTATTGCAATACCAAGGAGCATTCTTAAAACTGTATATAATCGATTCAAATACAATTTCTTAAATTTAAGATCTTATTTTATTTTGATAGTACGTATGTGTAGTAGTTTGGTTATAAATTTAGGAACATATCACTACCTAAAATAAATAAAAGTATGAATACATATTAAATTATCTTTAAATAAAATATATTCTTATACCTCTTAATAATAATAAGGTTGTTTTTATTGTATATTAATACCTACTTAATATATTATCTTCATTATCTTTAATATTGTGTCCAACATACAGTATGGCCGCCATGCTCATCAGTCTCGATTCTCGTTACATTAGTTTCTAATAGATGGCGTTAGTATTATTAAAATGTCAAAATTACCAATGATTCTAATTTTATTTAAATATTTTTTATTCTTTCAAGTAATTTTCCTAAATTATTATGTTATTATATTAAATTTGTTGTAATGTACAAAAAAATTAAAAATAAAATAGCACTTTTAAGCTACTCGATTAAAGTAGTTTCCATTGAAACACTAGTGCGGGAAGTAAAACAACAGCGCGGGAATATGGCCTTTCGGATTGTGAGTTGGCTGCGGGAAACATTAGTTTCTAGGCAGTGAGTACGAAAAAATTTTTACAGTATTCTTTATTATAGGCTACACCGAATATGGCCGAACATGGATTATAAAATTCTGCTTAAGGAGGTTCGAGCGAAACTAATGAGTCAAAATAATATTTATATTTTTTTGTTCTTTTAATTGCTAAAATAGTTGTAAAAATTTATAATTTCAATTAATAAACGTGTATTGAGCCTATAAGTACATAATTAATTTGTATTTAACAAAAAAAGTACTGAAATGACTTCAGTATTTTGAACATATGTGATGGACGAAAGTTATGTGGCAACAGCGCGTCTTGTAAAATTATTATATTAAATTTATCTATCAATTTCAGTAATCACAAATTTTAAAAAGCACAAAACTAAATAGCTTTATTATATTCGAAAAAAAGTTATCCATAATATAGATACAAGTTATACTTCAATCTTTTTCCTTTATATCAGCTGGGACGTGCAACGTTGCCATGTCATTCTTCACCTGTTCTGCAACTATCGATGTAAAATGAAAACATAATGTTCAACATTAATTTTCAAATTAATTTGAACGGTAAAACGGCATTATAAACTTCTCATAATATACTACAAGTCTTCAGATTTATTATACTTGTTTTTTGTTCATCATAATTGGAAAGATCAATATAAAACAAATAAAAAAAGTATCTACGGAAATGTGTCTGCCGTAAGAGCTTATGTATTAGACACTGAACTAAATATAAAATTATATATTTAGTTCAGTGGTATTAGAACATTGAAAACGTCAACTTTATAAGCGTAATTATAAGAAACTAGACGGTGGTATGTGTTTTATTTTTTTAGAATAGTTGGATAAGATATTATTTGTGATAATTACAAAATTTGATACCATAAAGTTGAAAATTTGTATACACGAATAAAAAGGAGACAATTTGTCATCAAAATAAAATAGTTACAATAATATTTGTATTTATTTATACACTTAAAAAAATATTTTAAATATTATTTTCAATATATCTCCAGTTCAAAACCTACAATTTTGATTAAGCTTGCGTAAAATATTTATAACAATATAAGGAATAAAATATGTGAAAATTAAAAAAAATGATTGTTGAGAACAATTTTAAAAATCCAAAAAACCTACTTTTTTCATACATTTTAATGTTTATCTTCTATACTAAACCTACAATTTTGTTCATACTTTAATATGTTTTGAAGAATATTGTTATACATAACATATAAAAAAAAATCGAAAATTGAATGTGGGGAACATACTTAAAAAAAATAAAATGTTTAATTTTATTTTTTTTCTCAAGTGTGTGAGGTGCTATTTCTAAAATTTATTTAGTGTTATGTACTGTACACATTTCTATATTTCTCAGATAAGTATTGTAAATATTTATCGTTTAATATAAAATATATTCGTAATTAAAACAAATTCTGTAAGTATTTTCATGAAATATAAGGAAGTGGCGCTACGAGTAGACCTAGCGGTAGAAAGCTCAACTATAATGAAATCGGTGGCTCCATGGACAATTGAAAAATATTTTTGTCTCCCGCCAAATTTATACACTGTCTTGTAGGTATTTCGCAGCATTCATTTTATATTACGTTTTGTAGTATAAAAGTGTATTCGGTTTTCCATTTCTTCTCACGTGTTTTTATTTTGTGAAAATGACAAGAGAACAGCCAAAGTTGTTTTGTCGAAAAAAGAGCATCAAACGAGGTTCTCATTTCTTAAAATTGGGGTAAATAAAAACATTTACAAACAGATGTTTTGATTACGGTAAAATAAAGACACTTTTGAATATTTTCAAATAAAAAAATTGTTGTCCCGTGGCCGGTCTATTCTTAATAATTTTTTAAAATATAGGCCATACATACGGGCAAAAGAATGATGGAAAAAATCAAAATTAACTAATTCTTATGTTTGCACTAGATTATCTCAAAAATTAAGGCGTGTATTTTTTATAATTTTCGGAGGTACCGTAATCAAAATATTTTATGAATTATAAAATAACAAAGTAAAAGATTTATTACAAATTATAATTGCATTTTATTTCTATTAAAATCGGTATTGTGTGTGAGAGAGAGAGTGAGATGGTGCTATGTAGAATGTAGAGATGGAAGACATGACGAAATGGTGGGGCTGGGGACGCGTACTGCTCAACAATCGCGGAATTGTAGAAAAAACGAGATGGTGTTATGGAAAATGTAGATCTGATGTAGGTAGAAGATATCACGTAATGGGGGAGGGGACGTGTTATTTTATAATTCGTAAAATAATTTGATTATCGTACCTCCAAAAATTATAAAAAATACACGCATTAGTTTTTCAGATAACCTAGTGCAAACAAGAATAGGCCCATAAAACATTTTTTTTAATTTTAAATAAAAGTTCGTTTCATTTTAAAGCAATAGGCCCATAAACCATAAGAAAAAATAGTAAAATGTACACTTTATCCTTAAAGTACTGCTGAATAAATAACGATTAAGATAAAAATAACATTTTTTTAATAATTGGTTAATTGCTTCAAAATTAAGCGAACTTTCATTTAAAAATATTTTTAAAAAATTGGTTTATGGGCCCATTCGTGGTACCAAAAAGTTATAATTGTTTTTGGTATAACTGCATTTGATCTTCAAAGAAACCTATAGCTATCTTTCTCACACCAGTTTCTGTAGCAGGCTGCGCGAGAAAGATACCAATAGTGTGATGTCATCTGTGGCCCTGGAAATAAATTTAAATATCTCGCAAAGTAATTATTAAAAAAAATGTATTTTTTTATCTTAATAGTTATTTATTGAATAGTACTTTAAGAATACAGTGTTCATTTTATTATTTTTTGTTATGGTTTATGGGCCCATTAGTTAATTTTGATTGATTTTTTCCATCATTCTTTTCGAGTAAATTAAATTGTATTAATTGCGTTTTTTTTTTTAAAAAAAAACTTGAAAGGTCCAAATGAGAGTACTTTCGATTGACCAATTACAACCAAAACCTAATCAGCTCTTGCTCTTTTATAAGACTGTAGAGTACGGAAATATAAGGAAATTGAATTTTTTGTACTAGTAGTATTGGAGTTATTGGAGGAGAAATTATCGTCACATATAATCATTGTAAAAAAATTAAAATCTTATTCAAGGGACCTCACAATGTGCTTATTCATTAAATACTCCACCGACTTTTTTGACTAAAGACAATACCTTCCATACATAAAGAGGACGGAAGGTAAAAATTTATTGATATAAAAACTAAAGTAAAATAGTTTATTCCCAAAGTATAAACACATATTTTGATTGAAAAGCTTACATTTACGTATAGTTAGTTACCTCTACGGCATGACCATGACGAATATTAGCAGAACCGTTCGGGTACTTATGTACCAGAAAGTGTAATTGTAATCTATTTGGCTCACATCATACATAAACATAATGGCATAGATAGTAACATATTTGTAAAAAAATCCTACTAAATATTGTCAATATTTTTTTAGCAGGCTCAAGAGCAAATATTACAACCCTAAACTAAGCGTCTTGGGAAATGATGCAGAATTGCTGAACAGCCGTCGCGGAATATTATATTAAATAATACCTTAAAAACAAGACATTCATTGCTAACCACATATTATACAAATAATACGCTCATGCGCGACAAAGTAGAAAAAACGTTCGCTGTCCGAATTTCAATTATAAAATGCATCTCCACAAGTCAATCTAACTTATAATTGCTCTCTCGGTATATTACAAAACCAAACAAAAATGCATGACTGCTTAAAAGCTGTTTAAAACTGTCAAATTGATTTCTGGTGACCTAAAACTGCCAAAGCTGTCAAATTCTCCCAACAAAATCTTCTTTTGGAATATTTTAAAACTAATTTTTGGGAGACTTAATAGCTGTTCAAAACTGTCAAATTGACTTTTGGTGACTTAAAAACTGCCAAAGCTGTCTAAATCTCCAACAAATCTTTTGGAATGTATTAAAACTAATTTCTGGGAGACTCAAAAGCTGTTTGAAACTGTCAGATTGATTTCTGGTAACTTAAAAACTGCCAAAGCTGTCAAATTCTCCCAACAAATCTTCTTTTAGAATGTTTTAAAACTAATTGCTGGTAGACTTAAAGCTGTCTAAAACTGTCAAATTGATTTCTGGTGACTTAAAACCTGCCAAAACTGTTAAAATTTCCCAGAAAATCTTCTTTTGGAATATTTTAAAACTAATTTCTGGGAGTCTTAAAAGTTGTTTAAAACTGTCAAAATGATTTCTGCTGACTTAAAACTGCCAAAGCTGTCAAATTCTTCCAACAAATCTTCTTTTGGAATGTTTTAAAACTAATTTCTGAGGGAGTTAAAAGCTGTTGAGAAATGTCACTTGTCTACATTCTTATTGTTTAAAACTGTCAAATTGATTTCTGGTGACTTAAAACTGCCAAAGCTGTCAAATTCTTCCAACAAATCTTCTTTTGGAATGTTTTAAAACTAATTTCTGAGGGAGTTAAAAGCTGTTGAGAAATGTCACTTGTCTACATTCTTATTGTTTAAAACTGTCAAATTGATTTCTGGTGACTTAAAACTGCCAAAGCTGTCAAATTCTTCCAACAAATCTTCTTTTGGAATGTTTTAAAACTAATTTCTGGGTGAGTTAAAAGCTGTTGAGAAATGTCACTTGTCTACATTCTTATTGGGAACGTTTATTCAGGACTGCTTTGTCGGTATATTACATAACCAAACAAAATGCTGTACTACTGTGTAAAGGAATACACAAATAAAATAGGGCATTCATTTACTAAAATTAGATTATAGCAATAGCTCAAGAAGAATGGAAAATAACGATAAATTAAAATTAAAAAATTTAATCGTTATTTATTGAGTAGTATTGTAAATATAAAGCGTACATTTTATTATTTTTTGTTATGGTGGATGACCCCATTGTGGCGACTGTAAAAAAATCTTGTGTGTGTTTCGAGCGCAAATGGACATTGTCGATTTCGAGAGAATGCCGCGCGACGCTCAATCGACAATGTACGGTAAATACAAAATATTATGTAATCACTAATCTGTGAATTTTATGTAATATGTTACGATTTTAAAATTTTGTTATTTATTATCCATTTTCTTTCCAAGAAACGTTATTTTTAAAATATATTATTAATATTTCATACAAACAAAATATTTTTACTTCGTTAATAAATTTGAATATATTATTTGACGCGACGTTCAATAAATTGTTTTATTTTCATATGTTCTAGGTAACCTATAAATTTGTACCATCCGACATATATTTACTTTTAGAATGTTTTTAGGTTTGTGACATGGAACAAGGTATGACTATTATCGAATAGATGGAGATCGTAAAATATACACATATTTCTACTTTATCGATTTAGTCATAATTATTCATTTCAGTGCTCACTAGCGCTCGCCCCGGCGCAGAAACAAAATACCGGGGGGTACCATTTCACCTTAATACCTTCAGTATGAGGTGCGGGAGACCACGTGACTTTGACAAGTGCTTGTGGGGCCCAAACATTGTTGCCAAGAATACGGCTTGTGTACGTTGCCTGTGTTGCCAAATAAATTTGAGTGTAAAATTAATAAATAAAATTGTAAAGCTAGTTATTATTAAAGAATATCATGTTGTTTTACTTTTTAACACATAAACTTAATTTTTAAAATATTTTTTAAAAATTATGCGACTTGTGCTGCCATCTACGATACAAAGATTTCTGGGCGCACTAAATTTGAAGAAAACCATCAGATGAAAGGTGAACGTCTTGTATATTTTAAAAATTAAGTTTATGTGTTAAAAAGTAAAACAACATGATATTCATTAATAATAACTAGCTTTACAATTTTATTTATTAATTTTACACTCAAATTTATTTGGCAACACGGGCAACGTACACAAGCCGTATTCTTGGCAACCATGTTTGGGCCCCACAAGCACTTGTCAAAGTCACGTGGCCTCCCGCACCTCATAGAAAGTTTAAATACTCGCCGCTCCAAATTTCAACTCTTGTTTTTGTATAAATTGGTTAACAATTTCATATTTAGTCCTACTCTATTACTTGTAATACTCGCTCTACATTAGTATTTCTCTGCGATCTCTCACGCTCTAATATTCATTACTCAAGTCCACGAAGTATTATATAGAAGGAGAGGACACGGACAGCAAGCGCGCGAAGCATTTCTGTTTCCCGCTGTGGTGGGGGAATTGGGCCGGATATATCAAGCGTTTAAATGAGTTAATTCATGAAAATATTGTTTTATTCAGGAAATAAATTATATTTATTGCTTATTTTTTCAACAAATATGTAAATATGTGAATAATTTCAAAGTAAAAGGAAAAGGGAGTAAAATAATTACGTATACAGGGTGTCTCAATAAGCTTGCTCACTATTGGTAACTTTTTTATTTGAAGAGGTACGAGGTTGGTTAAATGAGCAAAATTGTGCCATTTTATATTAGAAAATTGGTCATGTAGGCAAAATAAAATTTGTGTCAGCGGTTCTCAAAATTTGGGACAATATATATATATATATATATATATATATATATATATATATATATATTTTAAATGGAACCATATATTTTTTATTATCTTATTGGAGAGAGTATACAAAATTTAAATTTTTTACCGTAAATAACTCGTTTATTTGAAAAAATTGTACATAAACAACATTACCTTATTGGAAAGAGAAAAAAATACTCTTTCCAATAAGATAATAAAAAAATATATGGTTCCATTTAAAAAATATATATATTGTCCCAAATTTTGTGAACCGCTGACACAATTTTTATTTTGTCTACATAACCAATTTTCTAATATAAAATGGCATAATTTTGCTAATTTAACCAACCTCGTATCTCTTCAAATAAAAAAAGTTACCAATAGTGAGCAAGCTTATTGAGACACCCTGTATACAGAATATTTTTTATTTACATTAACATATATAAATTTAACATTACAAGACTTTTGGGTTTAGTTCAGTATATTTTTATTAAAATAATAAAGACATTTCAACTCTGTTAATAATTATTCTTTAATTATGATGGACAAGTGTATAAATAAAAACATACTAGAAAATAAAAAGTTAATTTTTTTGTAACTTGGACCTCTTGCGATCTTCTTTAGATTGGGAATGATTATTTTTTCTGTCATGCCGGAAATATTGCCTTAATCTTAATACAATAAAATCATATATTAAAACAGATATTATTTCTACACTATGTTCTGAACATGGAAATTTAAAGTTGTATGTATCGAGAATAGTTATCATAGTTTCTTCATACACATTTGGAGATTTTATATTTTCTAACAAAATGTTCTCTAATGTTTTAAATAAATCAAAAATATTTTTATTTGGATGAATTAAACGGCCTCTATTTTTAAACGTTCAAAACGCTATCTACTGATTTAATTTTATTATTTTTAAACAATTTCTGTTGATATTGTGTTATACTGGGACCACCATTGCATACTTTCTTCATATCAACATGAAGCAACAGATTTTCTACTTCAGTATCATTGTGTACATAATTCGGAAAATTATGGTCGTCCAATATTTGCCGTAAAAAATGTATAGTATTGTTAAATCTTCCTTAATTATCACCTGTTTCTCCGCAGCAGGTACACCTGAATCAGCTAGAAAATATTTAGCAAATATTAAACATTTTCTGTCTGCGTAAATCTTTCCTGTCGACAAAACTGGGCCCGATTCCCCCACTCTATCTCTAACATCTGGGAAACAGAAAGGCTTCACTTTGCTAGTACGGCGGAGATATGCAGTTGCCAGAGCGTGCCTTGGACACAGTAGGCTGCGTGACTCCATGAATATCGGCTTGTATATTCTATGTAAAATATAATTGTAGAATAAATTTCATATATGAAAATTATGGCACCAAATATAGAAGAAATGTGTCGTATGAGTGGGATAAAGGAGGGATTATTGTATACTAGGTTAAATAATATATATAAAAAAAAAACGTATTATACAAATACTTTATTTATCAATTACTTTATAAACGTATTGTAAGTTGTTGAAGATAACCTACATATAAACGATATTGCTATTAGTTATTATCCAATTAAAATAGTACTTACCTATTTCACTTTGATAATTTCCCTTTGCATAATATCGTAGAGCTATTAATAATGAGCCTGTTTCACATTTTTCAAAAACTATTTTAAATGAAAGTTTATGGAATGATTTTCTTAGTAATAATTTTTATTTTAATAATTTGTTGTTATTTGTGGAAATAATTAAATAAAAAGATTGGCGTCCTGAAAAACTACCCCCCACTCCTGTGACGTAGAAGCACATACATTACATCATTAATAGCCAATAGGAAAATAGTTTTTCCATCACCTACGTTTTTATATTATTTATATAAATAAACGTAGGCTAAAGTTTGTCACATGTTAATAACAAAATCTTTTAATTTGACATTTGACGCTGACATTGCTCATTGTAAATGAATAATAAAGTAATAATGGCTAATTCAAATTACACTCAAGCTAAATCGGACAATTAACCGAAGGTCGATAGCTAGATTATGGGTGAAATTATATCAGAACGATTGTTTTACTGCTACCGAAATAAGGGGTGTTAAATATTTGAGGTAAAATAAAATATAAAAACTGAATTTATTATATAAATTGATAATATATTTTACTTTAAAGTTCTGGTCGTGATTCTTATTTGACACTTGTTTGACAACTTTGACAATACACTTGACACCTTAGAACCGCTGAAGATGTATGTACTCTGACGTCACATTCTGTTTGTGATCACGTGACTTATTCAAAATTTTATCCAAATTTCAAAAATTAATTGTAAAATATCTAAAGGATATTTCGTGATATTTTCAAATTTGAGGCTCTTTAAAGAACAATATCTTTTCAAATTTAATACTTAGAAGTCATATAAAAATTCTTGCAACAGCCCTATTGTAATTTTGTGGAAACTGTATTCTTGTTACAAAATTTTGATGGCTTTAATTGGTCATTTATCAATTGTAGTACATTATTTACTCTATTTTTTGATAACCTGTATCTATTTTTAAATTGTTTTTCTGAAAGATCAATAAAGGGATCATACCGAACTCTTTTCTTTCTTACAATTTGCCTTCTCGCATTAACGACTTCATTAATTTTGTTCAACTCTGTAAGATCAAAAACTTCACACGCCATTTTGTCTAAGGCTGCATCCCCATGCATCCGTATTCACGTATACGTGATACGTGATTCACGCACGTAAAAATTTAGCCCGTCCCCATGAAAGCAAGTAGTTACGTTGTCCGTATCCGGTATCCATATTAAATTTTTTGTGTAGTGGAGTGTTTTATATTATGGATTCGGAAACATTATTATTAACTATACTCAGTTTGGCTTGGTTTCATCGACACAAAATAAAAATATAAATTTTATTTAAAAAAAATATTTGTTTTTTAGTAAATTAAGAAAGAAAATTTTCTATGACGTCATTATATTAAACTGAAGAAGGGTACCATGTTTAAGAATGTAACTTGTAGATGGCATTGCGTACGAGAAAGTTTTAATTTGAATTTGACATTTTTCTCTCTGGGCTGTCAAATATATTAATTACTTCACAAATAAACACATAGGTAGTTAACATGTAACTGAAAATATCGATACGAAAAAGTCAAACTACATTACTAACCTCCAAACTATTGTTGACACGTCAAACAGGAGATCTACATTACTCGTACAAACAAACGCTATGGCTTTACGACCACTCATTGGTGCGGCGTAATTCTGGCTAATTAATAAAAATTTTGTCAAGAAAAAATATGGGTAGCAAATTTTTACCTGCTCTTCAAAAATATGAAATAAAAAACAGGTACGCAAGTAGCCCATTACGACCAAATAAAGTCGTCACATGGCCCACAAATTTGACGTCTAAAAAGTCCTGTTTCAGACCAAAAACAGACGTCATATGACGTCTAAATAGTCCTATTTCAGACCAAAAATCAACGTCACAGTGTCGTCGTATAGACGTCTAAATAGACCTATTTTCGACCAAAAATCAACGTCAGTGACGTATAGACGTCTAATTAGACGGCCGTATATGACGTAAATAGAACCTAAAATCGACGTCACTTTTTGGTCGACCGTTGGTCAGTGTTACTTGGGTAAATATGTATTACACTTACCCCCGGTTTTATAAAGGGTAGAATAAATTTACTTCCATATTAAATTTATTTAAACTAACAAACTCGAATCAATTTTATTAATTTTATGACATTTATAACATTATTGTCAAAAATTCGTCTATCATTTGAAGGAATAAATTTTATTTACTTTGGAAGTAATTTATCTGCCGTTTATAAAATCGGGCATAATAATAACAGTAATAATAATAAAAATAATAATTAACTTGCCCGAAAATAAAATACCGAATCAATTATTACATACATTTATGCATCGTAGATAAATTTCCTGTTTACTATAATGTTCCATGTACTTATTTCACTACAAATAAAATTTATGTTAAATATCTTTCATAGGTTGTAAATTCGCTCAGTTTTAAATATTTATTAATTCTTAATTTTTTCAATTATTTTTTGTCCACAAAATGTCACTGTGATTATTTTTGTAAGTATGTCAAATTGGTGAGGTTCGGGAGTGAATTCGAGTATTCGTTCTAGTTCAAAATTTTGTGTTTTATAGAACGGTTTATTATATAAATTTTTGTGTATCGTGAAGGACAAAATTAATTAAAAATGGCTAAAATACAAAATAAGATTGTAGTAGACTTGAAAACAGAAGTCATTAAAGCACCTCCACCAGCACCACCCCCAGAAGATGAAAAAGAAAAGGAAGAGGTGAAGGAAAAAGATCTAGGAATAGATGGATTAGTAGCATTATTTGAAAAGTATGCTCCGAAATGCAAGAAAGGAAAAAAGATTGTGGAACCATTTGAACCTCCTCCAAGATTATGGTGGCACCGCACAGTTTGCTGTTATGCGTAAGTTTTTTATACTTTTCTTTATTAACTTGGTTTATAAATTGTGGTTTAAATTCCTTTAATTCTAAATGTTAACATACCTTGGAAAAACAAATTAATAGGTCAATTCTGAGCAAATCTGTAACAAGCTTTACCTTCAAAATTGCAATTCTGATCACATCGGTAATCTGTAAACACTACAGTTCTCGTAAATTCTTACGGTGAAAGAAACATAAATGGATAGAAAACGGGGCGTGGTTTCTATTGTATTCTGAGCCTGAGTCAGGCGCTATCACCAGCGAAATATCATGGTGGTATCTCCCTCTTTATCGTTGGTGATATTTCCCTCTTTCTTTTTGAAGATGTATCGTCCAGACAGTGGCGTGCTCGTTCAATATTTTTTGTGGAGTCTTACCGATTGTATTTATCTTTAGTTTTCATAGGTTAATATTTAAAGAGATGAAATATCTTCCGATTATAATAAATCTAATAAGTCTCTAATGTTTTCATAAGTTAATATTATTGTGTGAAATAGCCATACATAATAAAAACATAAAAAACAACATTGTCTCAAGTAAACTATTTTCCAACAAGATTAATTTATTTACCCCGCGACATCCTGTAACCGACATTACCGAGGAAATACATGAAATACAACTAATTAAATAATTACAAATATATTTATAGACGTTACGAGCCACGGCTCATTCCAAAAAATTAAATATAAATATACATGGCAATAAGGCAAGTGTGCGGTCCAAATTAACAAAACAGATTTTATTTTCAAATGCTTAATTAAATAGGTTTAAGATTAACATGTTTTATGTTTTATTTCTATAGTGTAATTAGTTTTAAGATTCATTTTAAGTATAATATTTGTATTACTGGATTATTATACTTTAATTTTATTGTAATTATTATTAATAATTATTATTGTTATTATTATTACTCACGAATTTACGGTTTTACAGATGAATGTTCAGAATTGACGTATAAGGGTGTGAATATGTTGGAGCTGTGATAAAAGCTATAAGAGCGACGTTAACAGCAGCGATGATATGATAGTAGAGTTCCTCCTGCAAACTGAGGTGAATAGTTTCTAAAAATGAGTGATTCAGCTATTTGTGTGCTATATATAACACAATCATTGACATGGAATTTAACTTCATCTAGAAAATACCTATAATATTCCAAAACAATCAAATACCACACCTAATATATGTAGACCAACCCTGGTTGCCCAAAACATTCGCGATTTATTTAAAACTTACTCGTGTCATAATCCTATTGTAAATAATATTTGATTTTTGATAAAAACGTACCATAACCTACAATTAATACAAACAAACATTTCTACTTACTACTAAATTACTCGCCACTAATTATTGGAGCACATATTCTATTGTGGTGATTTTGATTTGTTTGATCCCAACAAAAAAATATCTCACAAATACTTCATTAATTAATTATTTTTCTACGTCCATCTCTTGAGTCTTGTCTGGATGAAAGTTTAGAAATACAATAATTTCTTTCTCGGCGCTCTTGTCGCTGCTCAGCTTGTCAGCTACTAAGCGTAGCTTTGCGCACTTACCACTGAATAAAGAATACATAATACCATAGACTAATATCACTGTATAGATATCAGTGAACTCTATTCTACATACATGGAATGGAAACGTGTATACCTGTAGCATTGTAACGGGCTGGTCATGCGAACTGTCACAAATTCCACCAGTTTCACGCAAGCGCAGAGCACAACTCATGATTTTCCAGAGGTTTTAATATATTTCGGAATGGGTACTTTTACTAATTATTCACTGAACAGTGGTTATGAAAACATCGTTCTTTTTGAACAGTTTGGTTGTACTTTGCGTTCGTTTTAATTTTTTTGGAAAAATCTACTCGTACTGCGGGTTGCCTAGAAATTTGAAGTACCACGCCAGCAACGTTCGTTCCCGTTCCATAGTAGTATAGAGTTCTCTGATAGATATTAAGTATTAACGTATATGGACGCTAAAAAATTCCTTGAGATAGTAGCGACATCTCTTGCCACGGAATGGTAGTATGGCAACTGTAGCTGATCGTCGATAAGTTAGTTACCTTTTAAAAGGATGGTGAAACGTGAAATATGAATACAGGTAATAGACAAAGAGAGATAGAGAGTATCTCCACATGTTATTTTACTTTTGGAAATCTATAAAATACAAATTTGTTAACGCCATTATAAATTTTTGACGGCCGTTAAAAATAATGCACTTTTTTCATTAAAATGTGTTCACAAAGCACGCATATTTTTATTATTTTTTATACAATAAAAGCCTGTAAAAAACTGCACTTTTTTAAGTCTATCGAATTGTTATTACATGAACATTTGCTTCATTGTTCCGCGTACACAGCATCGACGACTGCGGGTTTATATTACTAGGCCGGTATGTCCGTGGTGTACCAGATTTGAAACTAGATGTAACAAAATATATCTCGAAGAAGAATTGGCTGTTTTTATAAATGTTATGTATTGTAGCTATTTTGTTCTCTCTATTGTTGATCAATTTATTTTGTTAAAATAAAACAAAATATATACCCTGTGTCCCAAGCAAACCTTGACATAGGCATTTAACATGGGAAAACAGTTTGTAAATAAATGTCGGGCAGAAAATTAAACCATTATATTGAACGTGATAATAGTAGATTACCTTTTGTACGTTATTTATTATTCATTACTTTATTATCATTGCATAAATTAAAGAAAGCTAGGTACGGATAGAGGGAACGCTTGTACTTTGGGGTTCAAATCCCCGTCAAGCCAAGCTTTTTATAATTTTTTTTATTTATGAATTAATTACGAATTATATTAAAAATATTATGAGATCATAATATGAAAGAAATTAAATTACAAATAAGTTTCTATCATGCCATAGATAATACTAGTTTCAAGTAGTGATCATGACTCAAAAGCAAGAATTTAAGCTATATCACCTATTTTTTTTATAAATGTACCATAGTAAAAACAAGATACATACACATATTCGTTGTATCGTAATCATGTTTTTTTTTTAAGATCAAAAGAAAATATCTATAGTGCATTTTTTATTACATCAGTGTTTTGATTATTGTAATCAATTTTGTCATTGTTATATTCAAGTATAAAAATTAAATAATTTTCATCGGATTCATTATGTAGATGTCATTAAAATTAAAATATTCTATTAATCTGCGAAAAGTTTTATGCTATTCTGCTATTTAGTTCTAGTATTTTCTTCAAATTTTCTCGATTCACCCCAGTATATTTTCGCGTCTTTTTCTTGAGGTTATCGAATTTTCTCTTTATTGCAAAGTTCTAGATGGATTTGAATTGTTTTATTCTCTTACGATATCCACGCTTTTACCTTTAAATGATACAAATTTAGAAATTAAAGAAAACAATTTGAACTTTAGATAATTATGAGTTTTTGATTGCACAGTATTTGGTTTTTTTTTATTTTACTTGTATTTAAACAATAGTAGAGAAAATATCTAACTATAAATTAGTTCATAGTGATTTATTACACTATTAATTCGTTAACAATATAATAAAAAACTTGTTATTCTATTTTGCCCGAGATTTTGCCACATGAAATGAGCGGGTAAGTATTTTAAATCATTGTAATGCCATTATCAAAAAATGTTTCATTTAAAGGTAAAAGCATGGATGTCATAAAAGAATAAAACAATTGAAATCCAACTAGAACTTTGTAATAAATAAAGAGAAAATCTCAAGAAAATGCTTCGAAATTGTATGGGGGTGAATCAAGAAAATTTGAAGAAAATACTAAACTAAATACCGCAGAACTTTTCGCATATTAATAGAATATTTTAATTATAATGGCATCTACATTCTACATAATAACATAATCAATCCGATGAAAATTATTTAAATTTTTATACGTGACTGTAATAATGATAAAATTGATTACAATAAGCAAAAATGCATAGAAACTTATTTTAATTTATGATCTCATAATATGTTTAATATAATTCGTAATTAATTCATAAATAAAAAAATATATTAAAAAGCTTGGCTTGACGGGGATTTGAACCCCAACCTACAAACGTTCATTCGTTCCGTAGGCTGTAGGCAAGTACGCTATCCGCTCGGCTATGATGAAAATTTAAAATCAGTTTGATATCACAGTATAAAATAGTGAAACAAATATTTCTTTACAAATATTTATAATTTTTTTTAATTTATGCAATGATAATAAAGTAATGAATAATAAATAACGTACAAGAGGTAATCTGCTATTGATTATTATCATGTTCAATATAATGGTTTAATTTTCTGCCGGACACTTTTTATCTCTCGCTAAGAGAGGTATTGGATTCATGCTAAAATTCGCATATCCAGATTTTATTGAATAAGCACGATTTAAGGTCCCTAGAATCCGATTATAACATTTTTAAAATGATGTCTGTGTGTGTGTGTGTGTGTGTGTGTGTGTGTGTGTGCGGGTGCGTGTGCGTGTGTATGTGTGTGTGTGTGTGTGTGTATATATGGATGTTGGAGGGACGATTCCTCAAAAACTATAAGACTTAAAAAATATTTAACTGCAGTTTCCTCAATCTGACATTCTTGGCAAGAGCTGAAAAGGTTTTGGTAACAATTGAACAACCGGAAGTAGTAGTTTCTTAGAAAAATTCTTCTAAATATAATTTTTTGGGAGTTTTTTTTATTAAATATTGAAAAACATAAAATTCTCCATCTAATACACTTAAAAATTTTATTATATCTTGTATAGATTTAGAGATAAAGACACTATAATTTATAGAGTAAACTAATCGCAGATACTAAGGCACTAAGGAAACCAGTTGACAAATACCAATGTTTGTAACATAGTTTGTAAATGACACGTCATTGTCAAATATCAACAGTTTTAGTGACATTCTGATAGCTTTTTCTGGGAAGTATATTTAATTTGCATTATTTATATAGAAAAATTATTCATTATATTCATAATGGAGAATATCCAGTCGGTATTTTTTGCGATTTTAGTAAAGCCATCGACTGTGTCGATCACTCGTTGCTGCTTAATATGGAACGCCGTTTTACTATTTATTCTACATTTAAAGACATCTTCAATTATTTAAAGACGACAAAAATTTAATTTCAGATATCCTTAATTATTAAAAGACATCAAAAATTGAATTATGGACATCTTTAAATAATTAAGGACGTCTAAAATTAATTTCAGACATCCTTAAATAATTTAGCATGTCAAAAATTGAATATTAGATATCCAGAATTGAATAAAGGATATCAAAAATACATTTATAGATATCAAAAATTAAATTTTAGACATCTTAAAATGGTACTGAATTTTCGACATCAAAAATTAAATTTAACATGTCCAGAATTCAATTTTGGATATCTGTATTTGAATTTTTGATATCTTGAATTCCATTTTTGATATCCTTAATTCAATTCTTGATATCCTTTAATGAATTCTTGATATCAAGAATTTGAATTTTTGACATCTTAAATTAATTTTGGATATCAAGAATTCAATTTTTGATATCAAGAATTCAATTTTTGATATCAAGAACTGAATTTTTGATATCAAGAATTGAATTTTTGATATCAAGAATTGAATTTTTGATATCAAGAATTCAATTTTTGATTTCAAGAATTCAATTTTTGATATCAAGAATTGAATTTTGGATATCAAAAATTCAGTTCTTGATATCAAAAATTGAATTCTTGATATCAAGAATTGAATTTTTGATATCAAGAATTCAATTTTTGATTTCAAGAATTCAATTTTTGATATCAAGAATTGAATTTTGGATATCAAGAATTGAATTTTTGATATCAAGAATTGAATTTTTGATATCAAGAATTGAATTTTTGATATCAAGAATTGAATTTTTGATATCAAGAATTGAGTTTTTGATATCAAGAATTGAATTTTTGATATCAAGATTAAAATATTTATAATTTTCTTTAATTTATGCAATGATAATAAAGTAATGAATAATAAATAACGTACAAGAGGTAATCTGCTATTGACTATTATCATGTTCAATATAATGGTTTAATTTTCTGCCGGACACTTTTTATCTCTCGCTAAGAGTGGTATTGGATTCATGCTAAAAATCGCATATCCAGATTTTATTGAATAAGCACGATTTAAGGTCCCTAGAATCCGATTATTCCAATGTTTGTAACATAGTTTGTAAATGACACGTCATTGTCAAATATCAACAGTTTTAGTGACATTCTGATAGCTTTTTCTGGAAAGTATATTTAATTTTTCTTATTGTTTTATTAATTAAATATTTGAAATTATAGGTAAAATTGTGGTAAAATGCGTATATCCATCAGAAATACCGCCAATCTGGTTAATGAATTGGAAGAATCTCTGACATTTAGAAACTTCCTCATATAATGAAAAATAGATATAATTAGAATTATATGTATGCAGAAGACTGTTAAATACAATAAATAACAATATTTGGGTAAAGTTGTGTAATATTTTGTTATAAAACGACGGTTCGATGGCGAAATGCAATACAATACTTATATAGCCTAATATGGAAATGGCGAGAGGTCTTGTGCTGGCCACAACAGATTTTTATTTACAAAAAACTGTTTTCCTATGTTAAATTTAAATACCTATGTCAAGGTTTGCTTGGGACACACGGTATATAGATTACGTATACCGAGAGTTTATTTTATCAGTAAACATAGGGTATATCATTGCCATAGTTACGGTATGAATGTTTGACAGCAATGTATTGAAGCGTTTATTTTATGAGTAAACATAGGCGTTTAACTTGGGAAGCAGTTTTTTGTAAATACAAAGTGTTCGGCAAAAAATCAAGCCATGCTATTGAACATGATAATAGTACATTACATCTTGTACATTATTTAATATTAATTACTTTAATAATATTGCAAAAATTACTATAAATTACAAAAATTGTCAAATAAATAATTGTTTCACTGTTTTATTATGCAATATGAAGGGATTTATGAATGTCTCCGTGGCGCAGTGATTATAACAATGGAATTATAGAATGCGAGCATGCGCATCCAAAGCACTGTATCGCTTATGAGCGATGGAGATATAAAGGTGCATTCTTTTTACACACAATCTCAGTTCATCTCAGCTCACCTCAGATGTCTCAGTAATTTTGACAGTTCTATTTGTCCCAACTGAGATGAGATGAAGTGAGGCGGATTCCTCCCCCCTTGCCGATACTGAGTTACCTTGCGGGGTGATGCTTGTTGAGTGTCTCACCTCAGTTGAGGAGAGGGGTTTTTTCAGTATTATTTTTTATTTAAAAATGAATATTTAAGAAAGTGTTAATGTTGATGATTTAATATTGATAAGTGAAATTGTATTTCTTTAATTCTAAATTTAATAAATAAATTGAATTGTTTTATAATGTTATTTGCAATGAAAATTCGTACGATGTAGATTTATTCTTTGACATTTCATTGTCTTAGCGGGTCCACCTTGTCAGATATTTAAAATAAATTCGAAAACAAAATGAAAATGTCAACATACTGATAAATAAAACATATGATAAACAGAGAAAGATAATAGGTATTCCGTTCGTTCTCTAAATTACGTTCTATTTGCTAAGCAACTATCTCAGCTCACCTCTATGGAATGCCGTTTTAGCATTTATTCCCGCATTTTAAAACAATCATACAAATTAATATATCGAAAAATAAACTCTCATTAAAAAGAAAGATTTAAACTGATTGTTGAATTAAAATGTTTGTTGATAAAATAATTACAAATTTTTTAAACAAACATTTTAAATCAATAGTCAACACACAACCCTCATTTTAACATTAGTTTAATTTTATGTTTATTCAATTTATATGATTGTTGTTAGTCCCTAAACAAACGTAAAAATTCAAGTATCATAGAAATGAAATAACATTTATATGAATGAATTAAATTGACTCTGTATTTTCACGACACATGAATTAAAACGATTGTTTATTTTTGTGATACTTGAATTAAATTGTTTGTTTCATTCTACGATACGTGATTTAATATGATTGTTGATAATTTTATAACAATCAATTTAAAAGGCCCTGTCATATAAATTCATGTATCATAAAAATAAACTCTTATTAAAATGAAAGATGTAAATTAGTTGTTGTATTAAAATGTTTGTTGATAATACAATAACAAATTTTTCTAACAAATTCTAGATAATTTTGTAATTATATTATCAACAAACATTTTAATACAACAATCAATTTACATCTTTCATTTTAATAAGAGTTTATTTTTATGATACATGAATTTATATGACAGTGCCTTTTAAATTGATTGTTATAAAATTATCAACAATCATATTAAATCACGTATCGTAGAATAAAACAAACAATTTAATTCAAGTATCGCAGAAATAAACAATCGTTTTAATTCATGTGTCGTGAAAATACAGAGTCAATTGAATTCATTCATATAAATGTTACTTCATTTCTATGATACTTGAATTTTTACGTTTGTTTAGGGACTAACAGCAATCATATAAATTGAACAAACATAAAATTGGACTAATATTAAAAAGAAAGTTTTGTGTTGACTGTTGATTTAAAATGTTTGTTTGAACAGCTTGTAATTATATTATCAACAAACATTTTAATTAAACAATCAGTTTAAATATTTCTTTTTAATGAGAGTTTATTTTTCGATATATTAATTTGTATGATTGTTTTAAAATGCGGGAATAAATGCTAAAACGGCATTCCATAGAGGTGAGCTGAGATAGTTGCTTAGCAAATAGAACGTAATTTAGAGAACGAACGGAATACCTATTATCTTTCTCTGTTTATCATATGTTTTATTTATCAGTATGTTGACATTTTCATTTTGTTTTCGAATTTATTTTAAATATCTGACAAGGTGGACCCGCTAAGACAATGAAATGTCAAAGAATAAATCTACATCGTACGAATTTTCATTGCAAATAACATTATAAAACAATTCAATTTATTTATTAAATTTAGAATTAAAGAAATACAATTTCACTTATCAATATTAAATCATCAACATTAACACTTTCTTAAATATTCATTTTTAAATAAAAAATAATACTGAAAAAACCCCTCTCCTCAACTGAGGTGAGACACTCAACAAGCATCACCCCGCAAGGTAACTCAGTATCGGCAAGGGGGGAGGAATCCGCCTCACTTCATCTCATCTCAGTTGGGACAAATAGAACTGTCAAAATTACTGAGACATCTGAGGTGAGCTGAGATGAACTGAGATTGTGTGTAAAAAGAATGCACCTTTATATCTCCATCGCTCATAAGCGATACAGTGCTTTGGATGCGCATGCTCGCATTCTATAATTCTATTGGCTACTTGCGCCGCTAACGGAAATAATGAAAGAGTGGGATTTGAAAGTTGAAGTTTCCTGTAACCACGTGCGTTATTCGAAGTCAATTGTCATTGTAATTGCAGCATTTACTGTGAAAACAAGTGAATTTGTGCTCATTTACTTTTGTAAAAACTGTAGTTCAGACGGTGACAAATAATCCAAATTAGAATTGAAAAGTATCATAAATATTAATATATATCTTTACAGCAATGAGTTAAGATAATGTTTATTCATTAGGCGAATGGTTTTATTTGGAAATAACAAACCATTATGAATTTCATTCTGACAAAAGAAAAACTAATTATCTAGATGATAATGAAAGCTATTTTTTTCAGTCACTACCAAATAAATCGTTGCTTATAGTTGCTCCTATGAAATTAATAAACACAGTCTAAAATGTAAAAATTGAATAAAATAAATTTTAATTGTACAAAACATAATTTAATATAATTTAAAATATTTGTTTAGTTATCATAATGTCATTGAATTTTAAATTTCGCGCTGTAGTAATGTTATTATACATAAACAACATTAAATTATAATGATAAATTCCAACGACTAGTTTTTAACCAATCATGATGCAAAACACTTAAAAATTCAACCAATGGGAACAGTATTATACTGATAAAACCTTGTTACCCCGATAAAACCCCGTTACCCCGATAATTTTCCGCTACCAAGTAAATAAACAGTTGTTATGGTTTATAACTGTCAGTGTGACAATTAATGTGTCAAGTTTAATTTGGCGTTGTCTTTGGAATTTATCTCACCAAATACCACACGACCTCTCAGATTTTCTCAGATAAACTTTTATTTTTAAGCACTCATTTTTTTTGCTTTTAAGCAAAATCACTCAAGCAAACTGACATTAGGTAAAACCCCTCCTCCTTCGGAGTCGGGATTTACCATGCAGTTTGCTTTCGTGTTTGTTGCTAAGCAAAAAAAATTCGTGCAAAATAAAAATTTATCGATAAAATCAGGAGGTCTTATGATATTACTTCTGAAAATTTTTTGGTTAAAAAATTATCCAATTGAATCCCTTTATTGCTGACCACGTGTGTGAAAGTAACCAATCAAAACAAACTTACACTGATAATTATCCTAAGACAATTATCACTTATGTCACTAAGTTGCTAAGTAACAAACACTTTTTGACATATAATTAAAGATTAATTGTTTTAATTTAAAAATGACATTTTCACGCTGTCAATGAAAATGATGATTTAATCAACAAAATTATAAAAGAAAACACATCAAAAAATACTGCATCAAATTAAAAAGTAAATGTGGAGAATATTTATGGACTTTTGTATGTCTTATCTTCTTCTCTTTGGTTTCACTCAAAGAGATCTCATTCTCATTGCACACTTCACATTGAACATATTCATAGCCACATTCACGTTCATAGCCACGAGTAACATCTACTGGGTTATGTTAGACACAAAAATTCTGTCAAATACAAATTTTAGGCAAATTTAATGTTAAAACTGCAAAAAAATTTCTCACCGAATACCCCTCGATCATTGATAAATACTTATAATTTTATCACATTTCCTCAAGCACGTTGCTTTTAGGTAACACCACCTCCGCCTTCGTCGTCGGGCTGTTACCAAGCAACGCGTTTTCGGTAACTCTCATAAAATTATTTCGTAATTATCAATGTCCTCGGGATATTATAGCTGATAATATCATGTATAAGAATTCTTTACTTTGTTGAAATTTGTATATTTATTTATTTAATTCTAATTACAAAATTGTCACTTGGAAGGAAATTTTCCTGTCCGCTAAGAAATATATTTTAGTGTCACGAGCATGCGCATACAAATCACTGTATCGCTTGTGAGCGATGGAGATATATCTTCTATCTCATATTCTTTAACGGAAGCACAACACATTGACGAGATAGGGGATCAGCAGTATATTAGTCTAATAGGTATATGCATCCAGGGACAAGTGGAAAATACGTTCCTATTTCAGTTCACATTTGTTGGTGCAAAAGTTGAGGTTAAGTTTGGGGTTTGAAAGTTTTATTGACATTATTGACAATAAATATAAAATGTGACGACGGTGTCATTTGTAATAACTCTTTTAATTCTGAAGGATTCTTGAAACTTGATAAAATTTAGGTTTTTTAATTGTGGAAAACAAGATATGTAATTATTACCTGTTTGTCAAAATATTTATGTACTACACTAGATATGAAATTAATTATTTTGGGTTGATCTGGTTTATTTATCTAGAGCCGTTTCTGTTACATCATCAGATGACGAAGATGAAGATAAAAGTCTTTCAATAGTAGATACCACTACGGCATTTTTGAAATCTTCCGCCGCCATATTTGCACTCAAATTGTCGCACTTGCTATAGTAGTCGGTGCAACAAAATGCGCACTGAGTGCGAGTTGATGTTGCCCTGGGTGCGATTTCGTAGGTAGGTTTTATATTATCTGTGATTTCGTAGTAAGTGGAAAATAAAAATCCGGAACAGTGCGCACTGAAAAGATAAGTGGAAAACGCCACTCACACTCAGTGCAGCTAAATTTGCACTCAGTGCGCACTAAATGTATAAGCGGAAAACGCTATAACACTATGTGTCGATCGTTTAATAAATATTGCAACACACTTGATTTTAGTGATTCACTTCTAAAATATTCTAATAGTTGATTATTGCTTGAGAGATTAATTTAGAACCTACAGATATATATATTTTTTTTTTCATTGTTACTTATATACATTTTCTTTTGTCTTACTGTATATTTATGTATGTACTGATGCTTTATTACTTATTCTTGTTTTTGTTACTCTGTTATTGGGTTTTTTTCCTGTTGGGTAAATAAATAAATAAATATTACCCATTGTTGGGTGTACCAATCTGCTTTGTGTACAGATATCAGTAATGATGAAATATTTATACCGTGCACGCACCATAGGGGTCAATTTCGTGTGAATTTAAAATTCAATTTTTTTGCCGTCGATCGGAATTGAACCAAGGTCCCAATCGCAACTAGACACTCAGATCCACGGCCACACGACCCCAAGATAAAGATAAATCGGTTTTAACTGGTTTTACATTTCGACTCACGAAAACGAATTTTTTTAATAAAAAACGAAACGAGTAGAAACGAAATTTCGCGTTTTCGTTCCGAGTTGAAACAAACCAAATAATTTTCTTTGTTAGTCCCTGGTTTAGTAGTTTCAAATTAGTAATATACATGTTAAAAATTCGATGTTAAATGAGGTTAGAAAATAATGGCGGGAAAACACATCAGAGAACGGAGAACCATATCTTCAAAATAAACTACAGTGAAATGAAAATAAAAGTAATAAAAACGCATACCCAGTTTCTGCATCCAATATATACTCCTCTGTTACTGCATCGGAGTTAAAATCGTTCTTGTCCTCCGTAAATTCTGACGGGCATAGAGTGCTGATATACCAGTCAGTTGCACTTGGTTCTTGTTCTTTTATTGCTGGCCCTCCTCCGGTTCCTTTAATATGCTTTTTATATCTTCCAATATTTTGCTTTGCATGTCCCTTCGACCTGAACCAAAACTGGCGCAATTGTTTTGAACATCTAGTGAAGCCCAAAGCTTTAAATTTCTGGGCCAGTTCCTCCCACAACTCCTTTCTAGCTTTTATAGCTCGGCCATCATTGGATTTATCTTCAATTAGTTTTCTATTTTTCTCTAAGAATTCGAAAAATATCTCCTTTTCCGTCGATGAAAACGGAGTTCTATCCGTTTTAGGCATCTACCATATAATTTCATTTTATAACAATATAATCCCAAGTAACACTGACCAACGATCGACCAAAAAGTGACGTCGATTTTAGGTCGAATTTACGACATATACGGCCGTCTAATTAGACGTCTATGGGACGTCACTGTGACGTTGATTTTTGGTCGAAAATAGGTCTATTTAGACGTCTAATCAGACGTCTATATGACGTCACCGTGACGTTGATTTTTGGTCAAAAATTGGTCTATTTAGACGTCTAATTAGACGTCTATGCGACGTCACTGTGACGTTGTTTTTTGGTCAAAAATAGGTCTATTTAGACGTCTATACGACGTCACTGTCACGTCTGTTTTTTGGTCTGAAATAGGACTTTTTAGACGTCAGATTTGTGGGCCATGTGACGACTTTATTTGGTCGTATTTAAGTCTATTTAAACCTTTTTCAGACGTGTAATTTGATGTCTTTATAAAGACATACACTTCGTTTATTTTTACTTATTTTTTTTATTTACTATAATTATTTTTAAAATTAGAATAAATATAATATAATACTTATTTTATACATATATGTATAATATATATTTTTATTTATGTAACGCCATCACCTAAAACTACGAATAGAAGTAAATTTGGCACACCCAGAAATGGGTAATAAGCCATGGTAATATTTATACTTTATTTATTTAAAACATAATATATGTTTACATATTTAATTATAAATGTGAAACAGAAAAAAAATATGTTATATTTTTTCGTATATATGGACATTTTAATTTTCAACATTTTAAACAAAACCTAGTAATGACAAGACAAACTTTTAACAAATGTTTATAATAAAAAAACAAATGTATAAACAAAGGGAAATATACATTTTGTAACTTTGGTAGATCTTGGGGTCTTCAGTAGTGATCTAGCATCCTTTGGAATGTTGTTGTGATATCTAAGAATAAAAAATAATTTATTTACTGAAGATTGAGTAATATTTTCTTCAACTGCCCATTTTCTTATATCGTACAATATATTATTGTTCTCATTACTCTTTTTGTGCACAACCGATTTTAAAGTCAAAATTTCTATAAGGAAAAAAGAAATATATTAATTAAGAATATAACTAACATTTAGTAGGTATAGTATAAGGACTCAGCTGTGCATGTTTCAATTCACTTGGAATGAAGGGTTTTTGTCATTTAATTTATCGGCATACAGTAAATATAAATACTGAGAAAAACCAATTGTTTAATGTACTAAAAACTATTACTACCATCCATTTGCCGCAAAACGAAAATGTAATACATGACTTTTGAATTTTCCGCCCTATTTTCCGATGTTTTTCGTTCCACGCATTTCAGACATCACTACATGTGTAGGGAGCGCACACAACATTCGAATACATTTATATTAACTTTGTCAAATCACGTTTTACAAATCTACGAATCGTCAAATTTCGAATAATTTTACATTGACTTATTCGTCTCACGACTTATGCATTTTTCACCTCTGCACACCTCGAAAAATATTTATTTCGACTTATTCAAATCTTGACAAATATTATCCTGTCTTATTCAAATCTCAACTTTTGCAAATCTCTCCACTCTGAAGTTGGCGCGGTTGTAGAACAATGTTCGTTCACCATTGCTCCATTCCAATGCTGTTTAGTAACTTTTGTTTTATGTGGTATTTAAATTATTTATATCATTTCAAAAAATCTTGAATAATTATAACACAAATAAAAATAATAATTTTAAATACATTAATATTAAAAATAATATTTTCTTCATTATAAAATATATTATTGTAGTATGTACTTTGAATGAAAATGCTTTGGTACGGAATATTTGTTATACATATTATTTTAGGTTCAGTACTACAATTCAATTGATGTAATGTAATAAAATATAAAATTACCATTCAAGTTACAAGAAAGTGCTAAACGCATGAAAATGAATGTTTAGGTATGTGTTTAGGTAAACAAGTGTGTAGTTATTTATAAACATGTTTCATTTTAGAATTTATATACAGGAATAAATTCATAACAGGAAAGTAAAATTAATTATTATAGAGTAAAATGGGAGATATTGTTGAAAACAAGTGTTATATTTATAACATATTAACAAAGCAGGGTAAGATAAATTACATGAATTACATTTTATAACCTTACTTTACAATCAAATCAAAATATCTACTTTGATTAAAAGATAAATATTACGAAAAGAATTATTGTTTGTTTCAGGTCAGTCTTCTTTGTTGGACAAAGCTGTTTAAATGTCATTATACACAAAAAAAATTACATTGGAAATTACAGGTGACATTGGGATACTATGTTTACAGTGGAATCCTATTGGATATCTTCATTTATTACAGAAGAACGCGTGTTCTTGCAAGTTTCCTATTGAAAAGCTTAGCACAGCAATAGGGTAGTTGCGAAAAAAATAAAAGCTATTTTTTCCTATTAATTATGAAATATAAACTAATTCTAAACATATTAATGTAAAAATTATTAGAAAATATAAAACTTTTCATTCATAATTTCCATAAACAAAGTTCGCGGTGGAATTCTTGTGACGTAGACTTTTAATAATTATATAGTTCGTCCAAGTCTGTATGACTCATACAAGCTTGTTAGAATACTACGACAAAGCGAAGATGTTGAATTATATTTAATTGTATCATACAAATATTTACAGTATAATTCTAAAAGTAAAATAACAGATACAAAAGTATTGTTTAATAGTACGTATATTTTATAATTATTTACTTGAATAGCAGATATTTTCAAGATATTTAATTCTTATATAGACAACTTCATAATTTTGCCACCACGTGGCTGCACACTCAAGTGAATGTACATGTCATTTTTAGTGACATAACCTATGTTTTACGTGTTAAAATCATATTTTATTTTCCTTTCTATATCAGCAGATTTAAAACAAGGTAATGAAACTAATGAATTTGTGTGAAAATGAATAATTTCTTTTGAAATAGTGCTTCTCTCGAACATATAAATCGTTTCAAATAAAAATGGTAGTATTGTGTACAGAGTGTACAACCGAGAGTGTACCGCTACGGCAAGAAAGACTGTGATTGGTATTAATAAAAAACGTCACGGGAAAATTTGAAATAAGAATTTTTTTTTAAAAAATTATATTTTGTAAAATATACAGTTGTCAGACATAAAATATGCATTAAAGTGAATAACTTGAACAATTCTTTCAGAAAAAAAATAAATTGGAAAATGCGCAACTACCCTATTCTTTATCTTCTCTTCTTCTTTATCATTCCAAATGTTATTTTTATACCTGAAAAAAGGCAAGTCCTTAAAACAGAACATATAGAGCAATTTTTGAAGGAGGCACTCAATGAAGAATACGTGAAGGTAATAGTTCCCTTGTATTGTGTGATTTGGTACTTATTTCGAATCTTTGTAGGTTATACTAATAATTGGAGTGGCTCGCCGACGTAGGTAACGAGTTTTATTGGCAAATGCGGGTGATAATACCATCAAACGCTTCGGTGGATGGAAATCGTCCACTGTTACAAAAGGCTATATTGATGAATCCATATTAAATAAAATAAATATTGTAAAAAGTATTCAAAGGAGAGTTTTTTTTGCGCGAATCTTAACAGAGTGTAATAAAATTGGCGAAGTTGAATTTGATGAAGTTAGTGAGATTATGGGGTGTATTCTGTATCTAAATGTTAAATTTAACATTTTTTTACCAATAACACTAGCAGACGGAATATAAAATCACAATGATAGGTAATAAATTTCTTACTTTTGCTTCAATATCAATGTTAATGTAAATATTAATAAGTGATTTAATAAATTCATGGAAAGTTTTATTTATTTTAATTTTCCTAACAAAATAGAGTAGCTTATTTTTGAAGCAAGTAGTATAAAGAGGAAAAACGTTAATCGTCAACTACCGCGTGAACACGCGAAACCGTGACATAGTCGTGAAAACAGTTTTTTTCAAATACCATCTAGCCCGTAAAACTTTGTAAATTAATTTATATATATATATATATATATATATATATATATATATATATATATATATATATATATAAGTACAGAGAAGGGGGCCACGATCCTTTTTGAGATGCTGACTGCATACGAAATTTTAAAATATATGGCGGGCCGAATAATAATTCTCATTGGAAACCCTATTGGATTATTAATGTAATGAATTATATATAAACACACGGACAAAAATATTGCATATTTTTTTTAAATCTTTCTGTAGCATTTATGCACTTTTTATTGCTAACTGTATTATTTTGAATTGTCCTGCGTATATTAATACCGTTTTCCTTACATATGATAACGTTAGATCAGATTTGTGGATGATTAAATAAAAGAGAATGATTTTAGTTAGAACATTTAATTGAAAAGAGCTACAACATAACAATTTTTTTAGCTAACATGAAGATGAATTAGTAACTGGTATTTCCTCCTCTAACTCTAGTTGCAGCTTGCATTCTTCTGGACATGCTTCGCAGAAGATGTTGAACGATTTCTTGGGGAATTCTATTCCATTCTTTGTGAGCTGCGATTCGTAATGCTTCAATTGAATTAGGGGCTGGATTTCGAGCTCGTATACGGCGTTTGAGAATGTCCCATAGGCGCTCAATCGGGTTTAAATCGGGACTTAATGGAGGCCAATCTAATGACGCAATCCCGACTTGCTCAAGGTACTGGAGCACTGTTCCGGCTACATGTGCCCGAGCATTATCCTGCATTAATACAAATCTATCATACCCAATAAAGCCGACATATGGTAGAACATGTTCTTCAATGATGTTTCGACGGTACCAGTCCATTATGAATTTACACTTTTGGTGTCCGAATCAAATAATGTAATATTTTATAAATAGATATCTGGTAATTGATTTACGCTCAATTCTTGCAATAACGCACACTTATAGTCGTATTATGGACAAAACTATCTTACAGGTCTAAATATGTACAGTGGTGGACAGAAAAAATTGGACAAGTAGAAAAATCAAGTAAACTTTCTTCTGTAAGATTTAGTTGATTGAATTTGGCTTTTCAATTATGACATTTGTTACTTTGATTTATCAAAAATTAAGGTATCGAATCGAAATAAAAAATCTGATGTGGCCAACACAAAACCTCCCGCTATTTAATTTTTATTAATTTAAATACATACTTACGGATTTACTAACACTGCAAACGGTTCCATTGCATAAAACTATTGCTTTATTTACTATTTTCTTTTTAAAATGTCACTATTATTAATTTGAAGTGATTAGTTTTTTGACAGTGACATTTAATGTCAGTTACATTCATTTGAAATATGAACTGTGGAACAAAGGAATTGTGTTTTTCTTAGGCTTCGGGACTTGTAAAAAAAATCTGATGTGGCCAACACAAAACCTCCCGCTATTTAAATTTTACATACATACATACGTACATAAAATCACGCGATTCCCACTTAGGGGGTTAGCAAATACCCGAAAACAATAGTAACAATAAGAAAAGGGATAAGAGTAAGAGCTCAGCTGACTCACTTCACTCTTTAACAACATTCTTCTTTCGCCTTGTCCACAATCATCATAGCATTCATACATAAGAACATATTAAAGTGACCGATTTTCGGTAGCGAATAACCCCATCCGGACCACAATAATAGTTACACAACAATCTTCCTTCGCCACACTTTCTTATCCATTTTTATTAATTTAAATACATACTTACGTATTTACTAACGCTGTAAACTGTTCCAATGCATAAAACTATTGATTTATTTACTATTTTCTTTTTAAAATGTCACTATTATTAATTTGAAGTGATTAGTTTTTTGAAAGTGACATTTACTGTCAGTTACATTCATTTGAAATATGCATATGTTTTTCTTAGGCTTCGGGACTAATAAAAAAAATTATTTTTAAATTTATCTGCAAAATATATAGAAAAAGTATTAATGTATTCCTGTAGAAAATTCAATAATCTTTAATTTTCATAAGACATAAAATGCGAAAAAATGGCATTTAATGATATTTTTTGAAGAAAAACCATTATGAGCTTCAGGTAAAGTGCCATTTCCGGTTATCCGATTTACACCAAAATCTAATGGCTTCTTTTCATATTAGAATAGGATAGAAATACAAGGTTTCAGATTTTTCTGAATGATAGTATTTGAGTTAGAGTGAAGACAAAATCCCTACACATACACACACACACACATACATACATACATACACACATACATACACACACACATACACACATACAGACATCATCGTGAAAATGATAAAATTGGATTCTAGGGACCTTAAAACGTGGTCATTTACTAAAATCTCGATACGTGATTTTTAGCACGATCCCTATACCTCCCTTACCAAGGGTAGCGGGAGGTAAAAAATATTTTTAAATTTATCTGTAAAATATATAGAAAAAGTATTAATGTATTCCTGTAGAAAATTCAATAATCTTTAATTTTCATAACGACAAAATGCGAAAAAATGGCATTTAATGGTATTTTTTGAAGAAAAATCATTATGAGCTTCAGGTAAAGTGCCATTTCCGGTTATCTGATTTACACCAAAATCTAATGGCTTCTTTTCTTATTAGAATAGGATAGAAATACAAGATTTCAGAATTTTCTGAATGATAGTATTTGAGTTAGAGTGAAGACAAAATCCCTACACATACACACACACACATACATACATACATACATACATACATACACACACACACACATACACACACACATACACACATACAGACATCATCGTGAAAATGTTAAATTTGGATTCTAGGGACCTTAAAACGTGGTCATTTACTAAAATCTCGATAAGTGATTTTTAGCACGATCCCTATACCTCCCTTACCAAGGGTAGCGGGAGGTAAAAAGCAACCAATTTGCGATATTGTGAAGTGTTCAGTAATTGTTAGAGTGGAAGAAGGAATACCGATCAGACAAATTTCCCAGCGCTGTAATATTAATAAAAAATCTGTTGTGGCCAGCACAAGACCTCTCGCCATTTACATATTAGGCTATATAAATATTGTATTGCACTTCGCTTTCGAACCGTCGTTTTATAACAAAATCTTATAGAACATTACCCAAATATTGTTTCTTACTATATTTAGCATGTCTTCTGCACACATATAATTCAAATTATATCTATTTTTCATTGTATGAGGATGTTTCTAAATGTCAAATATTGTTCCAATTCATTAACCAGATTGACGATATTTCTGACAGATATATGCATTTTACCACAATTTTACCTGTAATTTCAAATATTTAATTAATAAAACAATAAGAAAAGTTAAATATACTTCCCAGAAAAAGCTATCAGAATGTCACTAAAACTGTTGATATTTGACAATGACATGTGTCATGTTATAAACATTGGAATTTGTCAACTGGTTTCCTTAGTGCCTTGGCCTCTGCGATTAGTATACTCTATAAATTATATAGTCTTTATCTCTAAATCTATACAAGATATAATAAAAATTTTAAGTGCATTAGATGGAGTATTTTATGTTCTGCAATATTTAATAAAAAAAACTCCCAAAAAATTATATTTAGAAGATTTTTTCTAAGAAACTACTACTTCCGGTTGTTCAATTGTTACCAAAACCTTTTCAGCTCTTCCCAGGAATGTCAGATTGAGGAAACTGCAGTTAAATATTTTTTAAGTCTTATAGTTTTTGAGGAATCGTGACTACAACATCCTGACATACATACATACATACATACACACACACACACACACACACACACACATACATCCACACACACACACACACAGACATCATTTTAAAAATGTTATAATCGGATTGTAGGGACCTTAAATCGTGCTTATTCAATAAAATCTGGATATGCGAATTTTAGCATGAATCCAATACCTCTCTTAGCGAGAGGTAAAAAAATTGGCGTTAACATTTTAAATAAGTGGAGACAGTTTACATTAGAAAAAAATACTGTCCTATCTGTTCTGTCGACCACTGTACCACTGTGGAACAAATGCGAGTTCCGTATATGAAAAACTTTCTTATTATGCACCCACAGAAAATTGATGTAGGTCTTTATGGGCCAACTTTTTAAGACAATTTTAATAGACACTACGGGAATTTTTGATCATCTTTTGTTTTTTAGCTACAGAATAAACTTGTTTTTCGCTTATTATGAGAGATACAGAAAAATTGTTTAGATAATTTTTATACAGTTTTTTACGTAGAATAACGTGGTGTAAGTAGAGTTTTTCAAAACTTCATAATTCTCGAGATATAACAACACAAACATAATATTTTTTAAATGGGAAAATAATGTTGAAAATAAGCTCATCTTTTTACTTATTTTATAAGCTTTTCAACGATGTTGTGTTATATCTCAAGAATTATTAAGTTTTGAAAAAATCACCACGTTATTCTACGTAAAAATCTATGTAAAAATTATCTAAACAATTTTTCTGTATCTCTTATAATAAGCGAAATAAGAGGTATTTTCAAAATAAACGAAAAACAAATTGTAACCTGTAGCTCAAAAAGAAAAGACCTATTAAAGTTGTCTCAAAAAGTTGGCCCATAAAGACCTACATCAATTTTCTTTAGGGTGCATGCATAATAAGAAAGTTTTTCATATACGGAACTCGAATTTGTTCCACCTGTACATATACAGGTGTTCTGAAATTGGATGAAAAACTTCAGGTAGAACGATTCTTTGATTAATTTTGGGTCGATAATCCTAATGCAAAAAAATTGTACGGTCCCTCGTAAAGCCACACGAAGCCATCAAACTTGTAAATGTGCAACTAGAACTAAGTGTTTTTTAAAAAATCTTTTAAGAAATATCATTACTGTTCACTTTCAAGAAGAATTGTGTAAAATTTTATGTACGTAGCTAAACGTTTAATATCAATACTTTAAGTTATTAATTCTTCTAAAGCAGCATTTTTACCTTCCGTCACCTTTAGGTAAGGAAGGTATTGTCTTTGGTCAAAAAATTCGTTAGTGAGTTTTTAATGAATAAGCACGTTTTAGGGTCTCTAGAATACAAATTTACTACTTTTAAGATGATGTCTGTATGTGTGTGTGTGTCCGTGTGTGACAAATTTTTCTCCGACGATAACTCCAATACTACAATTCTAAAAATTATAATTCTTTCGTACTCCTCTTCTTTACATCCATATGAAGAGCTGATTAGATTTTGGTTATAATTGATCCACCGGAAGTACACTTATTTGAAGTTTTTAACAGTTTTTCATGAAAAAACGCAGTTAAATATCATTTTTCGACATTTTGTGATTATCAGTATGAAAGAATATCTTATTCTCTATACGGTTTCATTATACGTTTTCCTTAATATTCAATAGATATAGAGTTATAGAGACATTAAAAGAGATTAACTATCAAAAATTAGTCAGCTTTGCTAAAATTATGGAAACAACAGATATATTCAAAAAAATTTTATTGACAGATGTCAGTGTCAAATGTCAAACCAAAGTTGAAGGTATAAGGTCAGAAAGTTATATGTTAATGTGATAGAGTGTCCCTCGCAAGTGACTTGCAGTTGCAGCCTCGCCTCAAGATTGGAATTTTCAATGCCGGAAGTACGAGAAAGACCAAAGAGAAGATGGAAGGACTGTGTAGCAGAAGATTTAAGAGAGGAAGAATTGTGTGAAGAAGATGCGTTGGACAGGAATGATTAAAAGAGAAGAGTAAGAAACAGCGACTCCTAATAAAATAGGGAAAGGAACTTTCGGTATAGAATTTGTAAAAAATAGTGTGTTCGTGTTACAATTTTACAGGATATACAGAATCTTTTTCAAGGAACTTTTGGTATGGGATATGTACAAAATACATCGAATTGACGGAAGGTTTTGTGCTGGGCACAACAGATTTTTTAAATTTGAAAACATACGGCAACCATGTAAAAAATAATTTTTTTATTGAAACAAATATAAGAAATAATTTGTCAAATTTTGACGTTTAACAGATTAATGTTTGATTTTCTAATTTATTTCATTTTATATTATTATTATTATTATTATTATTATTATTATTATTATTATTATTATTTTCATTCTTATTATATATATATATATATATATATATATATATATATATATATATATATTATTTTTTGGGTTTTTTGATCGTACGTACATAAAACATATTTAGTCTCTCACGGGTCTTAAAACTTATACCCCGCTGCGCTCGTTTTTTTAAATCTGACCCATTCATAACTAAAGACCAATTTTGAGTACTTGTGTGCTTGTATCGTAAATAACTATGGATTCATTTACCATTTACTTTTTTTTATATATAAGGTTTGAGTTTTCTTTTAGCTCATCACAGAAGAACTTAACTTGATATTTATTTTATTTATTTATATTCAAAAGCTTATAATAAGATAAAATTTACAATAATTTGTTAAACTAACCTGTAGATTATCTTATGTTGTCAGAAATATCGTTTGTATTAAATTAAAATCATTAATATAAAACTATAATCAATCCATCATAAGTAATCAATTTTGGGCCAGTATTAAGCATCGATTTAATTTTAGGTTCATAGTAAATTTAATAAAATGAACAAGTCCGACTCAGTTTTCACATTGTTGTCATTAAAATCATCGCATCACTGTCAAAAAAATGAGTTACATTTAATTAAATTTACTTTGGAATTAAATTTTAAATGGACGTTCATAAAACCGGACCTGAGTTTTACAATAAATACTTGTCTTCATTTGTCAACCCCATTTTGCATTTTAGGAAAAGAGCAGGTGTGGAAAAAATAGGAAAGAATTTTCAATCTGTTGTCAGTACACGTCGCCAATTCCATTTTATTTTTATTTAGTCTATTTTGCATCCCCTACGTACCTTATGAATATGTAACACATTTATTAACACCCTGAAGAAAAATGTAAAAACAGTAAAATAGTGTGAATATTAATTACAATCGTATTATCTGTCTGTATTACTACGTACGGTAGATAAATGTTTAAACAAACCAATTCAATAACTATAAGTATAAAATAACAAATATATTTATTTTATTCTAAAAGCAATTTTATTTTTCTCATACATTTCATCTTTTGTATGTTTCACAGTCAACCTTTTTATGGCCTTCTTTCTATAATTATTATAAAATGATTATTGTTTTCATATCATCTCTTCAGTATCATTAATATTAGAAATTAGACTATTATTATTAAACAATAAAACATGTGCTAAATTTATATCAAAAATAATATATGTACATCATTTGCAAATAGATAAATTTATTTGGTATATATAAAATATGTATTTGATTACTTTTGAATTGTCACAATAAATACATTACATTTTCATATATTTGTAATTCAAATTTAAATATAATTATAAAATTAAATATCACTAAACAGTGCCGATATAAAGCAGTAGTGAACAAACCAGGAACGAATAGATCAAAGCGCGCTGACTTCATAGTGGTAGAGATTTGCACAAGTCAAGAAATTGTATAAGACCATTGTAATATATTTTGAAATTTGACAATTCAAAACATGCATAAGCAGTTATTTGAATAAGGCAATGTTAAATTTTTCGATTTTTATCCATTACCATGTTTTGTAAGTTGATATATGAATAAAGTGATATTTGAATTTTCGTACACTCTGACCCTACCCCATGTGTATAATATTAATTTCCTTTCTTTTTATGAAATATTATTTAGCTTCAACCTAATAATAAATGAATTATAATATTTTCCCGGGATCACTTAAATTATTTAAAAATTATTCATAAATTCTCAATTTTATGACATTTTGACAATTGTATTAAAAAATAAAAACAATAAAAAAAGTCGGATTGTGTATCCATGGTGAAATTTTCCATTACAGTACTCAAAAGAGGTAAAATTTTACATGACGTATAATATTGCAAATATGAATTTTCAAAACTTAAGATAGCCATGCCATGAAAATTTTTGACAGTTAAGGGAAATATGTATGTTGTATAGACGCACCCTCTGACATGTCACAGACGCTTTTAGAAGCTATAATGGCTGCGCTGCAGTCAAGTGAAAAATATATTAGAATACTTGTAATTACCATGGGAGAATATTGAAAATAAAATTTCATAATATGAACATTGAAAATTTAGTATAGGTATTGTAAGTAGATCAAATTGTGGATATATTACATATTACATTTATTTTTTTATAGCTATGGCAAGATATGAAAGCAAGTGGCTCTATGAGGAATATAAACAAGGAATGGCTAACTATGAACTATGCACGACAATGGGCGAATAATTACAAAAATAATTTATTGTTTTATAGATATAACAAAATGCATTATTTAATTATTTTTATTTTTCGTGAATATTTATCTTTTTCAAAAATACTTTTTATGTTTCATATTTTATTGTAGGTTTATTGTTTTACTTTATTTAATATTTCCTAATTAATGTTTTATATTATAGAGTATAAATAAAACTAGAATTAAATTATTTATTTTTCGTAGTAATTTTTCCCGTCCATCATTTATGTTTATATCATAAAAATGACGTCGAAACAACGTCTAAACAACGTCTTGAAATGACGTGGAAACAACGTCTAAAATGACGTCGACACAACGTCTAAAAATGACGTCGAAACAACGTCTAAAAATGACGTCGAAACAACGTCTAAAAATGACGTCGCACAGCTCCACGCTGAGACGTGGTCAGGACGTCTATATGACGAAATTTCAGACGTCGTAGTGACGTCGATTTTAGGTCATTTGTGTTACTTGGGATATTATACATTTTCAAATATATAATATAAATAATGCAAATTATACTTACATTATTACTAAAATATGGCAAAAATATATTTCTGTATTAAATTTCTAGTTGGCAACCACCTTGACAGCCACTACCACAATACAAAAATTAATGATTCTGCGCAGTTGCCAAATGTAATTTGTCCGAAGTAGCGCTACTTGTAGTAGCGGCAAAAATTGAAGGTGAGAATATGAAGTATTGAAAAATCGCTACTTCGCGAAAAAGTGCTTCTTCAAGAAGCAGCTGAAATAGCGCTACTTTAATGTAGGCTAGAATACGGGCCAAGAAATTTTTACTGAATTTCCTGTTAGTTTTTTGAAGAATCTTTTGAAAAAACATGTAAGTGAAGTAAACAACCAATAATGCTATTTATATTAAAACTGTTCACTTTCTTTAGATCCTGAATTTGTGAAAGCAGACAGTCGACAAAGAACTGTGTCAGCAGTTGATGGAGGAGGCAACAACATTTTGGAAAATTGCAGTATTCCCCAAATTAATTTATGAAATCAAATAAATAGTTTCATAGTTGTTTGTTATTTTTTTGTCTTAAATAAAACATCATTTTACCAATAATTTAATTTATTATTATTTATAATAATTTTAATGATAACAGGATAGGACAAGAATCAGGAGCAGGTTTTTACTTTCTGGCTGTAAATCAAATACACAAATAATTAAATTTGTAAATTAACTAGCTGTACCGGTTGCAAATATTTGCAATAAACAATATGGGGTAACGTAATTAAATTACAAATTTTCTGTACTTGTATTCAATGTTTGGTACTCTTCTACACTTTTTTAACTACCGCTGCTTTGTTGTGCTCATAGGAATAGGGAGATTATTTGACATATCACTGGTAATAATAAGTAAATTATTTAAGGTCGGTTTATTAATGCAAAGTTAAAAGTAAAGTAATGGTAACTGTTAGTTAGGTAAATTAAATGATTAATTGACTGTTTATAAATATAAAGTTATCTACCAGTTTATAAACTTATAGTTAACTGTAAATTGGTCTTGTAACATAGGCCCAGGATAGATTTTATTGCTAGGTATAATTATGTGATGAGAAACTTTGGATATTATTGAACAGATAAACATACCTATTAAAAATATGCAATTTATGTAGAATAAAAATTATATAGGAACAACAGTAGGTATTCATTTAATTGACAAGTTTATGATTTAAAGGTTTGATGTTAGTGGTAAATTCGTCATTTCCTCTGAAATTTTAATTTTTTTTTTTTTACTGTTACAAATATAAAAGAATAAAAAGATAAAAACATCTAGCATAGAGATTATCCGCATATTCGACATCTTTCAATTATAATTATGAATCAATATTGTCATACTTATTTCATTTAATTCCACTTTATAATGTATAAAATTTATTGTCATCAACAAATATTGTTATTGTCGTAATCAATGTGTTTAATTATGAATGATTTCAAGTTCAATTATTGTAGTAATAATTTATTGTACACAAAAATTTTATATATTATTGTAATGTATGAGGAATGAACGTGTTTCTATTTTTCAAATTAACATCTTTATTCGGTGTGGAACAATATGGTTGCAAATCGGCTACTCTGCTACAACCTCTAGTCTTGGCACTCTATTCATAAGCAACATATAATTTATATTTATAGGTTGCTTTGCTTTGTTTTGTTTATTTGTTTTATTGTTTAAATACGTCATTTATGTATGTCACTTACTTGTTGAAATGACGTGTAATTTAATTCTTTTATAGAATAAAATCACGTTTAAAAACGATCTTAGAAATTAAATTACAAGATCTCAACCAGTAAGATGGCCCAGCTCTATGTTCGAGTGGTGAAGAAAGCTGAGAAGGTTTTCGTGATCCAATGTATTTCTATTGATAAAAAGACTTGGTATTTATTTCCAGAAGAATCTATGGATTTAAAATTTCACACTTTTTTGTCAAATAAAAAACCCGTACATAATGCAACAGTTGCCATTAAAAACGAAAATGGTTATAGAACAGCAGTTGTAAAGATAGATGACGAAATTCGGAAAGAATATTTCGATGAGGTGGGAAATATTTGTTTTCAAGAACTTCCATTAGAAGAATATGTCCCTATTGGTAAGAGCCAACAAAGTGTCTGACATCTGGTGGCAAAATAAAACATGTAAGTTGTAGGGAAAATATTGTGCTTTCATATAGGGTTATAAGTAAACAACAACCAAAAATGACCAGCAAATCGAAGAGATATTGTTCTGTACCGCAGTGCAATAATTATGCAAGTGCTGGCATATCCGTTCATTATTTCCCAAAAAGAGAAATATTAAAAAATAAGTGGAAAATCGCGTTAAAAATCGGAAAGGACAAATCACTGTTCATGAACGTTTGTTCACATTTTTACCTAAGCGATTTTATTCCATGTAAGTATTTATAAAAAATTATGCTTCAAAACATTATTAGATTGTTTTTGTAGTCAATAAAAAAAAAATATTTAAAAAAATGATATAGCAAGCTAAAAATTACAGCAAAGAAAATTCGATAAAACCCCTGTACAGAGAAGAAAAATAGAGAGACGTTACCTGTAAGTAGTAACTATTATTCTTTAATATTATATATTTATTTTAAATTGTTTATAGGAAAGACAAGGAAGAAGAAGAAACTACAAAAATATCAGAAATTGAGCAAGAGGAAGACGTGCAAAACAAGGAACTTGATGTGCATTTGTATTTAGTGTTATTACGATTGAGTGGTTAACCCCTTTCAAATTAGATGTTTGAACACCCAGTTAATTTATTTCTATATTATTCTGTTTATCTATCTTATATCCGCAGAAGATAAAATGTCCAGCTAAAAATAATTAAATAATAGTTAACATGCAGATAACCTCAATTTTGAATCTTATTTTACTCTTATATACTGCTTCTCCTTCGACCATAGGCCGCACAGCATCATTTAAATAAATGTATATATCTGACATTGTGATAAATATATTTGATTTCAATTAAAAATAACAAAATATCCTCAAAACAAAGCCTCAAAATACAACTAGCACAAACGTAAAATATAATGTTTTCCCTATAAGTCGGTCATTAGTGCTGCCATCTCTAGGATGTGGCTCTCCCGGATACCGATTTCCAAATCTGTCGAGCCTTTACAATTAGAACTGGAAAATCGAATTAAACGATTAGAGCACTAGTTAGAAATAGGCTCAAATCAAGACGTAAAACTACACCGTGTTGAGAAAGAATTTGTTTTAGACAAATTCGAAAAGAAACAACATGATCCAATGGAATGGTTAAATAGATTTCAAGATGAATGTAATCGATTCCAGATCAATTCTGATAGCTTAAAAATTCAGGCTTTACGTTTCTTTGCCATCGGCTCCGCGAAGGACTGGTATGATACCAATATGAAGAAAATTGGTCTAACCGCTTCCTGGGAGAATTGGAAGAATTCTTTTCTTAATGTTTTTGTGGACAAAGGTTGGTCTATTGTTAGGAAAGCTTTCAATTACAAATATTTAGGGGGATCCTTAATCGATTACGCACTTGTAAAAGAGAAGCTATGCCTAGAAGTAGAACCTCAAGGTACTACGTTATCACGTATCAACCAAATAGTTTTTGGTTTGCCAATTGAAGCTCAGGAAGATCTTGATAGGGAAGAAATAACAACACTTGATAAATTATATACAGAACTCCGAAAATTAGAAGACGCATTTACCAGAAAGAAGAAAGAAAGACCATCAAGTCCAAGGATGAATAAAAAGTATGTTCCTAATCCAAACACAAATAAAAGAAATGAACCTCAACAGAAAAACGAAACTCAAAGGAAACCATGTTCAAATTGTGCAGCCCTGGGTTTCACAAATCGTTACCACCCATTAGTAGAATGTCGTAATAAGCATTCGAACACAGAAAAATTAAAATCAAATATGACCGACTTAGAAATATTAAACATTGATCTTGACAGCAAGAATTTAAACTAAAGAGCCGGGCGAAAGTAGATCCGCTGATAAAATTAAATGTAATTATTAATGACAATTTAAATATAAAGGCATTATATGATTGTGGCACGAATGTAACTCTAATAAACCAACGAATTGCTGATTTGCTTAAGTTGAGATTAATAGAACAAAGAGATTTACTAAAAACAATCAGCGGATGTAATTTCACTTCAGCCCGGGCTATTATTAAACTACGTATTGGAAATATTACAGATTACATAACGACTTACGTAGTCAAGAATGATAATTTCTCCTACGATCTACTACTTGGTATTGATGCAATAAAAAAATTTAAATTAAATCAAAATGAACATTTAAGAATTTTTCAACGCACCAATAGCAAGAAAGTAATAAATCTACAGGAAGACCGATCTTACTATGATCAGATACAAACACGAGATAACGCCGAAAATTTAGATGAATATATTGAAGTAAATTTCAATGAAAATTTAAATGTAGACGAATTTCAAGCAGACTTACAACATATTGAAAATTATGAACAAAAGCAAACTATTTTACAACTGATTGAATCATATAGGCACATTTTTGCCAAGGATAAATTTGATATCGGTAAAGTACAGTCAAAAGAAGCAGAAATAAAACTAATTAAAGACGAATATGTCACCTCTCGTCCGTATAAATGTTCAATCCCAGATGATGAAGAGATAAGAAACCAGATTAAGGAACTACTAAAAGCAGGAATTATTGAAGAGTCTGATTCTCCATTTGCTTCCCCAGTAACTCTTGCATACAAAAAAGATGATGGGAAGAAATCTCGCTTATGTATCGATTTTAGAAAATTAAACAAACTTGTAGTTCCAGAATGTTTTCCATTTCCTACAGTCCAAGATGTAATCGATAAAGTTTCCAATTGTGAATATTTTACAGTTTTAGACATTAATTCTGCGTTCTGGTGTATAACGCTGAAATTAGAAGATCGAGAAAAAACGTCGTTTGTCACAAAATATGGAAAGTTCATGTTCAGAGTACTTCCATTTGGACTTTAAAATGCTCCGGCCACGTTCCAGAGAATATTATCAAATATCATAAGAAGAAATAATTTAGATGACTTTTGTATTAATTACATAGATGATATTTTGATCTTCTCCCGAACCTGGGAAGATCATCTACAACATATTGAGAAATTCTTACAAGTTACTAGTGCAGAAGGTTTCAAATTAAAACTAGTCAAATGTAAGTTTGGAGCTAAATCAGTCAAGTATCTGGGACATACAATTTCGAAAAATAGAGTTTCACCAGCTCAAGAGAATTTAATCGCTATTAAAAAACTACGAAGACCCTCTGATAAGTCTGATGTACGTAGTATTCTAGGCTCCATAAACTTTTATTTGAAGTATGTAGAAAATAGTACACAGAAACTTGAACCTCTACATCGATTATTGAGGAAAGATATTAAATTTGAATGGACTGAAGATTGTGAACAAACTTTCAATATGATCAAAGATTATTTATGTTCTAAACCGATCCTAGCCATTTACGATATTAACAAGCCCGTCTTTATAGAGACAGATGCCAGTTACAAAGGAATAGGCGCAACACTGAAACAGCCACAAGAAGATGGAATACTACACCCTGTCGCGTATTATTCACGAAAGCTATCAAATAGTGAAAAACGCTTAAATATTATACATTTAGAATGCAAAGCCATCAAAGATGCAATAAAGTTTTGGCAGTATTACTTAATTGGACGACATTTCACGGTCTGCAGTGATCACAAACCATTAGAGAATTTAAAAACAAAAGCCAGAAGTGACGAAATCTTAGGAGACTTAATTCTTTATTTATCACAGTTCAATTTCAATATCATATATAAAAAAGGAAAAGACAATATTCTCGCAGATCTATTGTCTAGAAACCCAATCCTTGAATATTTCGAGAATGAAGATGTGATCCAGGTTGTAAATTTAATAGATTTATCTGCTATATTAAAAGATCAATCTGAACATCTTTCTGAAATAAAAGCAACAAAACAGATAGAATATAAACAAGGACTAATATTAAAGAAATTAAAAGAAAAATCAAGAATTTTTGTTTCTCCAACATTTGGAAACGAAATAATTGAACTTGTACATCAACATTATGGGCATATTGGTACAGCACAGATGATTGCTATAATCAGGCCTCATTACTACTTCAAGGGTCTTGACAAAGCTATACATTCCTACTGCAAAAATTGTAAGATTTGTATTGAGAACAAAGCTCGTCGTAGTCGTGCAATCGGCCTACTATCACAATTGGGTCCTGCCACAAAACCATTTCAAATCATGTCACTCGATAGTGTCGGAGGTTTTGGGGGAAACCGATCCCCAAAACGATATATGCATATCTTAGTTGATCACTTCACCAGATATGCATGGATCTCAACTACAAAGGGCCAAAATGCTCAAGATTTTATAAATTTAATTAACCCTATCGCAAAGAAAAATAAAATTTCTATCATATTAGCTGACCAATATACAGGTATAAATTCTACAAATTTGAAAAACTATTTAGAGAAATCTGGAATACAGATCGTTTTTACATGTATTGATCACCCTGAATCAAATGGACTTAACGAACGATTAAATCAAACAATCGTAAATCGCCTAAGATGCAAAATAAATAATGAAAATAATAGAGCTTGGTAAACCCTCGCACAAGAATGTGTCGATGAGTATAATGATACTATTCATAGTTCAACACACTTTGCGCCATCATACTTACTGTTTGGGAAAAAACCAACGATAACACCAATTCAGGAAGAGGAACAATCATCACTTGAGGAAGACCGTAAAATAGCTTTTGAAAATTCTATAAAAAGTTACAAAATAAATAAGGACCGTGTAGATAAGAATCGACGCCAATACACGTTCAAAGTTGGTGAATTGGTATATATCGAAAACGGAAATAAATTAAATCGTAAAAAATTAGATCCAGTTCGAATTGGACCTTATCCAATCATCAAACAGATTTCTCCGTCCTTTTATGAAGTTGGTAGCGGAAAGAAAAAGAAGATTTCTAATTTCTTTCATTCCAGTAAACTGCTCCCTTTCTCCTCACAATAAACATCTCCAGGGGGGGAGGTGTAAATCGGCTACTCTGCTACAACCTCTAGGCTTGGCACTCTGTTCATAAGCAACATATAATTTATATTTATAGGTTGCTTTGCTTTGTTTTGTTTATTTGTTTTATTGTTTAAATACGTCATTTATGTATGTCACTTACTTGTTGAAAGGACGTGTAATTTAATTCTTTTATAGAATAAAATCACGTTTAAAAACGATCTTAGATGGTTAATCATTGCATATCTATACCTTCTACAGTATGATTTTACATTAATGAAACTTACTGGGCTCAAACAAAGGAAAGCTGAATTAACAATAACGAAAACTAATTTATTACTCCTGAATATCTATTCTGCAATAATGAAACCAGAATTCACAATTTTAAAAACTAGTTTCAACTAAATGAAAACAGATTTTACATAGGAACTTAAAATAGGCACCGCCAAGGAAGGACTAGAAGGGGCAGCACCCACCGTTGGAGAGGAAAAAAAATAAAGCAAATGTATTGTCTGAAATATATGAAAATATTTTTCTGAACTTATAAAATATTAAATAAATAACGAATAGTATTTTTAAGAAAATTCACTAAAGATTAAATTTGTTTACAACAATGAAAGAATTTAATTACAACAATGAGAGAGCTTGATTAAAACAATGATGAAACTTGATTACAACAATGATAAAAGTTGATTACAACAATGTTAGGTACGTTAGAAGCGAGAATAAGTAACTCGAGTGTTTGAAATCTGTTTTCGTTTAGTTGTAATTAGTTTTCATTGGTGTGAATTTAATTTTCTTTTACGTGAAATCAGTTTTCATTAATGTGAAATCATGTTTCAAAAGTGTGAAATCATATTGTAAAATGTAGAATTAAGGAACGTTAAAGAGCGGGAAAATAGAGACATCCAACTCAGTTGTATTTACGAGTAATACTTTGGTTATTTGTAAACCTGTAATTGTACACCTATCTCTTGACCATTTTTCAATAAATTTTTAAAATTTAGGTTAAAAAAAAATATTATATTATAATATAAAATATATATCTTTATTAAATTTGCTTAATATTATTAAATTACTTACCATATTAGAATTCATGAATTAACTACTAATTAATTATATTTATTAATATTTGAGAGCAAAAATTCCTTATGTTTCACTTAAGTTGACATTTTGACATATATATCTGTCATTTAAGGTTAACTTTTGTATGATAAAAGCTTTGCATGTTTCAAGATATTTAGCTGCGGAATTAATTAACTTTGCATTGATAAACCAGCCTGAAATAACACAAAATATTATTCTTGTAGCAATTTTCACAAATTGTGTGTATTTTACATCATTTTCTTCAGCTGCATGTTGTTCAGTGCTGCCGTCTATCGCTTGACAGCGGTACTTAATAAAAAATCTTTGAGGCCTTATAAAAATAGACGGAATCGAAAATCTTAACATTTTAGATTTTTCTGCACATCCAGGGCCGGCGCTAGTGGCGTGGCGGCGAGACATCCGCCTAGGTGGTATTTTTTTTTGGATCGACGGCAAGATATTATTGTTTATTAATATACACAAAAATTACTGCTAAGTTAAAATTACTTAAGAGTTCTTTATGAGTTTGTCAAATGGGTGAATTAAGACACTTTTTACTCGAATTTTATTCAATTTTTTACGCCTGCAATAATAGTGTGAAAAAAGGGCCACAACGGTTCATTATTTCACTCGATTGCGGTTAAAAAAGTGCACATTTTTCACACTTTTACTTGTTAAAAAAAGTCATAGCTATTTTATATTCATTTTAATGAAAAAATTGTATTTTTAGCAGATACTCTTATGGACCTCATTGCTTCAAGAAAAACTATCTGGATTAGCAATAATAGCTATTAAGTACGATAACGACCAACATGATGAAATAATTGATAACTGTGCACAAATTAAAACAAGAAATAGATCGATTTATGTTTGCATAAGCTGTGATTCAGGTTAGGAGTGGTGTAGGAAATAAGTATACTATAATATTGAATATTTTAGTATACCTACTTATTTTCTACACCACTCCTGATACAAATCATGTACACTGAACTGAAGAACTTCATCAAAGATACGATGATTCAGAATTATTGTTATTTTCTTTTTATATACAGGTATCCGTTTTTCGATGTTCACTAATGGGTTTTCGGAAACAATAAGAGATACGAAGTCGGTTAAATTATGCCAAAGTTACCCCATTAGTAGACCATTTTAAAAATGTATTTGTTATTCAAAATTTATTGATTTTTATTTAAGCAAGTAACTTTGAAATCTGAAATAATATGCAATTTTGGTTTACATTATTTAAGATGCTTTTTTATTTTCTTTCTAATGCCTATGCTAATTTTTTATCACTGTTAGTTTTCGATAAGTTGTACATCCTTAAAAAGCTAAAAAAATTCTTTTCCATTGTGTAAATTTCCAATATTGCATCAATGTAAAATCATAATTTTAATCTAATAACTTGAAATTTAATAGAAATGAAAGAAATTGAGCACAGTCTTTCGAAAGAAAATAAGAAAGCTTTATATTTTGAATACACCCCCTCCCCCTGATGGGGCGCAATAAAAAAAAGTTCGCCTCGGGCGGTAAAATAGCGCCGGCCCTGTGCACATCTACATGCTAACAGCTTTCATTTAAAAAAAGAATAATTAAAATCTGTTCGGTAGAAGTCTATAACTAAGGTCCCAAAGAAAAACCTTATTTTTTAATATATATTCGGTAGAAGTCCATAACTAAGGCCCCAAAGAAAAACCTTATTTTTTTATATATATAGATTAACATGTTTAGATTTAACTCGATTATAATACGGAATATTTATTTTTAGTCATTATAACTTGCACGTGTTTCTTCATTTTTTGGAACCGTTACATATATTTTCTTTGGATTATTTGCTGAGGAATTAGAGCAGCCCGGTACGAAACAAAATCACCACCATCTCTTAAAATAGAAAAATAATATTTAATTATCTCCAAAATTACTATAAGTACTCAAGTTTTACCAATTTGTATGTACAATCACAATTTCTTTAAGAATATCTTCAATAAGTATTGTCCGACCAAGCAATATGTGCCCCTGACCTCGACGAGGAAGGCACGCGCTGACATAAATATTCAACCAATAACATTTGAGGATTTTGCCGCGAACGCGTAAGTACATACAGAATAAAAGTAAAATTGTAGTGGCGGCGGCGGCGGCAGGCATACTAATAAATTAATTATAATTATGGAGAAGGTATAATATGTATATATTAAACGATATTTAAAGAAATGTTTATGTATTTCATTTGTGTTCTAAATAAATCCATTATTTTATACATGAACCGCTAAAATTTGTATAGAAAACTTCTTTCGCCGAATGTACTCTTAATGATATACCACACCTCCCAAGTCGAAACGAGGGGCACATATTGCTTGGTCGGACAATACTACAAAACAAGTTGAGGAACAGAATTTAACAACTGGTTACTTTCTTGGGTTATCAGCCTGATTCTCGTGACACTTGTTTTGAAAACAATATTGTTTCGTATACTATATTGAAAACAAGATAGTATAAGACTAGCGAAATCTCGGCTACGCCGAGTTCTCCCTAGGGGGATAATGTTTTATGATAGTCTAGTCTTTCCAATCCGTCTAAGCACACTTGAAACTCAAAGTGCTAACGCTAACTGTCTTTTCGGATGCACAAGCGACTTATCTTTATTCATAAAACAAAAACAGATCGAGTTGTCAAATTTTTGACAATTCTGCATGGCAGTCCTTGACAATACCTGTCATTTGATACCAACCAAGACATGGTTCTGACAACTTTCTGCAAAAAAACAAAAGCAGATCGACCTGTCAAATTTTTGACACTTCTGCATAGCAGCCCTTAACGATCCCTCTCATTTGATACCAAACTCGACATAGTTCTGACAACTTTATGCAAAAAACAAAAGCCGATCGACCTGTCAAATTTTTGACAATTCTACATGGCAGCCCTTAACGATGCCTCTCATTTGATACCAAACTCGACATGGTTCTGACAACTTTATGCAAAAAACAAAAGCCGACCGAGCTATTAAAATTTCGACACTTCTGCATGGCAGCCCTTAACGATACCTCTCATTCAATACCAAACCCGACATGGTTCTGACAACTTTATGCAAAAAAACAAAAGCCGATCGATCTATCAAAATTTTGACAATTCTGCATGGTAGCCCTTGACGATACCTCTTATTTGATACCAAACACGACATGGTTCTGACAACTTTATGCAAAAAATAAAAGCCGATCGACCTGTCAAATTTTTGACACTTCTGCATGGCAGCCTTTAACGATACCTCTCATTTGATACCAAACTCGACATGATTCTGACAGCTTTATGCAAAAAATAAAATCCGATATTGTCATTTTTTTAAGTATTATTGGTTGGCAGCATGTCTTATTTTACTTTATAAATATTGGCAATATTGATATTATTGTACGAACTTCACATTAATGCAGTTAGGATTATTGATTTTTTTACTTAGTTACTTATGACAAGTTTGGCAGCACTTTCTCGTCTAGTTATATTCCATGTTTACTATATTTTCATTGGCAATACGGTAGTTAAAGTACGAAATTTAGATTAATGCATTTAGGAATATTTGTTATTTACTTTGTTACTTATGACAAGTTTGGCAACACTTACTCGTCTAGTTATATTTAAAATTTACTATATTTTCATTGGTAGTATGAAAATTATTAATGCACTAACTTCACAGTAATACAGTTAGGAATATTTGTTTGTCACTTAATTACTTATGTTATGTCATGTTTACCTAACCAAACTACACATTTTGAAATGTCAAAAAATTACAATTTCTAAAACATTGGTTGAAAGCCATTACTCATAAATGATATATTTGTTTCTTCGCACCTTTAACCAATATGTATTTAATTTTTCGGAATGCATCTCCTGCTTTTAAAGATAATACCATTTGAAGTTCACCTTCAACTTGTCAAATGTGACACATGTCGCTAATGACTTATCAAGTGTGACAGATGACATCGATGTTCGTCTAAAAATTTTAACGTGGACTTCAATGCATTGCGGGATGATTGTTTCCACTTTTAATAATATTTGACTCAAAAACTACCATTGGAGCACTTCTTTCTGTTGCCATTTGATCAAAATATATAGTTTGAACAGATATCTATCGTTATGGCCCTCTCAGCAGATCTACTGTTAGCGATTCAAGCTTGATTTATGGGGGGTAAAGGACAGGTACATATTAAATGGTTTCCTATTTCACTTTACTTTATTTTGTAATAATGAAACACATTTTTAAAAAATAAAATAAACATTTCTATTCCTGTCGCTTCTTACGGTAAACATGTCCGTTGCCATAGGTAGTGCTATACCCAACTGGGCCCGGTGTTCCACAGGCTTAGTAAGGCAAAGCTATAACGGTAGAGAATTCTGTACAAACTATAACAAAATTCAAGCAGCAGTTTCAGTGTACATGTTCACTTTTGATTGAAGTTAAAATTTTGTAGGACATAAGACATGTTATATTTTTCTCGAAACCGATCATGCCATTCTATTTGGACTACAAGAATTAAGGATGTATAACTTATTTTTCACAAAAAAATGGACATTTTTATCATTGTCTTTTAAGATAGGCTGTGTTTTTATTTTTGCTAATATTTTACCAATGTTGTTACTAACAATAGGATAATAATTTGTTCAGGGCCGTTTTGTACGGTTGGGCTGGTTATGCCCAGCACAAAAGCGCCGACCATAATGAACGCTATTTCAAGACAAAAGTAAATTTAAACAAATCTCTTATTCGAAAAGAAAAAGTTAATATACACCTTACATAGTAAGGTAATAGTAATGAACAATATATATTTTTTTAAATTTGTTTGCATTAGATGTCATGTTATAAGTAAAATAATTATGCTACCAAACGGATATTTTTCTAGCATTTTATATTGAAATACTAACTGGAAAAGTGTTCATTGCAACAAAGAATATTTTGATTATAGCTCAAGAATATGATTACTAAAGAATCTAGCAATGAATTTTGCGAAGAATTAATTGCTTGATTTATAATTCTGAAATGTTAGTGAGAAAACTTTAATTTTCATTTCTGCCGATATTGAATTCCCTGATTTACTCTTTAAATTTAGTAGAAGTAAGAGATATCCTCTCAAACGCATACTTTTCTGGCATTGTTCTTTTGCTTACAATAATTGCAAAATTGTTGATTACAACAAAGATACTATTGATTGTTGTACTCAATGGAAATTTAAATTCCACAGGATTCAAATGTACAGAATATCAAACCTTTACCTTTTGTTAAAATGTAGCAACTTCTTTAGGTGATACATTAAGCAATATCTATAGAAATAATACTAATATAATTAGCTTAAAATACAACAACTATTTTCTATTTAAATTATTTGAAACTCGCAGAACCATTTAAATGTTACCAAACTAACCTCACCTTATGCAGAAAGATAAAAATTGGCAATCTTTGGGTTTTTAACACGTTGCAGCACAGTACGTCACGTCAAGTAATAAGGCTGGGTAAATACCTGTGTGAAAACAGCAACGGCAACGGTTAAAAGAGTGCAGCAACGAGTTAATGAAAGCGCACCGTTACATAAAGTCGTGCGCAATACCAGCAACGCCAGCAACGGAAAGTAGTGTTGATAACATAAATTGAAATTTTAAACAAAACAGCTTATTATTTATATATGTGCACTAGGAAACAAGCAATAACACAAAGCCATCCTTATAGGGTTACATGCCGTAGGGGAGGTGTGAAACAGAATGGCTGGTAGCACAAGCCTTGTTTTAACTAAAACACTGTTTTAAGAAATGTCAAATTTCATTATTTAATAACAAAAATAAATAACATCAAATATATCAAAATATGATTTTAAAGCAGTACATAGTTTGTATTCAACCAAATATTTTTTTAAAAAATCGTTCTTTACACATAAGGGTGAAATTAAACATTGAAATTTGAATTTGACATTTCTTAAAACAGCGGTTTAGTTAGAACAAGGCTTGTGCTACCAGCCAATGTATTTGTTGAAAATAGCTAGTATCCGATAATTATACATTCAGTTTTATATAACTAATGAAATATAAGATGTACCAATACAAAAATTAGTACGTATGTTCATTACTAAGTAGGAAATAATATAAAGCTACCCATATAAGGTTACATGCCGTGGGAGATGATTTGTTAAAAGGACCTACACTCCGATTTATATACATTAAATTTTATATAACTAATGAAATACAAGATGTACCAAAACAAAAATTGATTATTAGGTTCAGTACTAAGTAAGAAATAATATAAAGCCATCCATATAGGATTACATGCCGTAGGGGATGTGAAAACGAATTTATTTCTTAAAGTACCTACAATCCGATTATTTTACATTCAATTTTATATAATACAAAGTCTACCAAAATAATCATTGGTACGTATGTATATATAATATATCTCTTGTGTTGTTGACTGTACCCTGCTAGTTTTTACATATTTTATCAATAAGGGTTACCGGAAGACATTTTAATAATACACAATGCGTTACGAGGCGTGGGGGATGAAATAGAATTTTTCTAAGCGTCATAATAATTAAAAAAAAATTATATCTCTTATGTTGTTGACTGTACCATACTAGTTTTTACATATTTTATCAATAAGGGTTACCCGAAGACATTTTAATAATACACAATGCGTTACGAGGAGTGGGGGATGAAATAGAATTTTTCTAAGCGTCATAATAATTTAAAAAAAATTATATCTCTTGTGTTGTTGACTGTACCCTGCTAGTTTTTACATATTTTATCAATAAGGGTTACCGGAAGACATTTTAATAATACACAATGCGTTACGAGGCGTGGGGGATGAAATAGAATTTTTCTAAGCGTCATAATAATTTAAAAAAAATTATATCTCTTATGTTGTTGACTGTACCCTACTAGTTTTTACATATTTTATCAATAAGGGTTACCGGAAGACATTTTAATAATACACAATGCGTTACGAGGCGTGGGGGATGAAATAGAATTTTTCTAAGCGTCATAATAATTTAAAAAAAATTATATCTCTTATGTTGTTGACTGTACCCTACTAGTTTTTACATATTTTATCAATAAGGGTTACCCGAAGACATTTTAATAATACACAATGCGTTACGAGGCGTGGGGGATGAAATAGAATTTTTCTAAGCGTCATAATAATTAAAAAAAAATTATATCTCTTATGTTGTTGACTGTACCCTACTAGTTTTTACATATTTTATCAATAAGGGTTACCCGCAGACATTTTAATAATACACAATGCGTTACGAGGCGTGGGGGATGAAATAGAATTTTTCTAAGCGTCATAATAATTAAAAAAAAATTATATCTCTTATGTTGTTGACTGTACCCTACTAGTTTTTACATATTTTATCAATAAGGGTTACCCGAAGACATTTTAATAATACACAATGCGTTACGAGGCGTGGGGGATGAAATAGAATTTTTCTAAGCGTCATAATAATTAAAAAAAAAATTATATCTCTTGTGTTGTTGACTGTACCCTGCTAGTTTTTACATATTTTATCAATAAGGGTTACCGGAAGACATTTTAATAATACACAATGCGTTACGAGGCGTGGGGGATGAAATAGAATTTTTCTAAGCGTCATAATAATTAAAAAAAAAATTATATCTCTTGTGTTGTTGACTGTACCCTGCTAGTTTTTACATATTTTATCAATAAGGGTTACCGGAAGACATTTTAATAATACACAATGCGTTACGAGGCGTGGGGGATGAAATAGAATTTTTCTAAGCGTCATAATAATTTTAAAAAAAATTATATCTCTTGTGTTGTTGACTGTACCCTGCTAGTTTTTACATATTTTATCAATAAGGGTTACCGGAAGACATTTTAATAATACACAATGCGTTACGAGGCGTGGGGGATGAAATAGAATTTAAAAAAAATTATATCTCTTGTGTTGTTGACTGTACCCTGCTAGTTTTTACATATTTTATCAATAAGGGTTACCCGAAGACATTTTAATAATACATAATGCGTTACGAGGCGTGGGGGATGAAATAAAATTGTTCTAAGCGTCATAATAATTTTTAAAAAATTACATCTCTTGTGTTGTTGACTGTACCCTGCTAGTTTTTACATATTTTATCAATAAGGGTTACCCGAAGACATTTTAATAATACACAATGCGTTACGAGGCGTGGGGGATGAAATAGAATTTTTCTAAGCGTCATAATAATTTTAAAAAAATTATATCTCTTGTGTTGTTGATTGTACCCTGCTAGTTTTTACATATTTTATCAATAAGGGTTACCCGAAGACATTTTAATAATACACAATGCGTTACGAGGCGTGGGGGATGAAATAGAATTTAAAAAAATTATATCTCTTGTGTTGTTGACTGTACCCTGCTAGTTTTTACATATTTTATCAATAAGGGTTACCCGAAGACATTTTAATAATACATAATGCGTTACGAGGCGTGGGGGATGAAATAAAATTTTTCTAAGCGTCATAATAATTTTTAAAAAATTACATCTCTTGTGTTGTTGACTGTACCCTGCTAGTTTTTACATATTTTATCAATAAGGGTTACCCGAAGACATTTTAATAATACACAATGCGTTACGAGGCGTGGGGGATGAAATAGAATTTTTCTAAGCGTCATAATAATTTAAAAAAAATTATATCTCTTATGTTGTTGACTGTACCATACTAGTTTTTACATATTTTATCAATAAGGGTTACCCGAAGACATTTTAATAATACACAATGCGTTACGAGGCGTGGGGGATGAAATAGAATTTTTCTAAGAGTCATAATAATTAAATATATATATATATATATATATATATATATATATATATATATATATATCTTGTACTGTTGGCTGTACCCTTCTAGTTTTTACAAATTTTAGCAAGAAGGGTTACTCGAAGACATTTTAATAATATACAATGCGTTATGAGGCGTGGGGGATGAAATAGTATTTTCCTAAGCGTCATAACCATTTAAAAAAATTATATCTCTGCTAGTTTTTTAATATGAAAACGTCGCTTTAAATACTGGAGAACGATTTGAATGCGGGATCTATGACTTTTACGTTTGGCATCGATATATTATATATATTGACTTGATATTGGCATTTAATCTAATTTCTGTTTGGGTATAAATTGTCTTGTAAACATTACATTCTAAATAATAATAATGTGTGAAAATTATAACAAAAACTGGATATTTATGTGTTAGATAAGTGCGTTATTGTTTTTCTTACGTAAGTTCACAATTTATATTGTTTATAGATATTTAATTTATATTTTTAATTACAATATATCTGTAATAAATAAGTATTATTGTTTTTGTAATGTTAAAATAACAATTTATATTATTTATAGATATTTAATTTACATTTTTGTATCATAATTTTCTACAATATGTGTATGGCACGTATTTAACAACTTTTCTATTTATTTGAAATTCAAATTCAATTTTAAAAACCGCATGAAATTTAAAAATAAACATTAGCGACTACACAGCGGCCACGGTGTTAACTACCAACTAGCGTGATGTCACACTGTTTGCGAAATTAACACTCAAGTTCCTACCTTCTGCATCATTTCATGTTCGGCATTCGTTGGTTCATGTTATTTTGTGAAAAGTGTTCAATAAGACGTTCGTTCACATATTTGTGCTGTGTACAATTTGATTTTGTTTAGCTTTTATTTGTGTTTCTAGCATTTCTGTTAATATTTTGATTTAGTTCTTTTGCTGGCTAATTTGCCAAATTGTTTATTTAGGGTTGTTGCAGTTTTCTTTCTGCATTTTCTTGGTCTTTTCTTTTGTTTTTCTTCAAAATACTTGCTGTTATTATTGTTTTCTTTTCACTGGTTTTTTTGTTACTTTGTACTTACTATATCATTTTCATAGGCATTTAATATTTTTTGCTAAGTTTCTTTAGTTTGTTTATTATTATATATTGTTTACTTTGGGTTGTTGCAGTTTTATACCTGCATTTTCATGTTCTTTTCTTTTGTTTTTCTTCAAAATACCTGCTGTAATTATTTTATTTTCTTTCCACTATTTTTTGTTACCTTGTACTTCCTATATTATTTACATAGGTATTTAGTTTTTTTAATACGTTTTATCATTTTGTTTATTATTATATATAACAATAGGTTTTGTATTTTTTTAATGATATTGACATTCTCATTATTAATGTTATTTTCTTTATGTACATATTGCTGTCGTTTTTGTTCCGTATAATTGCTAAGTGTTATATTTTTTAAGTGGTCATTGTGCATTATATTTAACAGCAAATTTATAATTAACTCTTTTATTTTTTTTTGTCTCAGTATAAGTTTTTGGATATTTTGTGTTGTGTGCTGTTCAACCACTAGCATCTCTTTATTATTTGAACCTGAATCTCTTTTATGTAGTACATTGCCTTAAAATTTAGTGCGTCAAGAAGGCATTAGTGTGTTGTATTGTATTAACACCATATTTTTTCATATATTACTTATTTTTAAAATAAACTTCATATATATATATATATATATATATATAGATTTACTTATTTATCCTTTTTTATTAAAGCAAACTTTATTTAATTCCGTTTTTAATATTAATTTTCGATGCCTAATTCTATTAATTTTGAATTAATTTATGTAAAAATGGCCAAAAAGGACAATTTAACGCTATTAGCTACTTTTTTGAAAGAAAATGCTTCTGTGCAATCAGTTGAATATTTAGAAAAATTAACTATTAACGATGATATTATAATATCTGCAACTCAGCATATATTTCATAAAACTGGACGTAAAGAAAAAAAACGCACATTACAGATGTTAAAAAGAAATGTGAAATTTATTATAAATTTCATTTTTGGCCAAAATATCTGTCGAAAGGATTCATTCCACAAAAACTCTAACAAAGTAAGTATATTGATCAAGGTTATAGAAAATAACAATATTTCCACTGACTCCCTGAAGTCTTCTTCATATAAATTGTCATCATCAATTTATGGTTCTCTTTGTGAATATATACACGTTAAAAACAATCAAAAAAACCGTTTACATATATATTTTATGTGCAAAAGACATATTATTCCTGCTGATGAAAAAGATTTAGAGTTTTCCCTAACAGCTAAAGACTCTTTCTCTCCGCCTGCAGCAATTCATATGTCTTCTCCAGTTTATTCGGTGGAATATACTACACCTTTTGCAACTTCAACACCAGTATGTTCTGCAGAGACGACATCATCAATAGCGTTCGTAACACCTCACAAATTATTATCTGTTAAGAGAAACATATTTAACGCTCCTGTAAGTCATATTATTCCTGCTGATAAAAAAGATTTACAGTTATCTTTAACATCTAAAAATTCTTTCTCTTCTCCTTCAGCAGTTCATATGTCTTCCCCTCAAGTTTATTCATTAGAATATAGTACACCTTTTGGAACTTCAATACCAATATGTTCTGCAGAGACGACATCATCACCAGCGTTCGTAACACCTCACAAATTATTACCTGTTAAGAGAAACGTATTTAACACTCCAGTAAGTCATTTACAAGCTACACCGTTATCCGTAACATCCCCATGTAATACAACTGAAAATAGTCCTTGTGACATTTTAAACAAATCGAATGTATCTACTGGCAGTATAGACGTACCACATGCAATCTCAAAACTATATCAGTCCAGCAATAGGTTTCAAGGACAAGTTTTGCCACTAGGTTCAAAGAATGTTGAAAAAATGAATAAATGCAACTTTTCTTCTTGTGCATATGAAGAAGGTTCTTTCTATTTGACTGAAGAAGAATGGGCAGATATATACGTTGACAATAAATTAATTCCTGGCACATATAATTTAGCGTTTAAAGAAAAATTTAAAAGTGTCAATAATTCTTGTGTTCTAAATTTTAAAAGTACGAGATATGTTGCCTTTGGTGTAATAATTTACGGATATTGTAAACATGACAGTTGCAAATTATTCAAACTGAAAGTTCTTACAAAATTAAAGAAGGTAATAGTTCTCAGTTCTTCGTTGAATTATTGTCACAAGACTAAACTCAGTAGATATGTGAAGGGAGTAGAGCGAAAAATGTTAAAAAAGTCGTTAAGATTAGGTAAACCATCTCTTATTCGTGAATCCTCTATACTAAAATCATCTCCTAATGTTATAAGACGTGGCAATTTACAAAACATTAAATCAGATTGCGTGTTCAGGAAAATAAGATCTGAAGCCTTAGCAGTCAATGACCGGGCCGATGACGATATTTTTGATTTAATTTTAATGCGTCGCGATGGAAATTCTGGATATATTCAGAGTGTAACGGAACCATTAAATGTACACATTTACAGTTTAGAACAATTGGATATTATAAAGCAAGTTTCTAACAAAAATAATACGCCAATTCTCCACTTAGATGCCACTGGATCAGTGGTGCGTCCTGCAAAAGATTTAAGAAAACGTATATACTACTATGCAGGAGTACTTCAATTAATAAATAACGATAGAATTTGTCCAGTTTTAGAAATGTTAAGTTCTAATCATGATGCAACAACAATAGGACTATGGTTAGCGAAATTCAAAGAATTTGCCATAAAAAATAGATCTAAATGGCCACCTTTTGGTTTAGTGGTCACTGACTTTAGTTTTGCGATCATTAATGCTGTTATGCTATTTTGGAACCATCTTCCAAATTTGAAAGTGTATTTAAAATATTGCTTTGATTATTTATCAGGAGACATTGAAAAAAACGACAAAATTGTACCAGTCGTAATTTGCTGTGCACATTTTCTCAAAATTGTGTGCAATGATATTAACAAATTAACAAAAGAGGCTTCAATAAAAAGATTCTTGAAAGAAGCTGTAGCGTTTGCTTTTACTATATCAGATATTCAACTCTTTTTTAAGTGGTTCAAGCTCTTATGCTACATCCTACTAAGTGAACAAAAGTGTGATCATTTTATATTTTCGTTTAATGAACTAGTTAGTTTATGTGTATCGTCCAATCCATATTCGGATGATGATATAGAAAATGAACTGCTTTTAGATATAGCCGTTGACGAAAATGCCGTCACCTATAAATCTAGTTTATTTTATGTATCATGTTTCAAAATCAAAGAAGATTGCAGCACAAGTGAATCAAATTGTCATTGCCCCGTTGCAGAAATGAACAATTATTATTATCCTGACATATTGGACTTAATTTTGAAAAAGTATATGCCCTATGCGCCGTTGTGGACTTCACTGTTGTCTAAAAGTACGAAAGTGGACCGATTTAGTAACGCTCCCGTAGAAAATTGGTTTGGCGTTGTTAAAAACCACGTAATGTCTGGAGAGACAAAACTGAAGGCAAGTAGATTTATTCGCTTAATATGAAGTAGAGTTTTGTCCCTACACAAAGAAGCTATTTTAAATATCCCAAAAAAAAAATGTGCTAGAAATAAAAAGATCATTGAAGATGAAGTTGTATCTGCCGAAGAGCAATGGAAGAAAAAAGAACATGTGCCTCATACTTATTTTGATATGTTGTACTTAAAGGACGTTAAATGTCATCTAAAATCAAATCTTACATTGTCTTCGCAGAAAGTACCCAATGTAGCCGAGCCCAGTAATATAAAAGAGGACATACATGTTGGTACAATTCACAATGAAGTAATACCTATTTCTTCTTCACCAGATATTAATGAAACATATAATGTCCCAATGTTAGATTTATATAAAAATGGATTATCAAAAGATATTAACCATTATATCAAATACTTGGGTAAAGATTATATAGTAAGCACATATAAATATCTACCAATTTTTGTTAAAGAAATTAGTATAAGTGATTACAGTTCTTTATCTAATAATGAATGGGTTACTAATCTCGTAATTGATACTTGTATAAACTTGTTTATTATTCTCTATAACAAAACAAACGTTAAAGAAATAGCTGCTGAAATTTCCAGATATATTCTAGTGGAAAATATGTACCATTACCATTTGAAAGATCTGACAGGAATAACGGTTATGCCTTTTCTCATAAATAATACACATTGGTGTGTTGCTATAATAAATTTTATAGAAAATACATTTTTATTTATGAATCCGTTAGGAACTACAGAAAAAGAAAGTACCAAGTATTTCAAAAACTTCTGTAAATATTTGCAATCTCTGAGGTCATTTACATTTCCTAATAATTTAACATTAAAATTTGTTGAGCATTCAAAGCAAAATGATAGCTTCAATTGCGGTGTTTTTGTAATTAAATTTGTTGAAAATTATATTCAAAATAAAGATCATGATTCTTTTGACTCTAGTAAGTACAGAACATATTTACAAACAATGCTTTTAGAAATGTTAAGTTCTAATCATGATGCAACAACAATAGGACTATGGTTAGCGAAATTCAAAGAATTTGCCATAAAAAATAGATCTAAATGGCCACCTTTTGGTTTAGTGGTCACTGACTTTAGTTTTGCGATCATTAATGCTGTTATGCTATTTTGGAACCATCTTCCAAATTTGAAAGTGTATTTAAAATATTGCTTTGATTATTTATCAGGAGACATTGAAAAAAACGACAAAATTGTACCAGTCGTAATTTGCTGTGCACATTTTCTCAAAATTGTGTGCAATGATATTAACAAATTAACAAAAGAGGCTTCAATAAAAAGATTCTTGAAAGAAGCTGTAGCGTTTGCTTTTACTATATCAGATATTCAACTCTTTTTTAAGTGGTTCAAGCTCTTATGCTACATCCTACTAAGTGAACAAAAGTGTGATCATTTTATATTTTCGTTTAATGAACTAGTTAGTTTATGTGTATCGTCCAATCCATATTCGGATGATGATATAGAAAATGAACTGCTTTTAGATATAGCCGTTGACGAAAATGCCGTCACCTATAAATCTAGTTTATTTTATGTATCATGTTTCAAAATCAAAGAAGATTGCAGCACAAGTGAATCAAATTGTCATTGCCCCGTTGCAGAAATGAACAATTATTATTATCCTGACATATTGGACTTAATTTTGAAAAAGTATATGCCCTATGCGCCGTTGTGGACTTCACTGTTGTCTAAAAGTACGAAAGTGGACCGATTTAGTAACGCTCCCGTAGAAAATTGGTTTGGCGTTGTTAAAAACCACGTAATGTCTGGAGAGACAAAACTGAAGGCAAGTAGATTTATTCGCTTAATAAGAAGTAGAGTTTTGTCCCTACACAAAGAAGCTATTTTAAATATCCCAAAAAAAAAATGTGCTAGAAATAAAAAGATCATTGAAGATGAAGTTGTATCTGCCGAAGAGCAATGGAAGAAAAAAGAACATGTGCCTCATACTTATTTTGATATGTTGTACTTAAAGGACGTTAAATGTCATCTAAAATCAAATCTTACATTGTCTTCGCAGAAAGTACCCAATGTAGCCGAGCCCAGTAATATAAAAGAGGACATACATGTTGGTACAATTCACAATGAAGTAATACCTATTTCTTCTTCACCAGATATTAATGAAACATATAATGTCCCAATGTTAGATTTATATAAAAATGGATTATCAAAAGATATTAACCATTATATCAAATACTTGGGTAAAGATTATATAGTAAGCACATATAAATATCTACCAATTTTTGTTAAAGAAATTAGTATAAGTGATTACAGTTCTTTATCTAATAATGAATGGGTTACTAATCTCGTAATTGATACTTGTATAAACTTGTTTATTATTCTCTATAACAAAACAAACGTTAAAGAAATAGCTGCTGAAATTTCCAGATATATTCTAGTGGAAAATATGTACCATTACCATTTGAAAGATCTGACAGGAATAACGGTTATGCCTTTTCTCATAAATAATACACATTGGTGTGTTGCTATAATAAATTTTATAGAAAATACATTTTTATTTATGAATCCGTTAGGAACTACAGAAAAAGAAAGTACCAAGTATTTCAAAAACTTCTGTAAATATTTGCAATCTCTGAGGTCATTTACATTTCCTAATAATTTAACATTAAAATTTGTTGAGCATTCAAAGCAAAATGATAGCTTCAATTGCGGTGTTTTTGTAATTAAATTTGTTGAAAATTATATTCAAAATAAAGATCATGATTCTTTTGACTCTAGTAAGTACAGAACATATTTACAAACAATGCTTTTAGAAAATTCTGATATAATGGTTAATGTTTGTCTATATTGCGGACGAGAAAATGTAAAAAAAGAAAAGTGGGTTCAGTGCAAATGCTGTCATAGATGGGTACATTACTCATGTACTCCATCCAAGAAAAGGTATAGTCTTCCTAATGTCGATTTTTATTGCTTTTTGTGCATAAAATACAAACCGTGAATTATAATTTTGACTAATACTCTTTTATTATGAATCTATTTATAATATCAATTTTTTGCTTGTTTAATTATTTATTTACACTTAATTATTAAGCGGCGTAAGGGTGCGATGTTTAGTTTTCTGCCATTACTCTTGTTAATGCTCTTTTTCACTAAGTACGCCAGGTTGTCTTATCTCTCATCACAAGTTTTGCTTTTTTCCAAGCGAGATCTATTTAAACTCTTTGTCCCAGGTTTTATTGGCTCTCTTCGTTTCTGTTTCTGCAAGAGACTGACTTTGTATATTTTTTTTATTAGTACTTATTTCTTCTATCATTCTGTGGATGTGGTCTTCTCACCTTAATTATAGTCCTTCTTGAATCAAATCCTTGGTTTTATGGCATAACTGTTTTAATTCCCTTATTTGTTTTTAAAATATTTGAGGCATTTTTCCTATTTAGACGTAAATTTATAGTTCAGTTACAGTTTTTTACTGCTTTCTATCATCTGCAAAAAAGAAAATATTTCATCCCCTACAGTTCTTAGCGCATTACGTACTATTAAAATATCTTTGGATATGTCTTCTTGATATAATATATAAAAATAGGCATGGTACAATCAACACTGACACCCACAAAATTTTCCTCGTTATATATATATATATATATATATATATATATATATATATATATATATATATATATATATATATATATATATATATATATATAACGAGGAAAATTTTGTAGGTGTCAGTGGATTTTGGGCTTTAATTAAAGTTGATTCTTTTAAAATCTGTCAAGCTTTCGTGTATTTGCTTTTTACACATCATCGGGACAGTTTTGGTGAAGATGTTTGAAATTCATTGATTTTATAAAAAAAAAAAACAGAAGAATTATGACATAATTTTGGTTAAAATTTACAAAAATAAAAACTTATAGTAATTTTGACAAAATCACATGTTTGTGTACGTTGTAATTGCGCAACCAGTTTTCCTCCTTAACTAATCGAAACACAGTATATATATATGTGGAGTATAATCGTCACTGTGTTTCGATTAGTTAAGGAGGAAAACTGGAATATATATATGTGTGGAGTATAATCGTCACTGTGTTTATATATATATATATATATATATATATATATATATATATATATATATATATATATATATATGTGGAGTATAATCGTCACTGTGTTTCGATTAGTTAAGGAGGAAAACTGGAATATATATATATATTTACATCCCGCTATCATTGCTGCGTCCTTTCATGGCTAGGACATTGTGGCAACCATATATGTGGAGTATAATCGTCACTGTGTTTCGATTAGTTAAGGAGGAAAACTGGAATATATATATATATATATATATATATATATATATATATATATATATATATATGTGTGTGGAGTATAATCGTCACTGTGTTTATATATATATATATATATATATATATATATTATATATATATATATATATATATATATACCGTGACTTTATTTTAACGTGAAACATGAGATTTGGATATCCATGGTTACGAATTTGACAGCAATGTATCAGAGCGTTATTTTTAAAATGAAAGATAATTTTAAGATTAAATTTTGCATTTTTGTTAATTAATGTTTAAAATAATTTTTCAAAAATTAACCCATTCACTGTGAAACAATGTCCCAAGCGGTCATAAAACTCATTTATAACACTTGTAATTTGGGTAGCTGTGAAGTTCACAGATTGATTTTGAATCTGATTTTTTAATTCTTTTAAATTATTAAACGTATTCCCATTAAATACTTTTCATTTTAATGTCCCCCAGTAAAAAAAATCAAGTAGTGTGAGGTCAGGAAACCTAGCGGGCCACTCTATTTCTCCACCGCGTCCAAGCCAGCGACGTGGAAAAGTGCGATTTAGAAAAGTTTTCACAGTTTGAGCACTATGAGTCGGGGCCCCATCATGCTGGAACCATACTCCTTCAATGTTTAGTAATGCAAGTTCAGGTATTACTTGACGCTGTTATATATTAAAATATTTTACTGCGGTAATATATCCGTCAATAAAAAAAGGTCCAACAATATGGGATCCTATTGTAACGCGACATACATGACCTCGTCTAATTGAAGGTTGTACTTACCCTATGTTGTGTTTATATTAATGAAGTAACCCTTACCTCGTTCGTAATACAGAGTAGCTGTTAAAAGTGGGGGAATCGGGATAGATATTTGACAAACAAAAAGAATAATGTTTTCTCCAAAAAGCAGACAGAATATGTCAAGCTTTGAGCATTTATTGAAAATTAATTATGCAAGTAAATAACAAATAATATGAGAAATACGTAATGGTTTGAACATGACACATAACAAATCTATATAGTAACAATGAAGGGTTGTCACAATAATTTAATATGAACAACATTGCAAATAGACATTAATTATATTGATAGCCAATAGGCTATTCCACGATATTTTTTTAAAAAAATTTTCTTGAAGTACATAAAAATATAAGACCACATGTGAAAGTCCGAGTTAAAAATTCCTCCAAATAAGCGAGATATTAAGGTCCGAATTTTAAATTAGCTTTGTGACGTAGGTAATGTGGATATACCAGAAGTAAACAAACAGTGGTTCACAAGCCACGAAAAAATGTTAAACAAATTACAAAATAATGTATATTTAAATTGTTATATTATAATTCATTATTACAAACTTAAAATAAATTATTATACTTAATTTATTTCACTCTTTTTTGTCATTTTATAAAAACAAAGAAATTAGTACGTCACCCGAACAGCAATCGAACAGATCCGACCCACCCGAAGAAGAATATTCTTAGTTAAGGCGGGGCTTCTCAAAGTCGGAGTTCATACTTGGATCCTATTTGCTCAAACACTCGTCCACATGTCCTACATCATCAAAAGCAAAACTCTCCGTGTTTTCTAGAAGGAATAATTTATAATAAAAGAAATATAATTTTCCTTATCCTTTAACTATTAACATTCATATTTTCAATAAACTTTTACTATTTATTTTACCGTGGCGCTACACGTCGATTTCTGTATAGATAGCGCGGGGTCAGCAACATTATCTTGGGTTCGCGGCTGAGCATGATGGCATAATAACCATGTAGCCGGATTATTCGCCCAACGCGTGACTAGGTCACCCCGTCGTATGTACCGTTGAGTATGTGTCGCACTCGCCGGTTGTGTATTATGTAAGTTATACCCAAGTGAACGTTCGGTGCTGATACGGCACACATCTTGAGCGTGGGTGGGGCAAAGCAGCAGAGCCGCAAAATTACGTTTGATTGACAACCAATATCAGGTCATGTATATAAAAATTAATTATATCATTGTGACAACAAGCAGTCCTTTATTAATATATTAACCGTGTGTTATACAGTTTACAAAAAAAAAGAACAACCCAAGACTGCCAGTACTCTGTACGCTCGCATGAAACTGTAGCTCTGTACAAAAAAGATAAATTGTTTATAACTTGTCCAAATTAAGATCCCCGTGTATGTAGCTGGTGTGGAAAAAGGGGAGAAAGTAGGTCCGAAACGTGCCTGGCGAACCACAGCAGCTGAATGGGGGAAAGTAGGAACCCAAACGTGCCTGGCGGACCACAGCAGTTGAATGGGGGGGGGGGGGGGGGGGTAGGCACCCAAACGTGCCTGGCGAACCATAGCAGGTGAATGGGAGAAATTAGGAAGCCAAATGTACCTAGCGGACCATAGAAGCTGAATGGGGGGGGGGGGGAGTAGGCACCCAAATGTACCTAGCGGACCATAGAAGCTGAATGGGGGGGGGGGGGAGGAGTAGCCACCCAAACGTGCCTGGCGAACCGTAGCAGCTGAATGGGAGAAATTAGGAAGCCAAATGTACCTAGCGGACCATAGAAGCTGAATGGGGGGGGGGGAGTAGGCACCCAAACGTGCCTGGCGAACCATAATAGCTGAATGGGGGAAAATTAGGAACCCAAACATGCCTGGCGAACCGTAGCAGCTGAATGGGAGAAATTAGGAAGCCAAATGTACCTAGCGGACCATAGAAGCTGAATGGGGGGGGAGTAGGCACCCAAATGTACCTAGCGGACCATAGAAGCTGAATGGGGGGGGGGGAGTAGGCACCCAAATGTACCTAGCGGACCATAGAAGCTGAATGGGGGGGGAGTAGCCACCCAAACGTGCCTGGCAAACCGTAGCAGCTGAATGGGAGAAATTAGGAAGCCAAATGTACCTAGCGGACCATAGAAGCTGAATGGGAGGGGGAGTAGGCACCCAAACGTGCCTGGCGAACCATAGCAACTAAATGGGGGGAAATTAGGAACCCAAACATGCCTGGCGAACCGTAGCAGCTGAATGGGAGAAATTAGGAAGCCAAATGTACCTAGCGGACCATAGAAGCTGAATGGGGGGGGGAGTAGGCACCCAAATGTACCTAGCGGACCATAGAAGCTGAATGGGGGGGGGGAGTAGGCACCCAAATGTACCTAGCGGACCATAGAAGCTGAATGGGGGGGGGGGGGGGAGTAGGCACCCAAACGTGCCTGGCGAACCATAATAGCTGAATGGGGGAAAATTAGGAACCCAAACATGCCTGGCGAACCGTAGCAGCTGAATGGGAGAAATTAGGAAGCCAAATGTACCTAGCGGACCATAGAAGCTGAATGGGGGGGGGGAGTAGGCACCCAAATGTACCTAGCGGACCATAGAAGCTGAATGGGGGGGGGGGGGGAGTAGGCACCCAAATGTACCTAGCGGACCATAGAAGCTGAATGGGGGGGGGGGGAGTAGCCACCCAAACGTGCCTGGCAAACCGTAGCAGCTGAATGGGAGAAATTAGGAAGCCAAATGTACCTAGCGGACCATAGAAGCTGAATGGGGGGGGAGTAGGCACCCAAACGTGCCTGGCGGACCCATAGCAGCTGAATGGGGGGGGGGGGGAGAAGTAGGCACCCAAACGTGCCTGGCAGACCAAGCAGTTGAATGGGGAGAAATTAGGAACCCCAACGTGCCTGGCGAACCGTAGCAGCTGAATGGGAGAAATTAGGAAGCCAAATGTACCTAGCGGACCATAGAAGCTGAATGGGGGGGGGGGGGGGGAGTAGGCACCCAAACGTGCCTGGCGGACCATAGCAGCTGAATGGGGGAGGGAAAGTAGGCACCCAAACGTGCCTGGCGAACCACAGCAGCTGAATGGGGGGAAATTAGGAACCCAAACGTGCCTGGCAAACCATAGCAACTGAACGGGGAAAAGTAGGTACCCAAACATGCTTGGCGAACCATAGCAGCTGAATGGGGGAAAGTAGGAACCCAAACGTGCTTTCCTGACCATAGCAGCTGAATGGGGAAGAAAGTAGGCACCCAAACGTGCCTGACGGACCATAACAGCTGAATGGGGGGAAAGTAAGAACCCTAACATGCGTGGCGAACCATAACAGCTGAACGAATAATAATAATAACAATAATAATAATAATAATAATAATAATAATTAATTATAATTAATAATAATAATAGTAATAATAATAGTAATAATAATAGTAATAATAAATAATAATAAGAGTAATAATAATAAGAATAATAATAAAAAGAATTAAGAGTAACAACAATAAGAATAATAATAAAAATAATAATAAGAATAATAACAATAAGAATAATATTAATAATAAGAATAATAAGAATAATAATAATTAATAATAATAATATGTTTCTTTGAAAAAGAACGGTCTGACACATTTCTGTCAAATTCATAACCATGGATAAGACAAATCCATGTTTCATATATATATATATAAATATACATATATCGTGAGCGTAAAGTTATAAAAACTAGAAAAATATTGTTCGTAGGGTAATCGCTCAATAGCAGCTGTAGACACGTGTTTCGCTCTTATTAGAGCTCATCAGTACAGCATAGCTAGTTAATAGATGGACATTAACTAGAGATAGTAATTAGAAAACCGACAAATTGTAACAGCACTAGTAAGCAGCCAAATACACATTTGTTGCTTCGGTCAGCATTTCACGGATTTGTGGATAAATACAAACGTCGCAGCGGCGGTAATTTATAACCACCCACCAGACCCGTTACTTGGACCCCAAGGTAAATAAACGAAAATATACATATATCGTGAGCGTAAAGTTATAAAAACTAGAAAAATATTTAGGGTAATCGCTCAATAGCAGCTGTAGACACGTGTTTCGCTCTTATTAGAGCTCATCAGTACAGCATAGCTAGTTAATAGATGGACATGAAACTAGAGATAGTCATTAGAAAACCGACAAATTGTAACAGCACTAGTAAGCAGCCAAATACACATTTGTTGCTTCGGTCAGCATTTCCACGGATTTGTGGATAAATACAACGTCGTATGTAAAAACTAGTAGGGTACAGTCAACAACATAAGAGATATAATTTTTTTTTAATTATTATGACGCTTAGAAAAATTCTATTTCATCCCCCACGCCTCGTAACGCATTGTGTATTATTAAAATGTCTTCCGGTAACCCTTATTGATAAAATATGTAAAAACTAGTAGGGTACAGTCAACAACATAAGAGATATAATTTTTTTTAAATTATTATGACGCTTAGAAAAATTCTATTTCATCCCCCACGCCTCGTAACGCATTGTGTATTATTAAAATGTCTTCGGGTAACCCTTATTGATAAAATATGTAAAAACTAGTAGGGTACAGTCAACAACATAAGAGATATAATTTTTTTTTAATTATTATGATGCTTAGAAAAATTCTATTTCATCCCCCACGCCTCGTAACGCATTGTGTATTATTAAAATGTCTGCGGGTAACCCTTATTGATAAAATATGTAAAAACTAGCAGGGTACAGTCAACAACACAAGAGATATAATTTTTTTTAAATTATTATGACGCTTAGAAAAATTCTATTTCATCCCCCACTCCTCGTAACGCATTGTGTATTATTAAAATGTCTTCGGGTAACCCTTATTGATAAAATATGTAAAAACTAGTATGGTACAGTCAACAACATAAGAGATATAATTTTTTTTTAATTATTATGACGCTTAGAAAAATTCTATTTCATCCCCCACGCCTCGTAACGCATTGTGTATTATTAAAATGTCTTCCGGTAACCCTTATTGATAAAATATGTAAAAACTAGCAGGGTACAGTCAACAACACAAGAGATATATTATATATACATACGTACCAATGATTATTTTGGTAGACTTTGTATTATATAAAATTGAATGTAAAATAATCGGATTGTAGGTACTTTAAGAAATAAATTCGTTTTCACATCCCCTACGGCATGTAATCCTATATGGATGGCTTTATATTATTTCTTACTTAGTACTGAACCTAATAATCAATTTTTGTTTTGGTACATCTTGTATTTCATTAGTTATATAAAATTTAATGTATATAAATCGGAGTGTAGGTCCTTTTAACAAATCATCTCCCACGGCATGTAACCTTATATGGGTAGCTTTATATTATTTCCTACTTAGTAATGAACATACGTACTAATTTTTGTATTGGTACATCTTATATTTCATTAGTTATATAAAACTGAATGTATAATTATCGGATACTAGCTATTTTCAACAAATACATTCTGTTTCACACCTCCCCTACGGCATGTAACCCTATAAGGATGGCTTTGTGTTATTGCTTGTTTCCTAGTGCACATATATAAATAATAAGCTGTTTTGTTTAAAATTTCAATTTATGTTATCAACACTACTTTCCGTTGCTGGCGTTGCTGGTATTGCGCACGACTTTATGTAACTGTGCGCTTTCATTAACTCGTTGCTGCACTCTTTTGCCCGTTGCCGTTGCTGTTTTCACACAGGTTATTTAATTCACTACCAAATGTAGTATGAGTATGACAGTATTTTAGGTTAAGTTGGTTTAAAACAAAACAAAACATATGATTTCAGAGAAGATTACGCCATCTATCAAAAAAATATGAAAATAAATAGGATCCAATTTATTTTATTAAATTTATTTTCACAAAACTGATTATATTTTTATCCAAAATAAGTATAATTGATAATATTCAACATATCTGTTATTCAATATAAGTTAATAATTGAACACAAAGAAAATAAAATTCTTCCAAGATGGCACTGTTAATGACCTTGAATCACTTTAGCTCCCTAGGGAGTACGTGTCATTTTTATCTCCCTCGATAAATAATGAAGCACATTAAATAATGATTTTGATAAGATTAAAGTTAACATTATTGACCGGTTGTATATAAAAAATTTTAAATCACTCTCGCAACATTTTAACTCACTCTGCAACAAATAATGCATTTAAAATAACATCAGGTACGAAAATAACACTCCCCATAGTATTTATCAGACATTATTGTCCATTTTCATTATTTTTCACGGCACAAATGACAGACAATAAAGCATTTTAAATATATGACTTGACGTCTATCAGCGACGATTGTCATGCTCAGCCTATGCTAACTGATCAGTTTTTTATTTTGCCAAAATTAAATATTATAATGATTTTTATTATTATTTCGTTAAAATTGAATAAAATATTGTACGAACCACGTGAGCTAAGAATGTTTATTCACTCGAAGAAATTAACTAAACTTTCGTCTCATGAATAAACATTACCTTAGCTCACTTGGTGTATAAATATCTATTAGGTATTAATTTTAACAATACCAGATTATTATTTTATACTTTTGAAAATAATATAAAATTAAAAGCAAGTATCATTCACAACCAATTTCACTTTAAAAAATTTGAAGTTTGCATATAGGATATATGTATAAGTATTCACAATCAATTTCAATTTGAAAAATTTGAATTTGAAAAATTTGAAGTTTGCAAGCTCCAAACTTGAAATTGAAATTACTATCTTCTGTCCTTGTTTAAGCTAGTTGGTCATGGTTGTACGTTATTTGTTTATCTCGCGAGCCATGGTACTTGTCATTATTTGTTTATAGGCGAAAAAAATTAGCTATAGATGTCAGGTCGAGCGGCGACAAAATGGAGACGAAAGAAGGAAAACAAATGCACGCGTATACCTGTAACGTCAGTTGACAGTGTTATTTTACATCTGTAACAGATAAGTATCCAGTGTCTGTGCAGCAAAAAGTGCAAAATGGAAAAAGTGAATATTGATCTAAGTGATATTTTTTGACTACATTGGTTCTTCAAGACCAATAAAGGAAGGAGAAGCTGTGTATAAAGCAGGCCATGTAACCATGTGCGGTTTGAAGAACACTGATTTAAACACAGTTTTTGAATTTTGCCTTCAAACGAGCAATTTAAATGGAGCTCCACACTTTATTGAAGTATTATTAAAGCCAAATTTACAAGGCAAATGTACTTGTAAGGCCGGGTTAGGAGGAAAATGCAAACGCATAGTTGCTGTATTATTACACGCAAATAGGTATTTATTTTTTTATTAATTCTGTATTAAGAAATAAATATTAATATCAATGACTGGTAGTATTTACTCTTAGGACCAGTTCTTCAATCTCTAGTTAAAATTTTAACTGGCAGTTAAATAAACAATATTGAATCGGATTATCGACTGCAATGACAAATCTGTCATTTGACATTTCATTTCGTTTCGATTTTGTTTATTTAACTGCCAGTTAAAATTTTAACTGAAGATTGAAAAAGTGGCCCGTAATCGGGGGTGATTAAGATATGACTAAAATAACAAATTCAATTGTTTTTTAATCATTCCAATGTATTTTTATGGTAGCCATGGTAATTAGTTAGGGTGACTGGGTGACTAAAATTTTGAGTAACTATGAACAGTTAATATTTTTATAGTTTATTTTAATAAATGATATTTATTTACTTCTTTGTAACAAATAATGTATTATTATTCTTACCTGGATGAAAGACTGACTGCAGAAAATGATCAGAGCAAACTGTCATACATTTACTAACTGGCTTACCGATTTTAAGTGCAATCGCCCAGTTTTTACATAATTTAGGATCTTTTGGAAAGAAATGAATACTTTATGATGAATGATTTATAATTATTGCACTGGGGAACCGAACAATACCGCTTAGATTTACTTGTCATTGTCACTCTTAACCTTCATTTAAAAACGTTTTACACTAAAACCATTAACTTATGTACACTATTATTTACAAACTTAATAAAATACTAGATCTAATAAAAACAATTCTTAAAATATATTCTAATAACAACAATTAAAATTAGAGCAACTTTTTCATACATGCACAAATGATAAAACCAAAGTTTTCCTTCTTTCTCTAGTTCGCAATTGGCGCTGTAGAGGTCAGCTACTTCGAATTTTTTCGCGAATATAGTTGGTGATTAGGTGATAGTTATTTACAATATTAAATTCGTACATTACCTGCTCGTCCATATCTAATATTAGCTGGGTATTTGACATTCTATGGCTGACATGAAAACAAACTTCTTACTATTATTCTTTAATGTTTTGGTTATGAAAGTGGTTGTGAATGCTATTACAAATTATGTATTGCGAATGGTGTCAAATTTTTTAAATTCAAATTTCCTAAATTCAAATTATTCAAAGTGGTTGTGAATGAAGCTTTTTTTTACTAGTCAGATATCAAAATGAAATCTTGGTGAACAAACGAACGAACCATCAGCCATCTTTGTCGAATGGTGCATAAGTCAAGATTTGAGCATTTCGATACGCGCCAACTTCATGCGGTGTCGAGAAATGCATAAGTCGTGATTTGAAGAAGTCTATGTAACTTCATAGGCTAGATTTGCGGAGTCGAAACATGCATAAGTCGTGATTTGAAGAAGGCTATGTAAAAGTATTCGTATGTTTCATGCAATCCCGTATACATTGGTTTTGGCAAAATATTATTATAAAATGTTACTTACATTTCTTCATCCTCGACAATTGTATTAATTCAAAAAATAAAACCAGCATTTGCCATATTTCGAGTTTTGAATAATATTTTTAAATTTATTGTTTTCCTAACAAGTAATAGAACGTTTTGTTCACAATACAATAAATGAAAACAATTATTGTTTTCTATACAATACAATTTTGGTCACCTGAATGCCAAAAATGGGAGCGCACACAACATTCGAATACATTTATATTGACTTTGTCAAATCACGTTTTACAAATCTACGAATCGTCAAATTTCGAATAATTTTACATTGACTTATTCGTCTCACGACTTATGCATTTTTCACCTCTGCACACCTCGAAAAATATTTATTTCGACTTATTCAAATCTTGACAAATATTATCCTGTCTTATTCAAATCTCAACTTTTGCAAATCTCTCCACTCTGAAGCTGGCGCGGTTGTAGAACAATATTCGTTCACCATTGCTCCATTCCAATGCTGTTAGTAACTTTTGTTTTATGTGGTATTTAAATTATTTATATCATTTCAAAAAATATTGAATAATTATAACACAAATAAAAATAATAATTTTAAATACATTAATATTAAAAATAATATTTTCTTCATTATAAAAAATATTATTGTAGTATGTACTTTGAATGAAAATGCTTTGGTACGGAATATTTGTTATACATATTATTTTAGGTTCAGTATTACAATTCAATTGATGTAATGTAATAAAATTACCATTCACGTTACAAGAAAGTGCTAAACGTATGAAAATGAATGTTTAGGTGTGTGTTTAGGTAAACAAGTGTGTAGTTATTATAAAGATGTTTCATTTTAGAATTTATATACAGGAATAAATTCATAACAGGAAAGTAAAATTAATTATTATAGAGTAGAATGGGAGATATTGTTGAAAACAAGTGTTATATTTATAACATATTAACAAAGCAGGGTAAGATAAATTACATGAATTACATTTTATAACCTTACTTTACAATCAAATCAAAATATCTACTTTGATTAAAAGATAAATATTACGAAAAGAATTATTGTTTGTTTCAGGTCAGTCTTCTTTGTTGAACAAAGCTGTTTAAATGTTATTATACACAAAAAAATTACGTTGGAAATTACAGGTGACATTGGGATACTATGTTTACAGTGGAATCCTATTGGATATCTTCATTTATTGCAGAAGAACGCGTGTTCTTGCAAGTTTCCTATTGAAAAGCTTAGCACAGGAATTCTTTATCTTCTCTTCTTCTTTATCATTCCAAATGTTATTTTTATACCTGAAAAAAGGCAAGTCCTTAAAACAGAACATATAGAGCAATTTTTGAAGAATGCACTCAATGAAGGTAATAAGTTCCCTTGTTTTATGTGATTTGGTACTTATTTTGAATCTTTGTAGGTTATACTAATAATTGGAGTGGCTCGCCGACGTAGGTAACGAGTTTTATCGGCAAATGCGGGTGATAACATTAAGACCATCAAACGCTTCGGTGGATGGAAATCGTCCACTGTTACGAAAGGCTATATTGATGAATCCATATTAAATAAAATAAATATTGTAAAAAGTATTCAAAGGAGAGTTTTTTTGCGCGAATCTTAACAGAGTGTAATAAAATTGGCGAAGTTGAATTTGATGAAGTGAGATTATGGGGTGTATTCTGTATCTAAATGTTAAATTTAACATTTTTTTACTAATAACACCAGCAGACGGAATATAAAATCAAAATGATAGGTAATAAATTTCGTACTTTTGCTTCAATATCAATGTTAATGTAAATATTAATAGGTGATTTAATAAATTCATGGAAAGTTTTATTTATTTTAATTTTCCTAACAAAATAGAGTAGCTTATTTTTGAAGCAAGTAGTATAAAGAGGAAAAACGTTATTCGTCAACTACCGCGTGAACACGCGAAACCGAGACATAGCCGTGAAAACAGTTTTTTTCAAATACCATCTAGCCCGTAAAACTTTATAAATTAATTTATATATGTATAAGTACAGGGAAGGGGGCCACGATTCTTTTTGAGATGCTGACTGCATACGAAATTTTAAAAGATATGGCGGGCCGAATAATAATTCTCATTGGAAACCCTATTGGATTATTAATGTAAAGAATTGTATATAAATTCACAGACAAAAATATTGCATATATTTTTTTAATCTTTCTGTAGCATTTATGCACTTTTTATTGCTAACTGTATTATTTTGATTTATCCTACGTATATTAATACCGTTTTCCTTACATATGATAACGTTAGAACAGATTTGTGGATGATTGAATAAAAGAGGGTGATTTTAGTTAGAACATTTAATTGAAAAGAGCTACAATAACGACAACATAACAATTTTTTTTAGCTAACTTGAAGATAAATTAGTAATTGGTATTTCCTCCTCTAACTCTAGTTGCAGCTTGCATTCTTCTGGACATGCTTCGCAGAAGATGTTGAACGATTTCTTGGGAAATTCTATTCAATTCTTCGTGAGCTGCGATTCGTAATGCTTCAATTGAATTAGGGGCTGGATTTCGAGCTCGTATACGGCGTTTGAGAATGTCCCATAGGCGCTCAATCGGGTTTAAATCGGGACTTAATGGAGGCCAATCTAATGACGCAATCCCGACTTGTTCAAGGTACTGGAGCACTGTTCCGGCTACATGTGCCCGAGCATTATCCTGCATTAATACAAATCTATCATACCCAATAAAGCCGACATATGGTAGAACATGTTCTTCAATGATGTTTCGACAGTACCAGTCCATTATGAATTTACACTTTTGGTGTCCGAATCAAATAATGAAATATTTTATAAATAGATATCTGGTAATTGATTTACGCTCAATTCTTGAAATAACGCACACTTATAGTCGTATTATGGACAAAACTATCTTACAAGTCTAAATATGTACAGTGGTGGACAGAAAAAATTGGACAAGTAGAAAAATCAAGTAAACTTTCTTCTGTAAGATTTAGTTGATTGAATTTGGCTTTTCAATTATGACATTTGTCACTTTGATTTATCAAAAATTAAGGTATCGAATCGAAATAAAAAAGCAACCAATTTGCGATATTGTGAAGTGTTCGGTAATTGTTAGAGTGGAAGAAGGAATACCGATCAGACAAATTGCCCAGCGCTGTAATATTAATAAAAAAAAAATGCCGTTAACATTTTAAATAAGTGGAGACAGTTTACATTAGAAAAAAATACTGTCCTATCTTTTCTGTCCACCACTGTACAGGCTGGAACAAATTCGAGTTCCGTATATGAAAAACTTTCTTATTATGCACCCTACAGAAAATTGATGTAGGTCTTTATGGGCCAACTTTTTAAGACAATTTTAATAGACACCACGGGAATTTTTGATCATCTTTTGTTTTTCAGCTACAGAATAAAACTTATTTTTCGCTTATTTTGAAAATACCTCATATTCTGCTTACTATGAGAGATACAGAAAAATTGTTTAGATAATTTTTATACAGTTTTTTACGTAGAATAACGTGGTGTAAGTAGAGTTTTTCAAAACTTCATAATTCTCGAGATATAACAACACAAACATAATATTTTTTAAATGGGAACATAATGTTGAAAATAAGCTCATCTTTTTACTTATTTTATAAGCTTTTCAACGATGTTGTGTTATATCTCAAGAATTATTAAGTTTGGAAAAAACCACCACGTTATTCTACGTAAAAATCTATGTAAAAATTATCTAAACAATTTTTCTGTATCTCTTATAATAAGCGAAATATGAGGTATTTTCAAAATAAACGAAAAACAAATTGTAGCCTGTAGCTCAAAAACAAAAGACCTATTAAAGTTGTCTCAAAAAGCTGGCCTATAAAGACCTACATCAATTTTCTTTAGGGTGCATGCATAATAAGAAAGTTTTTCATATACGGAACTCGAAGTTGTTCCACCTGTACATATACAGGTGTTCTGAAATTGGATAAAAAAAAACTTCAGGTAGAACGATTCTTTGATTAATTTTGGGTCGATAATCCTAATGCAAAAAATTTGTACGGTCCTTCATAAAGCCACACGAAGCCATCAAACTTGTAAATGTGCAACTAGAACTAAGTGTTTTTTAAAAAATCTTCACTTTCAACTGTTCACTTTCAAGAAGAATTGTGTAAAATTTTATGTACGTAGCTAAACGTTTAATATCAATACTTTAAGTTATTAATTCTTCTAAAGCAGCATTGTTACAAAAAATTCGTTGGTGAGTTTTTAATGAATAAGCACGTTTTAGGGTCTCTAGAATACAAATTTACTATTTTTAAGATGATGTCTGTATGTGTGTGTGTGTGTGTCCATGTGTGACAAATTTTTCTCAGACGATAACTGCAATACTACAATTCTAAAAATTATAATTCTTTCGTACTCCTCTTCTTTACATCCATATGAAGAGCTGATTAGATTTTGGTTATAATTGATCCACCGGAAGTACACTTATTTGAAGTTTTTAACAGTTTTTCATGAAAAAACGCAGTTAAATATCATTTTTCGACATTTTGTGATTATCAGTATGAAAGAATATCTTATTCTCTATACGGTTTCATTATACGTTTTCCTTAATATTCAATAGATATAGAGTTATAGAGACATTAAGAGAGATTAACTTTCAAAAATTAGTCAGCTTTGCTAAAATTATGGAAACAACAGATATATTCAAAAAATTTTAATTGACAGATGTCAGTGTCAAATGTTAAACCAAAGTTGAAGGTATAAGGTCAGAAAATTATATGTGAATGTGATAGAGTGTCCCTCGCAAGTGACTTGCAGTTGCAGCCTCGCCTCAAGATTGGAATTTTCAATGGCGGAAGTACGACAAAGACCAAAGAGAAGATGGAAGGACTGTGTAGCAGAAGATTTAAGAGAGGAAGAATTGTGTGAAGAAGATGCATTAGACAGGAATGAGTAAAAGAGAAGAGTAAGAAACAGCGAGTCCTAATAAAATAGGGAAAGGAACTTTCAACTTTCGGTATAGAATTTGTAAAAAATAGTGTGTTCGTGTTACAATTTTACAGGATATACAGAATCTTTTTCAAGGAACTTTTGGTATGGGATATGTACAAAATACATTGAATTGACGGAAGATTTTTTAAATTTGAAAACATACGGCAACTATGTAGAAAATAATTTTTTTATTGAAACAAATATAAGAAATAATTTGTCAAATTTTGACGTTTAACAGATTAATGTTTGATTTTCTAATTTATTTCATTTTGTATTATTATTATTATCATTCTTATTATTATATATATATATATATATATATATATATATATATATTATTTTTTGGGTTTTTTGATCGTACATACATAAAACATATTTAGTCTCTCACGGGTCTTAAAACTTATACCCTCGCTGCGCTCGTTTTTTTAAATCTGACCCATTCATAACTAAAGACCAATTTTGCGTACTTGTATCGTAAATAACTATGGATTCATTTAACATTTACCTCTTTTTTATATAAAAGATTTGAGTTTTCTTTTAGCTCATCACAGAAGAACTTAATTTGATATTTATTTTATTTATTTATATTCAAAAGCTTATAATAAGGTAAAATTTACAATAATTTGTTAAACTAACCTGTAGATTATCTTATGTTGTCAGAAATATCGTTTGTATTAAATTAAAATCATTAATATAAAACTATAATCAATCCATCATAAGTAATCAATTTTGGGCCAGTATTATAAGCATCGATTTAATTTTAGGTTCATAGTAAATTTAATAAAATGAATCAGTTTTCACATTGTTGTCATTAAAATCATCGCATCACTGTCAAAAAATTGAGTTACATTTAATTAAATTTACTTTGGAATTAAATTTTAAATGGACGTTAATAAAACCGGGCCTGAGTTTTACAATAAATACTTGTCTTCATTTGTCAACCCCATTTTGCATTTTAGGAAAAGAGCAGGTGTGGAAAAAATAGGAAAGAATTTTCAATCTGTTGTCAGTACACGTCGCCAATTCCATTTTATTTTTATTTAGTCTATTTTGCATCCCCTACGTACCTTATAAATATGTAACACATTTATTAACACCCTGAAGAAAAATGTAAAAACAGTAAAATAGTGTGAATATTAATTACAATCGTATTATCTGTCTGTATTACTACGTACGGTAGATAAATGTTTAAACAAACCAATTCAATAACTATAAGTATAAAATAACAAATATATTTATTTTATTCTAAAAGCAATTTTATTTTTCTCATACATTTCATCTTTTGTATGTTTCACAGTCAACCTTTTTATGGCCTTCTTTCTATAATTATTATATAATGGTTATTGTTTTCATATTATATCTTCAGTATCATTAATATTAGAAATTAGACTATTATTATTAAAGAATGTAACATGTCCTAAATTTATATCAATAATAATATATGTACATCATTTGCAAATAGATAAATTTATTTGGTATATATAAAATATGTATTTGATTATTTTTGAATTGTCACAATAATTACATTACATTTTCCTATATTTGTAATTCAAATTTAAATATAATTATAAAATTAAATATCACTAAACAGTGCCGATATAAAGCAGTAGTGAACAAACCAGGAACTAATAGATCAATGCGCGCTGACTTCATAGTGGTAGAGATTTGCACAAGTCGAGAATTGTATAAGACCATTGTAATATATTTTGAGATTTGACAATTCAAAAAATGCATAAGCAGTTATTTGAATAAGGCAATGTTAAATTTTTCGATTTTTATCCATTACCATGTTTTGTAAGTTGATATATGAATAAAGTGATATTTGAATTTTCGTACACTCTGACCCTACCCCCAAAAATTGTATTAATGATTTTACAATAATGTTTTTGACATTTCAATTATTGTTTTGTACACAATATTGTTTCAGAATCAATGTTCACGTGAATACCAAAATTAGAATTTATTATATACAAAACAATAATTGTTTCGTATACAATATTGTTTCGTAAACAAGTGTCACGAGAATCAGGCTCTATGTATCATTCATTTGTTAACATGTTCAATGTGCATGTGTGAAACGACATACCCATCGTGTTTGTTATGTAATTATGTATACGTCTCACTCAGCTCTAGAAACATATGTTCTCGCGGTGTCGGTGACGTCACACGCACCGATGATTTTCTCGATCGTCATTTATAGAAACTAATTAATAATTTTTACGCACATCAGCTTTAAAATTGTTTGTTTACATCGTAGTTACCATGGCGGAAACTGAAAGATAACATCCTGCGGGCGGTAAAGTAGCATCTGCGGGCGGTAAAGTAGCATATGCGGGCGATAAAATACAGAAAGAGCTCGCTTACTGGTAAACAAAACATCAAAAATACAATTGGAAATGTAATCAAAACTCTTATTTTTAAAAAATGATATTAGTTCCGCAAAATTTTCACTAGATTTCATTAGAATTGCTTAAGGAATTACTTCAGAAATTGTCTCAAGTCGCCAAGTTTGACATTTAAAAAAATATTCATATAACCAAATCACAGAATAAACATTTATACAGAAGCGACAGTCAGAGAGAGAAACGAAAATTAGAGGTAGAAAGAGTATGCCAACAAATTTAAAGGGCTGATCGGATAAAATCGGATTGTTTCGGCATATCTTCGTATCTTACGATTCTTTGTTCTTTTCATTATCTCGACGAGAACATTTTCTGTTAGGTGTCAATAATAAAAGTATATTGAGAAACACAAATTGATTCATAATAAGAACAAATATGTTATTTTTTCAACGAACGATAGAAAAAATCGTTATCATAAGGAAAATCATTATATTTCACATATTCTGGAAGAGCTGTTGTCTCAGCTTGTCACGCCCATGTATTTTAGGGTTATGGGTAATTCAAGCAAACCAAAAACGTCTTCTCACTTTTGACATATGTCATTTTGTGAACTGTTTGTGAATTTTAGAAGTGGTGTTAGTTTCTAATAAAATGGAACAAACGAAGAAGGTAGAATCGGGAGGACTTGTTTGTTCATATAAAGACTGTATAAATAGATTTAAAAAATGGAGAAAGGGAAATGTAAGTTTTTTTCGTTTCCGAACGATCCAGAAATGTAAGTTATGTAAAACGTGGCTCAAGGCCTGTGGAAGAGAAGATTTGATGGAGAAGGATATATGGGACATATTCATCGAGTCTGACGTTTGTGTTTCCCACATCAAATATATAGAAAATTCTGCATTGTAATGAATTTGTAAAATTCAGATATTTGTTTAATAAAAATATAATTATGTGATTATTTTATCTGATTTCTTTTTAATTCGTTAATAAAATTAAAATTTTAGTACTTTTATGTTCTAATTTTTCTTTTACCATTTAAAACAATTTAAATTTCGCGCGTAAATTTGCCAACAAATTTAAAGTTCAAGGTCATAAACGTAAAATCGCAACAACAATGGTGTCGACAAGGAGTGTCGCTTCTGTATAAATGTATTCTGTGACCAAATAGCAATGCAACCAATGCAACGCATCGCCTTATTGTTATGTGACATGGCCACGGTCACGTAATATTTTTATATAGCAACAGCAACAAGCTTTAAATGTATTTTATTCAATTTTGACGTTTTAAACTGTCATTATTAACTCCATAGCAACAACTATAAGTAACACTTTTTTCACATGTGAATTAAAAAAAATTTAAATCACTCTCACAAAATTTTAACTCACTCTGCAACAAATAATGCATTTTAAATAACGTCAGATACGAAAATAACACTCACCATAAAATTTATCGGACATTATCAGCCATTTTCATTATTTTTCACGGCACAAATGACAGACAATAAAGCATTTTAAATACATGACTTGACGTCTATCAGCGACGATTGTCATGCTTAGCCTACTAACTGATCAGTTTTTATTTTGTCAAAATTAAATATTATAATGGTTTTTATTAGTATTTCGTCAAAATTGAATAAAATATTGTACAAACCACGTGAGCTAAGAATGTTTATTCACTCACAAACATTACCTTAGCTCACTTGGTGTGTAAATATCTATAAAAAATAATTTTAAAACATTTAATTTGATTGCAGTTGTGCGTAAAACGTTGTACATACCTCAGGCCGAAAGAAGTTTACACCCTTGGACGAATAAAAGCCCTTCGCTACGCATCGGGCTTCAAATTTCGTCCGCAGGCGTAAACCTTTTCTTTCGACCCTCGATATGTAAATAATTATTTTTCTGGTTTATTAGACGCTTTTCGACGAAAATAAAAAACACGGGTCTAATATTTTTATATAGAGATTAACATATTAAAAAATGAAATAAAAAAATTCACGTCAAAAATTAATTATGTTTAAAGTAAATTTGATCTTGAAACGTGAAATAAGTACGAATACAACCAATGCAACGCTAAATTAGAACACATATAAGAATAAGTCAATGAGAGAAGGTATTTTTTTTTCATAAGAAATCATAATTTTAATCATAACTTACTAATGAAACGACACAGCACCGTTCATCACATATTTTAATACACAATTTTCACAGAACACTTTGAAATTGTAAAAAACGAAACATATTCAACTAAAATAAATAAATAAATAAAAGTTGTGATATACTGCACGATATTAAAGTAAAAGTTGTATGAAATGTAACATGTCTCTATCTACAACCACAACTAACAAATAATATGTATATTATCTTAAACAAATTTCAATATAATTGGTATAAAAGTATACTTACTTACAATTTGCCAAAAAACCTTGAAAATATGATCCAATTTCTTTTAAAATTCCCGTTACACTTTCCAACTGTTAATCAGCTGTGATCCGCGGACCTATAAGATTCTTCTTATTAACCTTGCGCGTGCGCACTTCTCTAGGAGTTAAAGGTAGATTAAATTTATTTCTCACAAAAAAAAATATAGTTGCTTTTTTTACATATTTATCACTTCAGAATACTTTTAATACTACCTACATAGTAGAATTAGTTTTGGAACTAATTTTTTTATTTAATCCTGTTTCGTGAATTAGCGCCGGAGTTAATTTGTCAGTTCATAAGATTAAAAATGGGAATAGCGCTAACTCCGGGTTAGCGGCTAATCCTTTTAATGAATTCGAAATCGAGTTAAAATCGGGATTAAAAATGGAGCTAGTGACTAATCCGTTTCATACACTAGTGGTTCACTAATAATAACAAGTATCACCTTAAAAGATGACATAACCATATGAACTGTCATACCAAATTGTATAAAGCATTCTGTTATTACCAGGGTTGGAAAAAATCATGATTTATTTAAAAAAATCAAAAATCATTGATTTTAAAAAAAAATCAAATAAATCATGATTTTTTGATTTTTTTTATTTTTAAAGATCTAGTAGTGTTATTGTACTTTTTTAATTGTTTTAAAAGCAATATAAATATTTTATTTCATAAACGAAATCTGCAATAAACCCCAAAAGATGCATTTGAATTTTTGCATAAATTTAGAATATAATGTACGCGCGAGTCTTTTTAAACAATACATACCTAAATAAAATAGGTCAAAACATGTAATCAGTAATCTGTTAGAATTAGATTACAGTCCATATTTTTGTTGTTATTTATACTTTTGTAGTAAATAAATTCGTTTTTATTACAATTTGAATCTTTTTACTTCCTTGTACGAAGTAAAGGAAGTATTGTAATCGCGAAAAAATTCGGTTTCCAGATTTCAACGGAAATATCCATTTTGACCATCACTGAATCCATTTTGACTAATTTCGTCGTGACGTCTGTACGTACGTACGTATCTCGCATAACTGAAAAACGGGAAGCCGTAAAAAGTTAAAATTTTGTATTTAGGACTGCTATAACATCTAGTTGTGCACCTCCCTTTTTGGTCATTGCATAACTTTAAGAAGTGGTACTTTACTTGAAGTCCATAATAGATTTTAATGGAAAACTATATTAAAATATAATCCAAAACTTTTCAAATTTGTTATATAAGACTTTTATATCAATGGGAATAACATAATAGATTTTAGTAAAAATGGTCCACCCGGAAGTGGTACTTTACTTGAAGGCTATAGTAGATTTTAATGAAAAACTATATTAAAATATAATCCAAAACTTTTCAAATTTGGTATATAATACTTCTATATCAATGGAAATAACATACTAGATTTTAGTTAAAATGTTATACTCGGAAGTGGTACTTTACTTGAAGTCTATAGCAGATTTTAATGAAAAACTATATTAAAATATAATCCAAAACTTTTCAAATTTGGTATATAATACTTCTATATCAATGGGAATAACATAATAGATTTTAGTTAAAATGGTATACCCGGAAGTGGTACTTTACTTGAAACCTATAGTAGATTTTAATGGAAAACTATATTAAAATATAATCCAAAACTTTTCAAATTTGGTATATAATACTTTTATACCAATGGAAATAACATAATAGACTTTGGTTAAAATAGTCTAAACGGAAGTGATACTTTACTTGAAGCTGTTATCAGTTTTTCTTGAAAAATTATGTTATTTTGAATTTAACAATAAATGCTTCAAACAAAAGTTTTATAGAATTGAATTTTGCGTCGAAAACTTCAAGTATGATTAAATTAGTTCTTTGTATAAGCGAGATATGTCAATTTAAACATTATGTACTTTTTGGTTTCTGTAATTAAGTTTGCTATGAAATAACAAAAAAATAAAGAATTTAATGTCAATGTCAAATTATGTCAAATACGTGCAATTTTATGACTGGGTCTGTTGTAATACATATTTTAATTATTAACAAAATATGTATAGTGTAACAGGCGTACAAGGAAGTCATGTGGTGTCCACATCAGATATTTTTCATCTGTGATAAAAATCAGTGATTTTTTTAAAAAAATCAGTTGATTTAAATCAAATGATTTAAATCAGGCCAACCCTGGTTATTACAAGCAAAATTATTTTTTTTTTTCGAAGAACTTTGAAGCAGAATTCTGGCTAAATGGTACACTTTCAGGTAGAAACGAGTTTAGTTAAATCGTCTTATTTTAGCCTCAGGAATCTGTGGTTAAGCCATGTCCCCCTATTTAAGAGACACCTGTATAATTTACAAAAACGTTCACATAAATAATTATTTTTTGAAATGTAAACATGAATTCTCCATTTGACTCCATGTTAATATTTTGTTTATTTGCCCGCGATCAGCTGTTTGACAGCCATGATGAATGGCCTTGAGTGACGTAGGTGCAAGTACCTCATTGTACTGCAAACCGGAACTTGCATGAACGCCATTGACTAGCAGTCAGCTGATTGTGTGTGATTTTGCTTGTTTTGTCATATTGCCTTTTAAATACACGTTAAATTAAACATTAAACAATTTACATAACTAATATGAACAACAAACATCAATAAAATAATATGCGATTAAGATTTTTATTATTTGTACTGTCATAGGACATGATGCCTCTACATTTCAGCAGTAGGCAGCGCTGCCATCACTCTGATCTGTCGTCAGGAAAATCTACGTCATTCCGGTAAAATTCAAATATTTTAATAAATTTCAAAAAAGCAGTACTTTCAGAAAAAAAATGCAGTGGAATATCCCTTTCTACTTTTAATGACATCATAATTACAGTCTTGTTTATGCATTAGTAAAAGTATCTCTTACAATTAACACAATAACAGCACATTGAATACTTACTTTCTTATTTTAAACTTTATAAACTCCTTTCGACTAATTGCACCGCTAACCTAAATAATTCTGGATCAGGAGTTCTCGGTCTCTCCGCAACTTCGGTAATGGGCAGATTGCATAAGTGCCTGCGGATAGCTAAATCTCTGCGCGCCGACAGTGCTCTTCGGAATGGTCCAGCACTAGAAAAAAGATTACTTCTGATTTGTGCTTTTTCATTTATTGCAACTTGGATAGCTGCAACTGGATGTGAAATTTTCACTTCTTCATTTTCTGGTTTAATTTCATTCTTATTCGATTCTTGTTCAGTTGCTGATTCCGCTGATGAAGACAGTTCTTCATTTGTTGAAGATTCGTCAGACTTCTTATCTTCAATTTTTTCTTTGCTCTCATTCTCTTTATTGACTTGTAATATTTCTTTAACCAATTCTTCACCTGCCATTTCAAGTGAGATGCCAATTCTCGTTAAGACTTTATGATATTCCCATCGGCGTTTGGCAGATCCAGCTTTATCCAGTTTTGGTCTCGGACGAGATTCCGCCACTAAACTTGCCCAGTCGACACCCAAAGCATCTCCTAAACCTTTTACTTTAACTTCTTCTTCAAGTTCTTCGTCCGAAATTTCTTCAAAGTCCATGTGATCAATTCCATCTTCATCAAGAGCTGACTCATGCGATCCTGCAGTTGGTGACTGTGGTTTATGTTCGATATCATTTTCGGGCGTAGAATTTATAACATTCTGATTAGTCGACTGACGCTTTTCATCCTCTAAAACATCAGTAGTAGTCTCCGTGGGTTCCTAAGGAATAAATGATATTTATTTTATATATAATTGTAAATTGTGTCACATGCCAGAAATATATTAAAATGTTACTATGTAAAGCTTTTATATGATTATTTGAATTTATAGCAATTCAAAAGAAAAATTAAAGTATACATAATAATAAAAAATATGACGTGCTATATCAGGATACTTTTCGAGCTACATAAAAAAGAAATGCTAAACAAGCAAAAGCATTATTGCAAAAACAGTAATAAGGAAACATTTATAAGTTGAGTACAAATCTTACAAATTCATGTTCATTTTTAAACTGCTGAATAATGGAACTTGTAGCAGGATTAATGTTGTTATCAGAAAATAATTCTTCAACCTGTTTTTACGGAGAAAAGTAATCACTAACAACTGCACCATTTTATTGATATAGGACGCAGATCTAACTACAAATTTACTTACGTCTTCTCTGTTTAGTATTTCATCTGCATCGTCACTAATTTCACTCAAAACATCTTCTAGTCCAGCTGTATCTTCTAAGCATGGTTTCTTCACGTCTGGTACTTCGTCACATGGTTCTCCAATACGTTTTCCAAGCAGACTATCTTTTTTCGTATCATCATGAACCATAGGGTCTAAATGTTCTAATGGTTTTTGGTCTAAATTCCTTCGAATGTCATCATCTGAAATAGAATTATTAAGTGAATATAAAATTATTTTTTTATGTATATATTTACCATCTCTGTGAGAGCTGGTACTTTTAGGTCCAGACCGCCCTGATCTTTCAGTAAATTCACCTGGCCAACGACGCCTGTCTTCAGAAGGCCAGCTATCCATTGATCGATTATAATGCCTCCATTCTTCGTCAATTGAAGCTTGGTCTCCAGGTTCCCAATCTTCTCTGTGTGCCTCCCAATCATGTGGTCTTCTACCTCGATCCCAGTCCCGATTTAAATAATCTGGGTTATCCCACTCTCTGCCTTTTACTGAAGGTGGTGGTCGAGAATCTTCACGGACGTATCCTCGTCTTCTTTCACTTTCTAATTCAAGTTCCGGATCTATTTCTCTACTATCCCATGCTTCCCGGCGTCGTCTTTCATCTGGATAATCACGAGGCTCCAAAGGAATTCTTCTATCATCTCGGGCGCTATCTGGATAATGTTCATGTTCAAGTTCTAAGTAGGCCCGATCATCTCTACGATTTCTGTCATATGGGCTGTCATAACTTTTATCTTCGTGTCTTCTTTCTTCACGATTTCGGGGAGGCAAGGGATAATCTCGGTCTGATCTAGGTTCCCGATCATGATCTCTATCATATCGTTGGTCAGAAGCTCTATCATAAGACCGATGATCATAATTGCGACTATCAGTTCTATCTAAACCACGTTCTCTATCACTAGATCTATCTAATCTATCAGAATCTCTGTCTAATCGATCACGACGTTCAAGAGAACGATCCGATCCTCGATTAGTATTTCGACTCCTGTCTGAGTTTCTATCTCGATCACGGTCACTAGATCTATTTGATGATCTTTCTTGAGATCTAGCAGCAGATCTGTCGATATCCTTTCGACCTGCCGGAATGCGATCAGCTGGTAGTGGAAGCAAACGTTCAACTCGATCACCAGTCGGTTTATCTAATCCTCTATCACGACTTCTATCACGATCTCGATCTCTACCGCGATTTGTATTCATATGCAATAGTGACGGTATCTCACGCTCCTTTTTAGCTAATTCTTTTAATCTTTCTCGTTCCCTCTGACGCTCTTGGCAACGTGCTAAAGCTTCTTCGCGTTCCTTTTCTCGCGCTGCTTCTCTTTCCTCTCTAGTCAAACGTCGATCACGATCCCGATCTCTATTTCTGTCTGAATCACGATCATTTCTGTCTCTATCTCGATCACGATTTTCATCATGATCTCGTTTTTCTTTTCTGCGCTCCAAGGAACGGTCTTTACCATCCCTACGATCACGATCTTCTTTTTTACGGTCGTCATCACGACTACGATCAGATCGTCGCTCATCTTTATTTGTTGTTGATGGAGAATTTTTATTTGTTGGTTCCCTTTTACTACTATTATTATTATTATTATTTCCTGTAGTAGCACGAGAACGACTTGGGGAAGTCTTAGTACGGTCACGTGAATTTGCAGAATCAGGAGAATCTTTTTTCTTTGTATCTCTTGATGACCGATTATCGCGTTTTGGTGATCGTGATGAATTATTTTTCGCCTTTCCATGTTCTCGGTCTCTATCTTTTTCACGTTCACGAGTTTTTTCTCTTTCACGCTCTTTTTCCCTTTCTCGCTCTTTTTCTCTTTCTCGTTCTTTCTCACGTTCTCGCTCCTTTTCTTTTTCTCTCTCACGCTCTTTTTCCTTTTCTCGTTCTTTATCTCTTTCACGCTCTTTTTCTCGTTCCCGTTCACGATCCCTAGAGGAAACCTTTGGTGATGGTGTTCTGTGCTTTTCTTTACGATCTGCTGAAGAAGACGGACGAGGAGATCGAGATGATGGTTTTGTATTATTAGTGTTTTTAGTTGAAGATACAGTTTTTGTTTTCAAAGGAGGAGTTTGGGACAAGCGCTTGTTTCTTAGAGGAGAGGGAGACTTTATTGATTTAGTAGTAGATGATTTTTGCGTAGGAGAAACAGTTTTCTTTGTTCGGTTGCTTTCATTCATGTTTGTAGTAATTTTTAAATTTGATGTTGAATGTTTATGACTGCTAGTTTTTGAAGATACTTTCTTTTTGCGACGTTCTGGTTCTGAAGATGAACTACTCTCTCTTTTGGGCTTTGCACGTTTCGTTTTTCGACGACGTGAATCCAAAGACGTAGAACTGGATGTTGTACTGGACTCTTCGCTACTTGAACTAGAGTCACTTGAACTACTTGACGAATTTGAAGAAGAAGAACTGCTACCTTTTTTAACTTTTTTCTCCTTCTTTTTACTCAATTTAGAATCCATTTTCATTTGCAATTCTAGCTCACGCTGCAGTTCCTGCCTCCGTTTTTCTAGAGCTTCAGCATCGGCATCTTCCAAATCTGTCTGATCCCACTGTTCCCATTCTGGTTCTGGGCTTCGGAGGGCCTTCACAACTGTAGAATGTAATCTTTTATTCGTGTCATCTTTACCTGAACTCTTACTTTGCTTTTTTGATTCATCTTTCTTTGCTGCTCTCTTCGAAGGACTAGTTAATGTATGAGTTGTAGCATATTTACAAGTTTTACCGTAAGGACACGTACCGTTTTGAGACCAATGCCTGCAATAATCATTTGTTTGTCCCGTTGTACTAGTTGTTGCTTTAGTACCAAGTCGTTCAAAAACAGAAGGACGAGATTTCGGTTGATCGTTATTTTTAGATGATACTTCAACTGTAATCTTTCGTTTAGTTTGTTTAGACATTTTCTGTATCGTTAACTATAGAATAACAAATTAAAGTTGACAGGCACAACAACTCACTCGTGGTCACCATATTTGACAACTACGACAACTGTTATTTTGCTGTTTGAATTGAAAACAGCAATAAGTTGTTTATTATTGAACTTTATGTGTGTCTACCACTCAATAAACTTAAAGATAATAAAATATTATTAACAATAATAAAATTATTAAAATAATATGCTAAATTATTTAAGAATAGATTTAAATATCTTTGTTTTCTAATAATAAATATTATATTCTGTTTAATTTACTTAAATACACATGCAAGCAACATGCTTTCATAAAATGGTAGGAATATTATGTCACTTACTTGAATCTAACTTCACTTACAATCATACAATTCTATAAAAAGTTTGTGGCGTGTGACGTTTATTTGACGATATTTCGGTAAACATAAGTATTTAATTTACAAATAAATGTATTTCATTGCTCAATATTTTCAAAAGTATCTGCAAAAATGTCAGATTTTATAAAGTATATACGTAGCATATTAGGTTTTGGAGTATCGGATGAACGTAATTTATTTCCGAGAAAGAGGCGGTAAGAAGTTTGTTTTTACATTTATGTGAACATTTTAATTTCTATTATATTTTAGATTAATTCAAGACGAGTTCGATCACTTCTCTGCAAAAATAAGGAGGCTGAATGAATATAAAATGAGTTTAAATAATTATGGTAAGCTATGAAATTTTCAGAATATAACCTATTTCAAATATAATTTACTTTGTGCATTATTAGAAATAGTTGTTTTTTATGTACCTATGTATATACACAGAAGATTACATAAGTTATGTATAATTAAGAATATTTTTTTGAATTCATGATTTAATTTTATTCAGTCGTGAAGAGTTTAATTCTACAACGAACTATTTTTATAGTAATAGTAAAGTTTAGATTTGTTATACAGTGAAAACTAAATATTTTTCTGTAATAGATGAGTGGTCAGATTTTCCATCAACATCTAAAACTCGGTTTGCAAAGTTAGCTCCACCAGGAAGAAAGCCAATAAGACCTCTAACAATGAAAACCTTTAACTCAGATGTTATTGATCTATCTGATGAAGATGATGTTATTGAAATAACTCCTAGAAGAAAATTCGGTACTATGAATGGTAATGGATCAACTACAAAATCACGTGGTACTTCTCCAGAAAACGTACTTCAGGAAGCCAGGCGAACAATTAAAAATTGTAATAGATATTTAAATGATGCAAACCAATCAATACGGCTCGATGAGCAGCAACTCTATAGAGACATGTTGATGAGTTCTCCAAGAACTTCTGCTGTTTACAGTAATTCTTCAAACACGCCAAATATTACCCGTAGAACTGAAGTCCAAGATGTGAGCACCAGAACAAGAAAAATCCTACAACTACTTCATGAGAAGACTCCAGGTCCAGTTGTTGATCTTACAGATGATAAAAGTAATAAAAGCAATGATCCTATCGTTATTAAAGATGATTCCGATATTGAAAGTACTGGCAGTAAAAAGAAAATTGAACCAGTGAATTCACTAAAGAAGGTTTTAGATAATGAGCCGTTTATGAATCCAAACTTTCTTCCTAAATTGTAAGTATAATCACATTATTTTTAAGACAAGACCCACATAACATTTTGATTGTGCAATTTTTGTTTGGTTTTATTTAAATGGAAAAATGATAATGTTTATAAATAAATTTTGAGGAAAAAATGGATCCAATATAATGTTAAATAAATAATACAACTTGGTAGTGCAGATCTCATTTATTGATAAAAAAAATGATTTATTTTGATGTTTCATTGGTTCACTGCCACCATCATCAGCATCAAATGTAAAATATTATAGCGATTGGGGGTTTCCATCGTAATCATAATAGTGACAAATAACACTATTACACTAAAATTTATTATAAAATTATAATCATACGTAATATAACAAGTGATATGATTATCATCGATGATATTTTCGAGTGAAACCGAGTTGCAGATTTTATGAGTCCGAAGGACGAGTGAAATGTGCCACTTCGGTTTCACGAGCAATATCTTCGATTATTAATCATATCACGAGCTTATATTTAATGAGAGAATATAATGATTTTTTGTTAAAATTAACTGTCAATGTTGTAAAAATTCCTTAGTAACGAATGTAAATAAGGTGATAATTTCTTTGTTTTTTATCATCGCTGTGATAGACATGTAACTCGGGAAATTCTGAATGTTGATTGGCGGAATACATGTCACGTGACTAACGAATTATATTCTCCATTAATTACATTAACTAAATGGTTAAATATGTTTCCATTTTTTTAAATGCATGAAAACTACTGCATTTCAAACGCTTCCAGACCGTGGCGTCATAGTCCGGATCGGTTTTACATTACATTTCTAACCGGTTAACATAAGAGTAGTTTACACTTTACAGTATTCCCACATGCATCAAATAAATTCAAAAATAAATTGTAAATTATATATTTGATAATAATTATTTGTGATCGTACCTGAAGTTTATAAACACAGAAATGGTCTTAACGATCAAAGAGAATTTTTAAAATTCTCTTTGATCGTTGCCATTTCTATGTTTGTAAATTATATATGTTTCAAACTTGTTCCTTTGATAATTATCTATTTTATATAAAAAAAAGTTGTTTTGTAATTTCTTATTATTGATATTAAGGTGAAATGATACCCCCCGTTATTTTGTTTCTGCGCCTAGGCGAGCGCTAGTGAGCACTGAAATGAATAATTATGACTAAGTCGATAAAGTAGAAATATTTGTATATTTTACGATCTCCATCTATTCGATAATAGTCATACTTTGTTCCATGCACGATTTAAAATATACTGGTTATGCCACTTGTCATGTTTTTCATTGTTTCTGATGGTCTACTTGATACGTGTTTTCTTGAATAATCCGCTAGATGCGCTACGTGAGAACGACCCTAACACAGCAAACTATTTTTACATAAAATATAAAAAATTAAATGCATAATGAATTTATTTTTAATATAAATTTCATCATCTGTACTAATTGCACACTGCCATTTTTTAAAAAGTGATATATTGAGTGGAACAGCAAACAGAGATTCTTTTTCAGTGGATTTCTGTAACCGGTTTCAGATCCAGGATTGAAACATTTTCTATTTAATTTTCTTTTCATGTTGCATTAATTGCAATATCTTTAAACAAAATATTTATAGTACATATAATACGAATATGTACTTCAAAACCTGTTTCATTTACCTTTCTATAAGATGTAACATGTAATATTTTCAAAATGACAGGTGTCAGTTGGGTCGTTCTCACATTGCGCCTCTAGTGGAAAAAACGAGGAAACACGTATCGCTTTGGACCCTCATTTTGTGCAGAGTGGCACAACCAGTATAGTTTAAATCGTAGTTCCATGTCACAAACCTAAACACATTCTAAAAGTAAATATATGTGGGATGGTACAAATTTATATGTTATCTAGAACAAATGAAAATAAAACAATTTATTGAACGTCGCGTCAAATAATAATTTCAAATTTATTAACGAAGTAAAAATATTTTGTTTGTATGAAATATTAATAATATATTTTAAATATAACGTTTCTTGGGAAAAGAATGGATAATAAATAACAAATTTTAAAATCGTAACATATATTACATAAAATTCACTGATTACGTAATATTTTGTATTTACCGTAGGAAATTTTTGTTATGAACACGTATTTATAAACTTTAAGAGCAAAAAATGTTACATTTTCATAATTATTTAAAAAATAATATCTACATCATAATAATAGCTATTTGTGTATTAAGAGCGCAAAATGGGACATTGTTGTTTGTTGTTTGAGATGTAGTTGCCGCCCGATGCAGGAGCGAGGCATTCTCTCGAAATCGACAATGTCCATTTGCGCTCGAAACACACAAGATTTTTTCTACAGTCGCCACAATGGGGTCATCCACCATAACAAAAAATAATAAAATGTACACGTACACACACAGTACTAAATAAATAACGATTATATTTTTAAATTTTAATTTATCGTTATTTTCTATTCTTGAGCTATTGCTATAATCTAATGTTAGTAAATGAATGCCCTATTTTATTTTTGTGTTCCTTTACACAGGCGTACGGCATTTTGTTTGGTCATGTATTATACCAACAAAGCAGTCCTGAATAAACGTTGCCATTAAGACAAATAATATTTCTCAACAGCTTTTAAATCTCCCAGAAATTAGTTTTAAAACATTCCAAAAGAAGATTTGTTGGAAGAATTTGACAGCTTTGGCAATTTTTAAGTCACCAGTAATCAATCTGACAGTTTTAAACAACTTTTAAGTCTCCCAGAAATTAGTTTTAAAACATTCCAAAAGAAGATTTGTTGGGAGATTTTGACAGCTTTGGCAGTTTTTAAGTCTCCAGGAATCAATTTGACAGTTTTGAACAGCTATTAAGTCTCCCAAATATTAGTTTTAAAACATTCCAAAAAAATATTTTGTTGGGCGAATTTGACAGCTTTGGCAGTTTTTATGGCACCAGAAATCAATTTGACAGCTTTTATGTCTCCCAGTAATTAATTTTAAAACATACCAAAGAAAGATTTGTTGGAAGATTTTGGCAGCTTTGGCAGTTTTATGACACCAGAAATCAATTTGACCGTTTTAAACAGCTTTTAAGTCTTCCAGTAATTAATTTTAAAACATTACAAAAGAAGATTTGTTGGGGGATTTTGATAGCTTTGGCAGTTTTTAAGTCACCAGAAATCAATTTGATAGTTTTGAACAGCTGTTAAGTCTCCCAGGTATTAGTTTTACAATATTCCAAAAGAAGATTTTGTTGGGAGAATTTGACAGCTTTGGCAGTTTTGTCACCAGAAATCAATTTGACAGTTTTAAACAGCTTTTAAGCAGTCCGGCATTTTGTTTGGTTATGTAATATACCGACAGAGCAAATAAAAGTCAGATTGACTTGTGGAGATGCATTTTATAGTTGAAATTCGGACAGTGAGTGGTATTTGTACTTTGTCGGGCATGAGCGGCAAAGTGACATTTTGCGTTGACAAAAGCGAGTGCAAATGCCTACTTTGTATATAGATTGTAGAAAAAATAATTTTCGTATGATGTTGAATGTGTTATTTCTTATAATATGTGGTTAGCAATTTCTTGTTTTTAAGGTATTATTTAATAATGTTCCGCGTCGGCTGTTCAGCAATTCTGCATCATTTCCCAAAACGCTTAGTTTAGGGTTGTAGTATTTGCTCTTGAGCCTGCTAAAAAAATATTGACAATATTTAGTAGGATTTTTTTACAAATATGTTACTATCTATACCATTATGTTTATGTATGATGTAGCCAAATAGATTACAATTACACTTTCTGTTATGTTATTATAAATATTATAGATTATTATATTCTCTATACGGTTTGATTGCATTTTATACCTCATATTCAATGTCTATAAAGTTGAATAAAATATCATAAATTAGCCAGCTACGCAATAACCATGGAAACAGCTACTATATTATGAAGATAATTTTGATTGACAGATATTATTATTTTTAATATTTTTTAAAATATATGCAATACATTGTAGATTTAAGAAACATTAAATCAAATTTACTCGAAAAGAATGATGGAAAAATCAATCAAAATTAACTAATGAGCTCATAAACCATAACAAAAAATGTGATGTGGCCAGCACATGACCTCCCGCCAATTCCATGTTTAAAATAGCAGTGAGCTTTACGTAAAGTATCACTTCCGGTTGATCGGTTGTAAATAAAATCTAATTTGTTGTCCAATAAATAGAAAAGTCTGTAATACGAAATTTAGGATTATGTCACAGAATAGACATATACAGAAGCGACACTCCTTGCCGGCACCATTGTTGTTGCGATTTTATGTTTATGACCTTGAACTTTAAATTTGTTGGCAAATTTGCGCGCGAAATTTGAAATGTGTTTTAAATGATAATAGAAAAATTAGAACATAAAGTACTAAAATTTTAATTTTATTAACGAACTAAAAAGAAATCAGGTAAAATAAACACATAATTATATTTTTATTAAACAAATACCTGATTTTTACAAATTCATTACATTGCAGAATTTTCTATATCTTTTGATGTGTGAAACACAAACGTCAGACTCGATGAATATATCCCATATCCTTCTCTATCAAATCTTCAATTCCACAGACCTTAAGTAACATTTTACACCTATACCATTTAATAAGTAATATCAATAATGGCAACCTAATGCTCAAAATCGTGCTCGTTCGTTTGAATATTTTGCAGTCGTTTAGTGCTGCCTCTAACGTGTAAGTAAAAAATTACATACAGATTTGGGTACCTACTGCGGAGAGAAATAAGTTTTGATGGTGTTTCTTGTGTTTCATACTTGTCAAGGGAATCATTGCGTCTTATACCCGACCACGCGCTACCTGCCAAGTACAATAAAATTTATGATATGACATTTTCTTGCCACCGTATCCCTTTGTATGTTAGCGTAAATACCGAAACTGGAAACTGTAGTCAAGAGTGGTAACAAATTTGTAAACTACAGAGTTTTATATTTTTCATCAGTGTTAATCATGTTCCATTGATACTAATTTAGCAAATTGTACAGAACTAAATTAATGAAAAAATGAAATACAGGTATCCTTCGATGAGCTTACATTACCTTTATTTTAAACATTATTTATATTTTTTTTAAAAATGTGATTGAATCTAATTTCTATAATCTATAAAAATAATTTTATAAAGAAATTGTTTGTTTACACTACTTACTATAAACTTAATATGTAACAAGTGTGTAAAGTTGTACTTTTTTGATCGAATGCGATCAAGAGATAAAAAATACTATTTACATACGAGTTGCATACTATATTTTTCCTACAACCGAAATGTTAGTGCTGTTTCTCATAATACTGAATATGAGTGTACAGGCATCTTAAAATACTATTAGTTTTAGTTCATAAGGAAATTAACGGTTTTATAGCAACGTATTTACTTTTCACACACTAGTGTTTGAAAAGTACTTTTCACATGTTTGAAAAGTTACAATGGGCCCATAAACCATAACAAAAAATAATAAAATGTACACTTTATCCTTAAAGTACTACTTAATAAATAACGATTAAGATAAAAAAAACAAATTTTTAATAATTACTTTGCGAGATATTTGAATTTATTTCCAGGGCCACAGATGACGTCACACTATTGGTATCTTTCTCGCGCAGCCAACTACAGAAACTACTGTGAGAAAGATAGTTATAGGTTTCTTTAAAAATCAAATGCAGTTATATAAAAAAAAAACAATTATGACTTTTTGATACCACGAATTGCTTCAAAATTAAATGAACTTTCATTTAAAAATAGTTAAAAAAAATTGGTTTATTTGGCCCATTTACACATTGTAAAGAGTGCGAAGTATGTATTTTACGCATGGTTGTAAGAAATAGTTTTTTATGTAACAAGTGTGGAAAGTAATTATTTTTTGGTCGAGTTTAAAGAAAATTAGTACGAGTAACATATAATATTTTTCCTACAACCGAAATGTTAGTTCTATTTCTCATAATACTGAGTATGAGTGTACAGGCACCTTCAAGAATTGTTAGTGTTAGTTAAGAAATAAATTAACCGTTGCCTAATAACGTATTTACTTGTCACGCACTAGTGTTTGGAAAGATATACTTTACATCCTTTACACATTGTAAAGAGAGCGTAAACCGTAAAGTAATGTACTTTGCGCATGGTTGTAGGAAATAGCTATTTGTGTATTAAGAGCGCAAAATGCGACATTGTCGATTGAGAGGCATTGAGGCATTCTCTCGAAATCGACAATGTTCATTTGCGCTCGAAACACACACAAGATTTTTTCTACAGTCGCCATAATGGGGTCCTCTACCATAACAAAAAATAATAAAATGTACACTTTATACTTAAAGTACTGCTCAATAAATAACGATTGGCTAATACAAAAGATCCGGTTTAAACTTAAAAAGGCTTTTAAATGATTATATCGTTACATTAGCCATCTATTCCATAAAAAAGAAACCAAAATTAGAGCGTGGAAGCAAGGATTTGTGATGATTTGATGAGTTTTTGTAGCAAAATGTGTGGTTAGTTGTCACGCCTGTCACACTGAAAAAATTAATAAATATTTCAAGAAATTTGTGATTATATAAACATGTATGTGCATTGACTGACTTCTCGCAATTATTTAAGTAACGAAATAACTAATAACTTTATTGTAATCAAAATAAATAGTTAACTAGAGATCAGATGTCAGTACGACTCGCAACTATTCTACCGCCATCTGTGTACAATCATTTCTATTACTAAACATAACTGTTCACACAATTTATTTTATATTTAATTTTATTTTATCGTTATTTTCCATTTTTCTTGAGTTTTTATTCAACCTAATCTAAGCATTTTATACTTTCGTTTTTGTAAATGAATGCCCTATTTCATTTTCACAGCAGTGTGGCATTTTGTTAGGTTATGTTAAATACCGACAGAACATATGTCAAATTGACTTGTGAACGTGATAAATGTGTAATTACAGTGCCATTAGTTCCTAACTAAACATTTTCATTAAGAATGTAGACAAGTGACATTTCTCAACATTGTATACTTAGAAATTTGGACAGCGAGCGTTTTTTCTACTTTGTCGCGCATGAGCGGCAAAGTGACATTTTGCGTTGACAAAAGAGAGCGCAAATGGCTACTTTCTATAGTGACTGTAGAAAAAATGTATTTTTATACATCAACCTAAAATTAAAGTTCAAAAAATTAAAAAAAAAAAAACTCACGTTTTATAAATGGAATTCCAGAATTTTACATAGATACTCAATTGATGTAAACATTAAGATTAAAATAAGCTGAAACACATTTCTAATTCTATCGAAATTGAAACAAAGGTATCTTTTATGGTACCGGGCGGGCAAAATCTACCTACCTACACTTTGGACGTGTTTTTAAAAGAAATGCATTATATCAGTTATCAGAATGCAATTTTCCAAAATTGTTATAGGTATAGGCTGTCTCAAGATATATGCACATTCCATTACTTGTGAAGTAGCGGTGCGACCCTTCACAGCTGGATACTTTGTCGGGGATTTGTCCAGGTTGGGATTAGGATAATTTTAAAAGGATGATTATTTATATATAAATGCATATTTTAAAATAATTGTTAGCTTTATTCGTCAAAATAATGTTACTAAATAAATTTTTATAACAACTAAACAATAAAAATGTCGCAAAATTGACTTCATGAAAATTAATATTTGATTACTTCAAAGAAAAAATTAATAAATAAATAAATAAATACGTCTCAGTACTCTTTGCCTCTCTAATGTATTTAAACTGCCTCCCGCTGGGAAGGGCGCAGGTAGAAATGTGCATATATCTTGAGACAGCTTATAACCTCCTGTAACTATTTTACAAATCACATTTTTTCTCTTTCAAAATAATAAATTTGTTCTTCATAATACAATAAATCATAATACCATTTATAATAAGTCAAGCTATATACACCGGATATAAATATACACATTGTACACACATTATAATTTTCATTGCTAATTTGCCTAAATTAGTACTCAAAATTCATTCAGTCCAATTAATTTAATAATTTATACGCAATGAGATATTCAAAAGGAACTTCCAAAAATATTTGAGAAGGAGAAAAGTAACTTAAAAACAAACATTTGATACTAACTGATGATTTCATTTTTTGTATTATTGTCATAACCACTGCTTTTACGAAATAAATGAATTCAAAATTAAAATCAAAACTAATATGTTTATAATTTGAAGAAAAAAACTATATACCTAAGTTGCAAAAGGTTTATACCCCTACAATATAAAATTTTGTTACCCATAGTAATTATCTTATTGAATAGAAAGCGTATGTCCGCACAAACAAATATCAAACTTAATTTCCATGTTCTTACAACCATATTTTAAAACCAAAATACAGTGTTCTGAAATATCGACTTTAATTCAAGTATCTATGGACAGATGGCTCTGTATCCCTAAGCACCTTTTTTGGCGTAACACTTTTTCTCATTGGGTTGCCATTATTGATATTACTTATTAAATGCCTATACTTATTAAATGAATATACATTTTACATGATATGGTAAACGTTTTGCACAACTTACATTTCTGGATCTTTGGGAAACGAAAAAAAGTTACATTTCCCTTTCTCCATTTTTTAAATCTACTTGTACAGTCTTCATATAAACAAACAAGTCCTCCCGATTCTACCTTCTTCGTCTTTTTAACCACTTCTAAAATTCACAAACAGTTCACAAAACGACATATGTCAAAAGTGAAAAGACGTGTTTGGTTTGCTTGATTTAGCCATAACCCTAAAATACATGGGCGTGGCAAGCTGAGACAACAGCTCCTCCAGAATATTTGAAATATAATGATTTTCTTTATGATAACGATTTTTCCTATCGTTTGTTGAAAAAATAACATATTTGTTCTTATTAGAAATCAATTTGTGTTTCTCAATATACTTTTATTATTGACCCCTAACGGAAAATGTTCACGTCGAGATAATGAAAAGAACAAAGAATCGAAAGAAACGAAGATATGCCGAAACAAGCCGATTTTATCCGATTAGCCCTTTAAATTTGTTGGCATACTCTTTCTCTTTCTAATTTTCGCTTCTCCCTCTGACTGTCGCTTCTGTATAAATGTTTATTCTGTGATTATGTTTTACTTATTTTCCTCAAAAATCTGTTAGAGCTCCAAATTAAGTACCACATCCTATTTATTATATATGGTTAAAATCTGATATGTTGTTTCAAATTACATATGAGTTTTAAATACCAAATTTGAGAAGTTTTTAATAATATTTTAATAGACTTTAAGGAAAAATCGTCACACACACATTCTTATAAAAATCAGCATCAACTTCTAGGTGCTCTAAAACGCAATCTTTGTAAATTCTTCGTCGTACATGATCCATTTCGTAAATGTGTAGTTGTAAATTAATATTAATTTATAGTGCAAAAATAGAAAAAAATTAAATCAGATTATCGTAGAATTAAATATTTTACCATTATATTCCCCTTAACACGGTTTCATTATTAATTTTAATGCAATTTCTTCCTAACAGTGACATTTGTTTGAATATGCCAAACTTATGTTTTTGTTTGACGCATAGGCAAGACGATATATGAAAATAAATTATATTATATATTCATATTTAAAGTTATTTAGAGTTATTTACTAAATGTTATTATCGTAGAATTGAAGATTATACAATTATATTTAAATTTAATTAGTAAAAGTTACTAAAAAATTATATTCAAAGAATTTTTTACAAGGAAAACTGTTAAAAGCTTGTATAAATGATACTTCCGGTTATCCGATGTACACTAAAAACGAATGACTTCTTCCCACATTACTATAGAATGGGTATACAAAATTTCAAATTTTTCTGATTGATAGTATTTGAGTAATCGTGTCCACAAGATCCACACACACACACACGCGCACACACACACATACCTACAGACATCATTGTAAAAGTGTTAAAATCGGATTCTGGGAACATCAATACGTGCTTATTCACTAAAATCTCTATATCCGATTTTTAGCACGATCCTTATACCTCCCTTACCTAGGGTAGCGGGAGGTAAAAATAAAAAAAATTAACTGTGTTCTTAAAGTAATACTCACTAAATAACGAGTAAGATAAAAAAAACATTTTTTTTTTAATAATTACTTTGCGAGATATTTAAATTTATTTCCAGGGCCACAGATGACATCACACTATTGGTTTCTTTCTCGCGCAGCCTACTACAGAAACTGGTGTGAGAAAGATAGCTTATAGGTTTCTTTAAAGATCAAATGCAGTTATACAAAAAACAATTATGACTTTTTGGTAATACGGATGGGCCCATAAACCATTTTTTTAAATATTTTTAAATGAAAGTTCGCTTGATTTTGAAGCAATTAAGCAATTATTAAAAAAAAATATTTTTATCTTAATCGTTATTTATTGAGCAGTACTTTAAGGATAAAGTGTACATTTTACTATTTTTTATGGTTTATGGGCCTATTGCTTTAAAATAAAACGAACTTAAAAAAATGGTTTATGGGACCATTCTTATGTTTGCACTAGATTATCTCAAAAACTAATGCGTGTATTTTTTATAATTTTTGGAGGTACGATAATCAAATTATTTTACGAATTACAAAATATCGCGTCCCCTCCCCCATTACGTGATATCTTCTACCTACATCAGATCTACATTCTCCATAACACCATCTCGTTTTTTCTGCAATTCTGCGATTGTTGAGCAGTACGCGTCCCCACCATTTCGTCATATCTTCCATCTCTACATTCTACATAGCACCATCTCACTCTCTCTCACACACGCAATACCGATTTTAATAGAAATAAAATTTAATAAATTATAATTTGTATTTGTAGTAAATCTTTTACTTTGTTATTTTATAATTCATAAAATAATTTGATTACGGTACCTCCGAAAATTATATAAAAAAATACACACATTAGTTTTTCAGATAATCTAGTGCAAACATAAGAATTACTTAATTTTGATTTTTTCCGTCTTTTGCCCGTATGTATCGCCTATATTTTAAAAAATTATTAAAAATAGACCGGCCACGGGACAACAATTTTTTTTATTTGAAAATATTCAAAAGTACCGTAATGTGCCTAAATCAAATTTTTATTGTAGTGTCCTTTTGTCATGTATTATATACACACTATACTGAGCATTTCTAGATACCTTTACGTTTTTTGCAAACCCTCTTTTTAATTTCATGATCATTATTCGCACTCATACTACCCAAATATACAAACTCATTCTCCACTCTCTCTTCACTGTATCCCCCAACACCATCACTCATTCGCCAATTCACTCTTTTCAAATACTAACATCTTGCATTTAACAAATATTCAACACTTAGATTCATATTTCTTCCAACTAAATTTCTCATTATTCTCAGTTGCTTCTCATTTTCATCCATCATTTTCATCACCCTGTTTAGTGCTCTTTTTTCGATAAAATAACTTTGGCTGCTCGCTTGCTATTTTCACAAAATAAAAACACGTGAGAAGAAATAGAAAACCGAATACACTTTTATACTACAAAACGTAATATAAAATGAATGCTGCGAAATACCTGCAAGACAGTGTATAAATTTGGCGGGAGACAAAAATATTTTTCAATTGTCCATGGAGCCACCCCACCGATTTCATTATAGTTGAGCTTTCACCGCTAGGTCTACTCGTAGCGCCACTTCCTTATATTTCACGAAAATACTTACCGAATTTGTTTAATTACGAATATCTTTTATATTAAACTATAAATATTTACAATACTTACCTGAGAAATATAGAAATGTGTAAAGTACGTAACACTAAATAAATTTTACAAATAGTACCTCACACACCTGAAAAAAAAAAAAAATTAAAATTAAATATATTTTTTTTTTAATAATGTTCCCGAAATTTAATTTTCGTTTTTTACCTCCCGCTACCCTAGGTAAGGGAAGTATAATAGGGATCGTGCTAAAAATCGGGTATAGAGAATAAGCACGTTTTGATGTCCCCAGAATCCGATTTTAACATTTTTTCAATGATGTGTGTGTGTGTGTGTGTGTGTGTGTGTGTGTGTGTGTGTGTGTGTGTGTGTGTGTGTGTGTGTGTGTGTGTGTGTGTGTGTGTGTGTGTGTGTGTGTGTGTGTGTGTGTGTGTGTGTGTGTGTGTGTGTGTGTGTGTGTGTGTGTGTGTGTGTGTGTGTGTGTGTGTGTGTGTGTGTGTGTGTGTGTGTGTGTGTGTGTGTGTGTGTGTGTGTGTGTGTGTGTGTGTGTGTGTGTGTGTGTGTGTGTGTGTGTGTGTGTGTGTGTGTGTGTGTGTGTGTGTGTGTGTGTGTGTGTGTGTGTGTGTGTGTGTGTGTGTGTGTGTGTGTGTGTGTGTGTGTGTGTGTGTGTGTGTGTGTGTGTGTGTGTGTGTGTGTGTGTGTGTGTGTGTGTGTGTGTGTGTGTGTGTGTGTGTGTGTGTGTGTGTGTGTGTGTGTGTGTGTGTGTGTGTGTGTGTGTGTGTGTGTGTGTGTGTGTGTGTGTGTGTGTGTGTGTGTGTGTGTGTGTGTGTGTGTGTGTGTGTGTGTGTGTGTGTGTGTGTGTGTGTGTGTGTGTGTGTGTGTGTGTGTGTGTGTGTGTGTGTGTGTGTGTGTGTGTGTGTGTGTGTGTGTGTGTGTGTGTGTGTGTGTGTGTGTGTGTGTGTGTGTGTGTGTGTGTGTGTGTGTGTGTGTGTGTGTGTGTGTGTGTGTGTGTGTGTGTGTGTGTGTGTGTGTGTGTGTGTGTGTGTGTGTGTGTGTGTGTGTGTGTGTGTGTGTGTGTGTGTGTGTGTGTGTGTGTGTGTGTGTGTGTGTGTGTGTGTGTGTGTGTGTGTGTGTGTGTGTGTGTGTGTGTGTGTGTGTGTGTGTGTGTGTGTGTGTGTGTGTGTGTGTGTGTGTGTGTGTGTGTGTGTGTGTGTGTGTGTGTGTGTGTGTGTGTGTGTGTGTGTGTGTGTTACAGGATGCCATAATTTGATTTCTATTCCTACCGCTTTCTCTCGTCAAGTTATGGTACTAGAATTTGAAAGAAAAAATTCGTGTAAAATTTGCCACAATCAGCTCTCTCGGTCGAAGTTCACACTTGTATTAATTGTGGCTTCCTATTACCCTAGAAGGCGGTGGCGCCTCTTGTGGCAGATCCTTGTACTATAGAAGTTGCCACAATTAATTGGTGTGTATTCTAAATATTTTTTGATTGCCAGTGCTGTACTTTCAGCTAATATCTCGATTCTGGCAGCTCTGTCGTCTTTCGCGCGATGTACTAACTACGTACTAGATATTGATAAGCTCTTGGCTTGGAGACGATTGAACAAAAATAATTTGTTTTCACTTTTGCATCAGTTAGGATAAAATATTAACTGAAAGTTGATATGACAAAATATTATTTTTTTTTTTTAATTTGTACTTCGATATTATACGTAATTACGGTATTTACGAGAGAATTTATTCAATTTAGGAACAATAATTAATTTCCTACATCTACGTGTTCAAGATTTTATTTTAAGAAAAATGAGGTAGTAATGATTTTTTTAATATTACCGATCTCATGATATTTGGGATTAATTTTTATCAAGAGTCAGTTAATTAAATGAAATGGTGAATTAATCAAACTATAAGCGTATATTATTCCAATTATATATTTTTTTCCAAGTGAACTGCTTATTTAAATGTAATATTACCAAGATGTAATTAAAATTAACAATCACAAAATTGATATTTTTTAAAAATTTATTACACAATCCGTTAATTTAGGGTTTATATAAAGATTATGGACTCTGAACAAATAAGTTTAATTCATAGTTTTAACATGCCAACCAGAACCAAAAAAATATTAATTTTGTTACAAATGTGGCACAAGCTTATTGGATTTACCATATTATGTATCTTCCAAAACCACATCAAATAACGAGAGAAATAAAGCTATTGAAGTTAAGATACGTTTATTTAATTGTCAAAAGCTAGAAATTTTTAACGGGTGGTGTTAGTCAACTGCTGGATAATCGAAATGACGATGTGATTCAAGTCAATCAAGAAATGTAGAACACTAATGGAACATATTGTTTACAACAATACCTAATAATATTTCTTGGTGACAATTCAAATTGTAAGTAATATAATAATATTTAGCAAAATTATTAAAGAGATAAGAGATAGTTATTTTTATATTTATTATAATTTATTAAAAGTTGTATCCTTATCTAAAATACAGCATTATTACCTATTTAAAAGTGGACAAGAGACAGGTGTAAATTTACAGGTTTTCAAATAACGAAATCATTAAATACAAAAAAACATATTATTTATAATCAAACAGGTGATTGTTCCTATTTTCTTGCTCTTAAACGCTACCTTTTACAGTATGTTTTCAGGCTTTGAAATATGATTTCACATTATCGAAAACTGATATCACATAAATTAAAACTGAATTCGTAGTAACAAAACATGATTTTACAGTAACGAAAACTGATTTCACGTAAAAGAAAACTAAATTCACACTAACGAATACTAATTTCAACTAGTCGAAAACAGATTTCAAACCACTGGTTACTTATTCTAGCTGCTAGTGTGGTCAACATTGTTGTAATCAACTTTTTTCATTGTTGTAATCAAGTTTCATCATTGTTTTAATCAAGTTCTCTCGTTGTTGTAATCAAATTCTATCATTATTGTAATTGAATTTAATCTTTAGTTAAATTTCTTAAAAATTCTGTTCGTTATTTATTTAATATTTTATAAATTCAGAAATATATTTTAATATATTGTAGAGGCAATACATTTGCTTATTTTTTTTGCCTTCCCAAGGTTGAAGGTGTGGCAACTGTCCTTCTTGCTCTTCCTTGGCGGTGCCCGTTTAAGTTTCCTACCTATGCAAAATCTGTTTTCATTTAGTTGAAATTAGTTTTTAAAATTGTAAATTCTATTTTCAATATTGCGAAATGGGCATTCAGAAGTGGTAAATGAGTTTTCGTTACTGTGAATTCAGGTTTCCTTTGTGTCCAGGGACGTAGCCAGGATATTTTTGTAGAATGGGCCAAAAATATTGAGGTGGGCCACTAATCAGAAAGTTTTTTGCTGCTCCATACCTTTTTCATTAGAACACAAATAACCAAAATTAGATTTTTGTCAAACAATTTGTGAAGCATATACACACGTATTGTAACAGATATTAATTTGTAAGATGAAGCTTATTTAACATTTTTAAATCCGAATTATTCAAGTATTCAAATATTAGGGGCATTTCAATAAATTCAAATGAAAACTTTAAACATAAACAATTATTTACTAATACAGCCTAATTCTTTCCCTGCAAATAATGGCTGCAAGTTCAAATAATTTATAACGCTAAGCTACCCAACCCTCAATAAAAGGCTATAAAACAGACACAAGTCAATTCCATATATCACTTATACAGGATGTTAATTAAGAACCTAGACAAAAATATTTCAAACAAAAGTTGTACATAATTATGTATATTGTACGCCTAAATCACTACACAGACTTAATTTTGCACATATGGTAACACGTAAAATCCAATTTGAAATTGTATAAATATTGCTCATTTGTAGCAATAGTCATGGAATTGAAACAAAATTACAAAGAAATTCATATTGTTTGAACTGTCAGAAATTTAATTTTATAGGTTATAAAATGTGAATAATAATAATAATAATAATAATAATAATAATAATAATAATAATAACAATAATAATAATAATAACAATAAAATAATAATAATAATAATAATAATAATAATAATAATAATAATAATAATAGGTACTAATAATATTTTTTGAGTGTTAAATTTTAAAAATATCGTGTAGTGATTTAGATGCAGAAATGAATTATCTGTAACTTTTATTTGAAAACCGTATTTCTAACAGTTCAAACGATACACGTTTCTCTGCAACTTTGTTTAAATTCCATGGCTATCGCTACAAATGAGCAATATTTTAATTCGATTTCACGTTACCAAATGTGCAAAATTAAATCTGTTTAATGATTTAGGCGTAGAATATACATTTTTGTCTAAAGTTAATTGGGGCTATTGCGAAAATAAAAACTGTTTTCCCATCTTAAACGTCTATAGCCAGATTTTTAATTAACATATATACTATACACATATATAAAATTAATGCCAACTCTTCCGTTCTGTTAAAATGATGAAATGCATTGAATATGTGTTCTATATGCTTTGTAATGAACAGTAAAATAATATTACTGTTTTTTTTTTTAACCATAAATGCCATTATTGTTTTGGAATGAGAAATGCAGTTCCAATAATGTGTGTGAACTATATTCTCTCATTTGATCTTTAAAACGGATGAGCTAATGGGTGGGCCACAGTTTTTGCAAGATGGGCCAGGTAAATAATTAGCAATAAAATCCATTCCGTGCCTATGTTACATGACCATCTGTCAAAACAGTTTCAGTTCCCAATTTTCAGTTAACTATAAGTTTATAAACTGGTAGATAGAGTAACTGTATATTTATAAACACTTTATCATTCATGTAATTTACCTAACAAACAGTTTCCGTTACTACACTTTTAATCTTGCAGTAACAAACCGGCCCTAAATAATTTATTTATTATTACCAGAGTGTTGTGTCAAACAATCAAGCAGAGTTCTATTATTTCTATATGACCTGCCCAACAAAGCAATGGTGGTTAAAAAAAATGTAGAATAGTACCAAATATTGAATATAAGTACCTCGATAAGTACAGAATAGCATATTCAAACTTGAGTTACAGAAGGCAATTTATTTAAGCACGAGTTTGAAAGTCGCAAACGAGAGCACAGCAGCGAGTATGGGAACGAACGAGTAATTGAATAGCCGTCACTAACGAGTGGTTTATACTATTTTCTCAGTTTAGGCTTTCATTTACATTAGTTTTTAATAAAAATATTTAACATTTTCTATTACAGGAATTTTTTGACAGAATAATTAGATTGGTGACATTGATTTGCGTTTTTGTTCTATCCGTTGCCAAAATATTTTTTTATATTTAGTGCAGTCACACCAATCCCAAATAACAAAATTTCACCGAAAAACATTTAAGAAAGAAGCTTCTTCTAGCATCAATACAATATGATATTCTAATTCCGAGACAGAGAATATTTATAATTTAATAACATTTTGTTGCAAATATCTGTAACGGGTACAACCAGTATAAGTATATAATAAATTAAATATAATATACCGTTAGGGCCGTGGCGCAACACTTGACCGCCCTTAAATATATATATCAAAGTGCATTTGAACAAAACAAATTATAAACAAAAGTATCTAATATTATACAGGATGTAACAGAAATAAGTACATTAAATTTAACCAGTGACAGAACTCGGTGAGAGCAATAATATTTCTTAGTAACTTTTTTCGAAATTGCAATTTATTTTTTCGAAAAAAATTATACCAATTTCGAGAAATATTCAGCTGAAACAGAAATAAGTAAATGACATTGACAGACCTCATCGAGAGCAACAATATTTTTTAAGTAACACATTTTTGAATTCTCACTTTTTATTATTATTTTTAGGCAGATAATCTAGAAGATTCACAAAGAAAAGTTATTAAGAAATATTGTTGTCTCGATGAGTTGTGTCACTGATTAAATTTAATGTACTTATTTTTGTTACACCCTGTATAAAATTGAATGCTGCAACTGTGAATGTGTTTGAATAAGAATTAGAGATATAGATGATATTTGAAATGGTATTGGCGACTAAGCCGCTAATTATTATCAAATAACGAAATAAATTTTTTTTTTCTTTTTATGAAACTATAGAAGATATAACGGTTAATGAAAGTAGGTATAATGTGAAAATTCTATATACTCAGCGAGATATTTTTTAAAGTTTTGCAATAAGTTCGTGACGTCACGTGTATTTTGCCCAAAAATCAAATATATATGATCTTATACGCCAGCAAACGATTTTAGTTAAACAGTATTTAATAAAAAGTATTTGAATGTAAAATTGTAATGTTTTATAATATTTGTGGCATCTGTGATACACTTCTTATGTTTGTGGCTACTTATACACACATTTCGTATATTCGATATATTTGTGGTATCCTGCTTACACATTTCTGATTGAAGCTATATTAATGGCACAGTTGCCATAGTTCATACAAGCTTACAACGGTGTGTACAGAAAAATGAGTCAGAATGCTGCAACCCGTGAGTTACCGGCGACATCATAGCGTATACAGTTTCAAAGATGCCACAGTCCAGTCGGGATCACAGATGCCACAGTTAATGTGGGAACATGTATGTGTGTGTGTGTGTGTGTGTGTGTGTGTGTGTGTGTGTGTGTGTGTGTGTGTGTGTGTGTGTGTGTGTGTGTGCGTGCGTGCGTGCGTGCGTGCGTGCGTGCGTGCGTGCGTGTGTGTGTGGATCTCGTGGACACGATTACTCAAATACTATCAATCAGAAAAATTTGAAATTTTGTATATCCATTCAATACTAATGTGGGAAGAGCTCATTAGTTTTTAGTGTATATCGGATAACCGGATATATCATTTATACAAGCTTTTAACAGTTTTTCTTGTAAAAAATTCATTTAATATAATTTTTTGGCAACTTTTACCAATACAAATTGAATATAATGGCACAATCTTCAATTCTACGATAATAGCATTTAGTAAATAACTTGAAATAACTTTATATTATATTATAAAATAATTTATTTTTGTACATCACTTTGCCTCTGCGTCAAACAAAAACAATACTTTAATAACAAATTTGACATATTTAAACTAATGTCACTGTCACGAAGCAATTTTCATTAAAATTAATAATGAAACCGGGTTAAGAAGAATTTAGTAGTTTAAATATGATTCTAATGAAATTAAGGTTTGTAAAAATAATATATTTTCCATAATACATAAATATTAGATATACAGGATAATTCGATTTAAGTTTGATGTTTGCAGCATTATATATCAAACAGCTCTCAATAAGAACGTGATTTCAAAGTGTCAAATAATAGTTTGCAACTACACATTTACGAAATGGATAATGTAGGGCGAAGAATTTACACAGATTGCATTTTATAGCATAAGGAAGTTGGTGATGATTTTGACAATATTGTGTGTGTGACGATTTTTCCTCAAAATATATTAATGATCCAAAAGTTCGCAAAGTTGGTATTTAATACTCTTATATAATTTGAAACAACATTTTGACTATATATGATAAACCGGATGTAGTACTTCATTTGAAGCTCTAACAGATTTTTCAGGAAAAAACGTAATAAAATGTAATCCAAAATTTCGTATTACAAACTTTTCTGTTTATTGGAACAACAAAGTAGATTTTGTTTACAAACGATCAATCGGAAGTGAAACTTTACTTAAAGCTCATTGCTATTTTAAACATGGAATTGGCGGGAGGTCATGTGCTGGCCACATCAGATTTTTTTATATATGTTATGTATAACAATATTCTTCAAAACATATTAAAGTATGAACAACATTGTAGGTTTACCATAGAAGATAAACATTAAAATGTATGAAAAAAAATAGGTTTTTTGGATTTTTAAAATTGTTCTCGAAAGTTTTTTTTAATTTTCACATATTTTGTTCCTTATATTGTTATAAATTTTTTATGCAAGTTTAATAAAAAAAATACGTTTTGAACTGGAGATATATTGAAAATAATATTTAAAATCTTTTTTTAGGTATATAAATAAATGCAAATATTATTGAAATTATTTTATTTTGATGACAAAATGTCTCCTTTTTATTCGTGTATACAAAGAAATCATATTACATCATACAATTTTAAATAAAAAATGAAAAACCTTTTTGGTAATTTTGAATTTCGCGGGCTGGGGTACCATTTCACCTTAAATTATATATATGTTAGTTCAAGGACACTGTAATAGGTTAGCGCCAATTCAATAGCACCATCTCTTGAGCGTTGGTGCAGACATGCCGGACCCATACATTCTGTCGTGCTGGTAAAAATTGGCTACGAGCTATGAAAAATACTGTTTTCAATATTTTTTATATACAACCGGTTAATAATTTTAACTTTATTCTTATCAAAATCATAACTTAATGTGCTTCATTATTTATCGAAGGATATAAAGTACTCCCTAGGGAAATAATCTGCTCCCTAGGGAAATAAAGTGATTCAAGTCCATTGTTAATTGATATTAACAGATAAGAAATATTTTCAATTATATTTATTTTGGAAAAAAATATAATGATTTTTATAAAATTAAATAGTTTTTCATTCTTCTTCTTTTCCGTTTGTATATAAAATATTGTATATAATACGGGAGTAACACTGTCTTTATTTGCCTCAAGCAATTGCATCCCTCGGGCTACGCCCTCAGGATTCAATCTTCGCTCTCGACAAATAATGACGAACTTTACTCCCTTGATATATAAACTACTATTTTTTTTTTTATAGAAAACCTGTTATAATAAAAATGTGTTATTTATTTTATTCAATTTTGACATTTTAAACTGTCATTATTAACTCCATGGCAACAACTATAAGTAACATTTTATTCACAGGCGAATTAATAGTATATTATACACCAAGGTTGAGAAGATAATCATTATTGACCTAGCGCCAATATTGTAATTCGAGGGCGAAGACCGAGGGATACAAGGCGCCTGGTCAATAATGATCTTCTCAGCCGTGGTTTATATACTATTTTTTTCACTACTAGCACATAAATCCTATTTGAATTTTTTTATTGATAATAACAATAATTTTGACATGAATAATTACGTTACTTATTTGTTAATATCCACAAAAACAAAGTAGGCTGCATTTGTTTTTATCTGACGTTTAGCTCATTTCGCTGGTTTGATAAGTTCACTTATGGACCTTGATCCTTGATTTGTATTTGATTTAATTATTTAATAAAAACACTTTCTGCTGTTACAGTCAATAGCCTTATTAGTTTATTATTATTTTTAAATAAATCTACTGAAATGTATTTACCTACAAATATAAAAAAAATAGTGATAGTGAATAGTGAAAACAGCACAGTGGCCAGGCGAGGCGGCAGCGTAGGTCAATTTAAAATTAAGCGGCAAATTTAAATTATAAACTTTTCTTGAGTTTAATGAGTTAAATAATAATAATAATAATCTTTCTTCTCATGAATAAACATTACCTTAGCTCACTTGGTATGTAAATATCTATTAATACATAACTTTTCATGAAGAATAACATATAAAAAGAAATGAAAAATAGTGGAAACCCCTAAAACTTTTAACATCTCATTCAAAGTAAATACTGATTTTCATGTTTCATAAATACTTGTTTATGAAATAGTTTCTTAAATATGTGAATATTACCCTCATTGTGTACGCGAAGACATGATTCGAAAACGATATGACAACATACCGAGTTTCCACTTGAAATCTGTTATAGGGACTACAATGTTAATTTTTATTTTATTTTGCTGTAGGTAGTTACTTATTAATTTTAGACGAAAATGTTTAAAATACAACTTTTAGATAATAAAATTCTACATTGTGCATTTTGATGCATTTATTTGTAATTTTATGTCAATTCCATGGCTATTACGAGCAAATGAGCAATATTTATACAATAGGAGATTTACATGACTTCATTTAGTATTTTTGCTGCTAGGTGGCAAAGCGTCGATGTTTGGTATTAAAAAAAAAGTAAAATGTTAATTAAATATTGTTGAGATGAAGACGGAATAAAAAAATGTGGCTCAAAATCTACTGGAAATAAAGATTATTTTAACAAAAAAGCAAATATATCAGATTAAAGAAATTTTGAATTGATATGAACTATTTCAGAGTTACATTTTTTATTATTGCAATTAAAATTATGGAAAAATAAACATTTAAATAACTTGTTATGTGACATTAACATACCTTCGGTGGCAACAATATTTATTTTAAATCACTGCCAGACATAGATATGATAAAAATTGCCAAATTATATTCCATGTATTTAATCCGTATGTAATATTATTTAATAATTGTATAAAAAGTTTCATTTTGCAAAAATGTTATTTTGTAACATACATAAAAATATTACTTGTATATGGATGTGCCTGATTTTGTGTAATAAACAAGACAGTCTATTTACTTTTTCAAATAAATATGACATAACCATACGAACTGTCATACCAAATTTCATCCAAATCGAATAAAGCGTTCTGTTATTATAAGCAAAATTAATTTTTTTTCGAAGAACTTTGAAGCAGAATTCTGGCTAAATGGTACACTTTCCGGTAGAAGCAAGTTTAGTTAAATCGTCTTATTTTAGCCTCAGGAATCTGTGGTTAAGCCATGTCCCCCTATTTACATATACATTCTGTATATCGGGTGTTTTTTTATTTTTCAAGGTGTTCTTAGGAGATTAACATGTTAACAGTTTTTTGAAGACTGTTATCCCCCGTTTTATTTTGATTGACAACTATGGTTGTAGTATCAACAGAAAGATAAAAATTTCTTACATCAAATGGTACCAAATACATCATGTAACTTATGTAATATATTAGTCTCATAAAGTAATAATTACATTTATTCAATTTCCTATTAAAAGTGAGCAATTGCATTTGTACAAAAAAGATAAAAGTTTAACTTATGTGTCAAAATTTGTTAACCTACAATTTGTGTAAATATTGTTATAATTTCATTAATTTAATTTTTGCCAGGCATTTTCCTGTTACTGTTCTATAAATACCTTGAAAGAAAAAAACTGATGTGGCAAGCACAATACCTCCCGCCATATTAGTTTTATTAATTTAAGTACATGTATTGATGCTGGAAATTTTGTTTTGCTCCTTTGCATTCGTATAATATAACTATAACTATTGTTTTATTTAATATTTTCTTTTTAAAATGATACCGTTATTAATCTGAAATCTGAACTTCGTAACCAAGGAATTGTGTTTATCTTTAAAACATAGGCTCCGGGATTTCTGAAATAGATTATTTTATTAATTTATAGTAAAATGATTATGCAGAAGACTCACGTCATCAAATACTGTATATACTAAAGTAATAAATATAGGATTATGGGGTTCCGTGGCCTCGTGCCAGAGTGTCTGGTCGCGAACCTGGAGGTACCGGGTTCGAGCCCGACCGACGCCAAATATTTCGAATTTTAAATGGCACAAAAGTGACCCCTGTGGTGCACTCTCCACGCCAGCAATGAGTAAGCGCCCTCACGGTACAAATATATCATCATCATTACGGATATCTGCGATAAAGTAGATTGCCACACCCCAAAAATGGGTAATATGCCGTGATGATATATTTATATTTATTTATTTACTAAAGTAATAACGTCATAAATTACTACGTTTACATGGGATACTAATTTATAGGGCGCGAACAGTCATGTGATTTTAGGCGCTTTCCTTTTACTTACGGGTGTAGCACTATGCAGCACTTATCTCCCCTATTGTTGTTCCTTTTAAATTGGGTAGACTACTCTTATCTAGCCGGTTACCTTGTCCTTGCTCCCGCAAAGCACCAAGAAAATTGTCGAGTGAACTGATCACGCTTGCATATTTTACACGTGTTTGTTTCTGTTATTTGATTTGACGTTTTGTTAGATTACCGGTTTTTGATTTTTTAATTACTAATCCTCAAAAACGTAAACACGACGTTAGATAAAAATAACTTGTCAATATCATTCGCTGACAGACGTCAAATATATCTTCTTACTTCTTTTATTATGTTCAGGGGGAGTTGCGGATCAGTTCAGTTCTACTCACCTTTTTTGTGCATGTAAAAGGAAGGCAGATATGGGGGGCCCGTGTCAGAATGATGGTAGTAATTATGTACATAGATGTCAAATGTCATTATTTTTCATTCCAAATTTCATGATTTTCAAATTCTATGTGATTTGTTATGATTATACTTCATTTCACGTAAGAAAAATAGTGACGAGAAAATAGGTGCAGTTTGATCTTGTTTTTTGATTGGATAATACTCCAACATTCCCGTCACTATTTTCTTACGTGAAATGAAGTATGTGTATTGGTTAACCTATTTTTATTGTTAATTTTTTTGACATACTATAAAAAATATGAAAATGTAAAATAGTCAAATAAATACTAAAAAATATTATTTAACTAGGCAAGAAAAATTGCCCACACACCTAGAAAATCTTGAATAAAAAATTATGACATTTGTAAGGTATGTACAGGTGTCTCATTTTCGATGGTCAACTTTTTGAGAAAAGTATAATAGTCACCACAGGAATTTTCGATCTTCTTTTGTTTCTGAGTTACAGGTATAAACTTGTTTTTCGCTCGTTTCGAAAATATCTCATAACTTATTTATTATGGAAGTTAGAGAAAAATTGTTTGAACAAATTTTGTACGGTTTTTTAGGTAAAATAAAATGGCGTAATTAGATTTTTCAAAAATTTTAATAGCTTCAAAATTATAATATTTATGCTAAAACGTGTCCTCTATGCTTTACAAAATATTTCAATCACTTTTTTGTGTATCTTTACTTCACTGCTCATTATCTTGATACAACTGAATATATAGTGTATTAGTCCAGGGTACAGAACCCTTTTTGTCAAATTATTAACACTCGTCTAAAACTTAGTGAGTGGTTTCATTTTAACGTAACCTACAACTTTTTTATCTACGAAAATTCTCGGAAATGGGCAGTTTTCAATCTGGAAATCGGAAAACACGTCAATTTAACGATGTACTAAAAATGTAAGATCAATCCTTTGCTTTCTACTTTAATCGTAAGATAATTTGATAATAAAATCGAAAAAAAATTGGCCTACAAAAATATTGGTTCATTTGCCGAGACCTACACATCCAACATGTCAAAATAACGATGGTATGAAAATTTATCAACAACCAGCTGATTTTCACGCAATTGTTTAATAAATATGAATACTATGAAATGGTCATACTGGCCTATAATAGGGTATTCTCTCATGATTGCAAATATTAAAAATTTATTAAAAATATTAAAGTTGGTAGGTAAACAAGAGGAATAAAACAAAAAAAAAAAACACATTATAAATTGATTGTTGCAAAAGATATATAAAGCATTAAAATTTTGATGACGGACTAATTGTACTATCAATGGAAGATCAGTTGAAATCATATACCTATTAACTAATATATTGCGGATCCTTTGCTTTTTTTGAAGGAAACAATGTGAAATGGAAATATCATTTCTGCATAAGTCTATCTCACACAAACACCCAACCGTGAATTATGCGCATGCTTGGAAACCTTGACTACTATTGGCTAACGAGGAAATCATGATCACTTTTTGCGAATCACAGAGTTCTGTTTATTAACGACTAACGCGAGAAATTTTAAATTTAAATTTGAGAAATTAAACAATGTACCCACTATTTATTTTGTATGTAAATTCCATGTTCTTCTACAAGGCGCAACTTTCTGCGGACTCCTATCATTAGGGTTTGGACGGCATTTAAATCGATTTCTCGGACTTTTCTATATACTCTGCGTCAAAGATCCTCCTCATTTTGGGCTTCCCTTCCTCCATCGTAAACTTTACGAGATAAAAGAGCCTAAAAATCTTCTATGAGACGAGCCTGGGGAAGGTTAGGGGGATTGTCATTCCTCGGAGCAAATGATATGTTTCGGTCTGCTAGCCAAGTTTGAGTGTCTTGCATAGTGACAAGATGCGTGGTCTGGCCAGAACATAATATCGCCCCCAGCATGTTCCCCTTCAATAAAATTAACCAATATCTTTAGGCAATCATAGATGTACCTTTGGCTATCCAGTGCTTCACCTCTTACTCGGCCCACATAAAGCCTGGATACACCCCTTATGGAAATGGCGCACCAAGCGAACACCTTATCTGCGAATTTTGCTTTTTGTTTATATCTGACATTATTATTGTTATCAGTATAAAAACCATCATTTCGGAGTTACTCAGAGTGAAGTATATCGGGATTCTGGCTAGTTATTTGGCGGTATATTTTGAGGCTTTCTTTCGTTTTCTGAATTTTTGACCATTCCGTGACAGTTCCCGCGATATGGTGTCCTTGGATGTTCGACACTGGCGTGCTAGTTTTCTTAATGAAATACCAAGTCTGTTTTTCGCTCTTCTTACTAGTGCTTCGGCTCTTACTTTGGTAAAAATTCTAGGTCTTCCACTTTTTGGCAGGTTAAACAAGGAATACCTTGCTCACATTCAGCAATTGTCCGATAAATGGTTCTTCGGGATATATGTTGATTTTCAAAAATTCGTAATATTTCGGCTTTAGGAACTTGCCCAACTAAATTATATATACTCTTTTGGGTTTCTAATTTGTAAGCCATATCTACATAAATGACTGACAATATTGAGTTGTCAAAGTTAAGATAAGATGTTAAACTAAATTTTTGTTTCCATAGCAACTTGTGATTCTCTTGTTATTACTGATTTTATAGCATCTGAAATTTGTGCCAAAACTTATGAGACATACGTTAATAATAAAAAAATCTGTTGTGGCCAGCACAAAACCTTCCGTCAATTCGATGTATTTTGTATATATCCCATACCAAAAGTTCCTTGAAAAAGATTCTGTATATCCTATAAAATTGTAACACGAACACACTATTTTTTACAAATTCTATACCGAAAGTTCCTTCCCCTATTTTATTAGGGGTCGCTGTTTCTTACTCTTCTCTTTTAATCATTCCTGTCCAACGCATCTTCTTCACACAATTCTTCCTCTCTCAAATCTTCTGCTACACAGTCCTTCCATCTTCTTCTCTTTGGAGGGACACTCTATCACATTCACACATAACTTTCTGACCCTATACTTTCAACTTTGGTTTTGCATTTGTCACTGACATCTGTCAATTAAATTTTTCTGAATATATCGTTGTTTCCATAATTTTAACAAAGCTGACTAATTTTTGAAAGTTAATCACTCTTAATGTCTCTATAACTCTATATCTATTGAATATGAACGAAACTGTATAATCAAACCGTATAGAGAAGAAGATATTTTTTCATATTGATAATCACAAAATGTCGAAAAATAATATTTAACTGCGTTTTTTCAAGAAAAACTGTTAAAAACTTCAAATAAGGGTACTTCCGGTGGATCAATTATAACCAAAATCTAATCAGCTCTTCATATGGATGTAAAGAAGAGGAATACGAAAGAATTATATTTTTTAGAATTGTAGTATTGGAGTTATCGTCGGAGAAAAATTCGTCACACACAGACATACATACACACACACGGACATACATACACACACACGGACACACACACACACACACACACACACACACACACATACAGACATCATCTTAAAAATAGTAAATTCGTATTCTAGGGGCCCTAAAACGTGCTTATTCATTAAAAACTCACCAGCGATTTTTTTGACCAAAGACAATACCTTCCTTACCTAAAGGTGACGGAAGGTAAAAACATTGACATATTCTAGTGCTAAATTTGAATTAAATAATTTACTTTGTTGTACTGTAAAAATAATAGGAATACAATCTGGTCAGGATTAATTTATTTAGGTGACAATAAATTACTGTATGAAACACAAAGCAAATGCTTTCGAAGTGCAACTACAAACAGAAATGAAATCAAACGTCAAAGTCAAACCATGTGCTCGCTGCATCACCAGAGCAGCGTTCAAAACCAAGAATACCGAGTTTTGGCGTAGAGTATGATGTGTTGTGTTTTGGAACGAATGAGAGTTTTGTTGAAGTAAAAAATTGAAAATAAATTAAAAATAATTTTATAAAACTAACAAAACTACTTGTAATTACAACATTAATGTCAAGCCCGTAATAAAAGAGCTTTTATGGAGCACTCTCCTCAATATACTGTGAAAGTATGCTCCATAAAAGCGCTTTTATTATAAAAGTATGCTACGCCAACGTATTTACTTATGTTTATTTTCAACCAAAAGCATGTTTTCTTCCTCAAGAAGGCAAATTACTTTCATATGTTGAGAATCGTGAGCATCTACGTTTGAAAATAATGTGGAGTAATTTCTATACCCTCCTCGTTAGTAGAGTAAGTAGAACATCACTTTGGAGTAACCTCTGGCTGTTTTGGAACAGGTTGAGTAATCTCTGAGAGTAAGGTTATTAGTTTTGAAACGACTTTGAATAATTTCGTACTCTAAGAGTAGGATTTTGGAACGCAGCCCAGCCAGCGACGCTGTCAGCGTTATCCAATAGTAGTCAAGATTTCCGAGCATGCGCATAATTGCCGATTGGGTGTTTGTGAGAGATACACTTATGCAGAAATGATATTTCCATTTCAGTGTTTCCTTCACCTATTCTTATGGGAAAGATACGAGCATTAGCAATATATTAGTTAATAGGTATATGGTTGAAATCCCTACTCCATGTTTAAATGTGGTAACCAGTGGCGTGCAGTGAGTTTTGGGGAAGGGAAGCGCTCGATGTATTAATAAAAATTACATTTGAAATAGACTGAATATCATTTTTAATTATATTTTATAATCCTATGAATACTTTCGATTGCTCTAAATGTAATTTTAATTGAGTAAATAAAGGAGTTCAATATAATTTCCACGATTATCTGACCATAAAGATTCAGAATGTCCTCTAAATGCTAATTCTTGTTTTGATAAGAAACGCTCTACGTCAATTAATTTACAAACAATGTACCTATTTGCTGTCACAGTTTTATTATATTTTTCAATATTAATTTTGAACTGATTACCTACTTAAATTAAAATTCAATTCTATTTTGATTTCCGAATTGTTTGACACAGGAATCAATGTGATGCTGATAACATTCATGCCTCTTTTTTGCCTTGCTCAAATTGTTTAAATCACTAAAGCCATTTTTATTCCATACATTTATATCCTTTGAAAATAATAAACATGGCCAACAAAAGAATTTTCGAAAATGAGCACATCCACAAATCCATGATATATCAGATCAGAATACACTTTTTTTTTTTTTTAATAAAATGACTTACAAATGATTTAGCCTGAGTTGTTATGTTTAAAATGGGTGTAAGTTTTTTATTTTTAATAATGGTATCTGGTATCCTTTCCTGAATAAGATCGCGAACCAAAACTGATCTTTAATAGAGTCTCAACTATACAATTGCAGGAATTATTCTCGCAATTATTTTCTATGGCCATTATTAATTATACAATGCATAAAGAGTACTTTGCAGCTCTATTTAATGCTAAAAACGCAATGTATTAGACAGGCTGTACAACATGGAAACGATTTTGAAAGCGCTTCCACAAGTAGTAGAGTGCGACCGACTAGCACAGAACGCGCATGCGCCAAGTACAGTACAGCAGATAGGCAGGCAATGGAAGCGATATTCAAGCAGTGACCTCTATATACAAAATGGACCGGCGGCTTGAATAACTTGCGTGTATCCACCGAGAATACCACCCGCCTGACTGGTGGGGTGTCTTCTCTCTCTAACTTTCGTGTATAGTTGGACCAAGCAAATATGCGAAAATGTATTTAAACTTTCTTCTTCATGTTCATCGTTAATTCGTCGTACTGTTACTAGCTGACGCATGCGTACTTCTCACTGTTAGAAAGAGATAGCCACCCCCCCATGACAGTTGAGTGGATACAGCTCGCGCCGCTGTAAAGAGATAGGAGTCGCCGGTCAATTTTGTATATAGAAGTCACTGGTGTGCACAGCTCTTCTCGCTTGAGGTCGAGTGCATACGGCAGCAGAAAGATGATAACGCAGGGGCGCAAATTTTTGAACAATTTATAATCATAATTTATGTAATATTGGATACAGTGTTTATGAAAATTTATATAATATAATTAATAAATATTAATCAATGAAAAATTATATAAATTAAAAAACTCCAACGCATCCATGGACGGCACGCCACTGGTGGTAACACACCGCACAAGCGCCACTACTTGTTTGAGAATGTCAAAATGTTTTCCTAGTACAAAGAAAAATATGTAATCAATTACGTAGATTAATTATCTTATAATTTTCTTCAGTTTTTTGGTAATAGTATGTAAGATTGTAATGAAATATTTTTTATTTCCTGCCTTTTTCAATACTTGGTCAACACCTTCTCAAAAAGCTATGAACCACTGATTGTACACCACTGGTACTGACAACTAGTACGTCACTATCACGTGACACAACAAAATCAAACTTTAAAAATTAATATCTCGCTTATTAAACGGAATTTTTAACTCGGGTTTTCACAGGTACTCTTAGATATACCTATTCTTTAAGAAAAAAAATTGAAAAAATAATGAGATAATACCCTATTTTCATGGCCAGTTTTTTCAGACCTACGCCCTAAACATGTCAATTTTACGATAACCCTTTTACTGATTAACACTTGTAGGCCACGAAGCACACATGATAGGTGAGCTATTTTGTGATTAAGTAATGTAGTGGTCTACAGAAATATTGGGTCGTCGTATCGCTTAACCTACAAAAAAAACACAAAAATTAAATTTTTATGATTCCGTATATAAAAAAAATTAACGTTATTAATTACTTCGTATTAATATTAAAATTTTATACAAAATTCAAAAATGTCATAACAAAATTAATATGGGTATCATTTTAATGATTTTTTAATACAGAATGGAATACCAGGCCTATGTTTTTTAATAACAATGAAATTTTAGAATCATATTATTCCAAATTATTTTAATGATCATTTTATAACTTCAGTTCGTAACTTAACATTGAATAGTGTGCCTAGTTACAACTCTATTATCAATAATAACACTGCCACAATTTTCCTTGCCCCTGTTAATGAGACTGAAATTTTTAATATTCTAATTGAAATTTCTAAAAAAAAATTCAGCTGGAATTGACAACGTGCCTTGTTCACTGGTACTTTTTATTGTTGACGAAATTATTTATCCTCTGACCTATTTAATAAATGAATCGCTAAATAACGGTGCTTTTCCTGATCAGTTCAAAACATCACTAGTCACTCCTGTGCATAAAAAAGGAAACAAAAATTACATTGAAAATTATCAGAAGTAATATCACAAGACCTCCTGATTTTATTGATAAATTTTTATTTTGCACAATTTTTTTTTTGCTTAGTAACAAACACGAAAGCAAACTGCATGGTAAATCCCGATTCCGAAGGAGGAGGGGTTTTACCTAATGTCAGTTTGCTTTAGTGATTTTGCTTAAAAGCAAAAAAATGCGTGCTTAAAAATAAAAGTTTATCTGAGAAAATCTGAGAGGTCGTGTGGTATTTGGTGAGATAAATTTCAAAGACAACGCAAAATGAAACTTGACACATTAATTGTCACATTGACAGTTATAAACAATAATAACTGTTTATTTACTTGGTAGCGGAAAATTATCGGGGTAACGGGGTTTTATCAGTATAATACTGTTCCCATTGGTTGAATTTTCAAGTGTTTTGCATCATGATTGGTTAAAAACTAGTCGTTGGAATTTATCGACCTATATCCATTGTTCCCGCATTTTCTAAAGTTTTTGAGAAAGTCATGTACTCTCGCATAATTGAATTTATAAATTCACATGAAATATTATCATCCTCGCAATTTGGCTTCTGTAAAAACAAATCTACTACACATGCCTTATTTTTCAGTCTTGGCAATGTTCTTGATTACCTTGATAAAAAATTCCATACCGCTGAAATTTATTTTGATCTAGCTAAAGTCTTTGATACCATCAATCACGGTATATTGGTTGATAAGCTGTCTGATTATGGTATTCGTGGTAATGCTTGGAACTGGTTAAAATCTTACTTGCAAGATAGGTCTCAAGTTGTCTGTGTTAATTTTGACGAGAAAAAGTACTTTTCTGATTTTCAATCTTCATTAACAGATGTCCCCAAGGAAGTGTTCTTGGCCCCCTACTCTTCCTCTTATATATTAATGACCTTCCAAATATGTTTAAAAATGTTGATATTTGTTTATTTGCTGATTATACATCCTTTATCGTCTCTGCTTTGAGCGTACCAGAACTTAATAATAAAATATAAGAATGTGTCAATATTATGAATTCTTGGTGCAAAGATAATGCTGTAGTCCTAAATGCTGACAAAACACAGTTAGTACAGTTTATGTTAAGGGGTAATACTTTTAATATTTCAGCCCAATTTGATAATGTTACAATCACTCCAATAGTCTCAACTAAAACCTTAGGGATTCATGTAGACTATAATTTTCAATGGGTTCATCACACCCAGTATCTTATAAAAAGACTTAACTCGTCATGTCACGTTATAAGACGCTTGCGAAATTATGTCAATATAGACTTACTTAAACTGTACTATTCCGCACATGTCTTTAGTATTTTATCTTACTGCATAATTTGCTGGGTTAACTCCACACATTCTATCAATGTTTTTAAAGTGCAGAAAAGTATTGCAAGAGCCATGGTTGCATGTACTCCCAATACATCGTGCAGAGATATCTTCCCACATCTTGGATTACTTACCCTTCCTTGCATATATATTTACGAGTGTGCTCTTTTCATAAAAAAAATCCTTCGTCTTTCCTTACAGTCAAACAGGCTACTGGATTGTACAATACTCGTAATATTAATAATTTATTCATTCCAAAATTTAGTACAAGTAACTTTCATGACAATATTTCTTATATGCCAATTAAAATTTATAATAATTTGCCGCACAATCTGAAAGCTATTACTAGCATATTTTCTTTCAAATTAAAACTAAAAAAATTTTTGATCGAAAAGTGTTTGTATTCTATAGACGAGTTTTTCAACAATTAAATATCTTCAGGCCACATTTATTTTATTTAACTTTTTTATATACAAATTTATTTGCTTTATGTTTTTATTATGTAAATATTTTCTCTATTGATTACTTGCTATTTATTTACTGTCTTGTATACCTTTATATTTATATATGTATTTATTCTATTTCATTGACAAGCCAATTGTAATACCGTGTATTACTATGTGAATCTTATGGCAAATAAATATTATTATTATTACCTAAAACTCAATTCTGTTTGAGGGGCGATCCTTAGATAATGATACTTAGGTATTGATTCTTACGCATCTATTTCAAATTTCATAAGGGTTTGACGTAATAAAAACTATATACCGGGTGTAACAGAAACAAGTACATTCATTTTACTCAATGATAAAACTCATCGAGAGCAACAATATTTCATAGTAACTTTTCTTTGTAAACCTTTTAGATATTGTGTTAAAAATCTTCAAAGTTTGTCACAAATTTCATTACCTGTCTAAAAATACTAAAAGAAATTGATAATTTTTAAAAGATTACTAAGAAATATTGTTGCTCCCGACGAGTTCTGTCAATGTCACTTACTAATTCTGCTTCACCTATATATGTCACGAAAGTGGAATATTTGTTTTAAAAAAAAAAATTGCAATTTCGAAAAAAGTTACTAAGAAATATTGTTGCTCTCGCCGAGTTATGTCACTGGTTAAATTTAATGTACTTATTTCTGTTACATACTGTATATAGAAATAACAACATGTCATTATATTATCCAGCTCCCAGGTCCAACTCTTTGGTTAAATCACCTCTTCATTTTATGTTTATTAGTTACAATATTATTGAGCCTTACATTGATTTATTTCACAATAATATTAAAGACATAAAAAACTGTTTAACTTATTTCACTTGAATGTATCTTGTACTTTCGTAGTTTTTTCTTACCCTGTAATTGGGCATTCGCCTGTAGGGTATTGTATCAAATAAATAAATAAAAATAAATAAATATTCCAAGAACATTACGCGGAAAAATTAAAATTCTTTTAGTATGTTTTTTTATTTATTTATTTCATATATGACCCATTTATATTGTAGGCCACATATTTCAGCGTGTTCTACGCTTCGTTTCAAAAGAAAGAAAAAGAAGAAGAAATTGTTGTTAATCAGTAAAAGGGTTATCGTAAAAATGACATATTTAGGGCGTAGGTCTGAAAAAACTGCCCATGAAAATTGTAGGCCAGTATGTCCATTTGATTGTACTAATATTTATTAAACAATTACCTGAAAATCAGCTGGTTGTTGATAAATTTTCATACCATCGTTATTTTGACATGGTGGTGGAGATCTCGGCAAACGGCCCAATATTTTTGTAGGGCAATTTTTTATTTTATTATCAAATTATCTTACGATTGAAGTAGGAAGTAAAGGGTTGGTCATATCTTTTTAGTACATCGTTAAATTGACGTGTTTTCCGATTTCCAGATTGAAAACTGCCCATTTCCGAGAATTTTCGTAGATAAAAACGTTGTAGGTTACGTTAAAATGAAGCCACTCACGAAGTTTTAGACGAGTGTTAATAATTTGTAAAAAAGAGTTCTGTACCCTGGACTATATTCCATTAAGAACTGCCACAATTGGGATCTCGATAACTATGAGATACGATGTCGATTAAATGGGACTTTTGGTGCGCCTTGAAGGGCCCATTTCAGATGTGTTTTTGTTTTTTTTTTCCAAAAATTCTCATAGGGCACTAGATAATGACGGATAACTGAATTTTGATGATTATTTCTTTTTTCAATAACTTCTAACTATTAGTAATCGAGAAAAATGTTGCAAATATAAAAATTAAATATTTTCATTACTTAACCAGTAGCATGCGAAAAAAATCATATCCGTGAATTTTCGAGGTATAACACAAACTTATATTTATTTTTATTAAATGAGCTTTTGTGTAAATTAGTAAGTAATAATGAAAAATATTATTTGTCAAAAATTTTTTTTTTACATTGAAAAAAGTATAAATTTTTTATATCGAATAATTACTATTAGGAAAATTAGGTTGCGAAACTTATTTTGTATCAAATCATAACTTAAATAACTGGTAATACCGTACCGTAGAAACGTCAAAAATAACGTGCACTTTAAAGTCACGTGACAGCCCGAGTGCGCATGCGTACTAATAAGGTTCACGTTATATGAATAAGGAGACACGTTATGTGCAATGGAATAGCGAGCGTTTAACGTCACACGTTCTGTATCTTTTGAGGTTTTATTTCGGTGAAAGTGTGGATGTAACATCGTTTGTGTTGCTTTTAGCGTTAACGTTAACGTGAATACTCTAATTAAATGCGGTAAACATTAAGGAGTTATTGCAACTTCTAAGATGAAAGAACATAAACGTTAACCTTATGTAGAAAACACATTATTTTAGAAATAAAGAACTTTCAATTTCAATGTTTACCGCATTTAATTAGTGTATTCTCGCTAACGTTAACGCTAATAGCAACACAAACGCGACATCCACTCTTTTCACCGAAACATAACCTCAAAAGATACAGAACTTGTGACGTTAAACGCTCGCTATTCCATTGCACATAACGTGTCTCCTTATTCATATAACGTGAACCTTATTAGTACGCATGCGCACTCGGGCTGTCACGTGACTTTAAAATGCACGTTATTTTTGCGTTGAAGCTGCAATAACTCTCTATTGAAGTTCTTTATTTCCAAAATAAAGTGTTTTCTACATAATATTAACGTTTACGTTCTTTCATTTTAGAAGTTGCAATAACTCCATATTAAATGTAGATTACGTACCCGTAGAAACGTTATTAGAGAGTTATTGCAGCTTCAACGTAAAAATAACTAGCACTTTAAAGTCGTGTCACAGCCCGAATGCGCATGCGTACTAATAAGGTTCACGTTAAATGAATAAGGAGACACGTTATGTGCGATGGAATAGCGAGCGTTTAACGTCACACGTTGTGTATGGGTTGAGGTTATGTTTCGGTGAAAAGTGCGGCTATTACTTTGTTTGTGTTGTTTTTAGCGTTAACGTTACCGTGAATACAATAATTATATGCGGTAAACATCGAAAATGAAAATCCCTTATTTTTAAAATAAGGTTTTTTCTACATAACGTTAACGTTTACGTTCTTTTATCTTAGAAGTTGCAATAATTCCGTATTTTCTGAGTTGTAGGTCACGTTACGTTATACGTAACTAAGGTTCGCTAACTGCCAATTATCTAGAAACTTATGGCACATCAGATGACCAAATTTATCCAATAGTGTCAATCGAAATTTGGATTTTCTGTATATTTAATGTATCTGGAGGTTTGACAAAGAATTGTTTTATGTTCTTATATAGCATGTTATCTACATATATTTTGATTCAGTTTGACAATCACATTGTGGATTTTTTCTTTAAAACAACCTCATGTTTCTTAATATCTTAAAAACGGTGGGATGTCGACTTAAATGTTTTATTTTATAGTATATCTAATAGCGCTGTTGCAAGAATTTTTATATGACTTCCAAGTTAAATTTGAAAATATCACGATATATCATTAGATATAATAATAATAATAATAATATATCATCACGGCATATTACCCATTTCTGGGTGTGCCAATCTGCTTTATCGCAGATATCGGTAATTAGATATTTTATAATTAAATATTGAAATTTGTGTAATATTTTGAAAAAGTTACCTGATCTGAAACAGAATGTGACGTCAGAGTACATACAGTTTAACATGTGACGAACTAAACTGTTTTCCTATTGGCTATGAATGACGTGCCGTACTTCAATTTCACAGGTGTGGGGGCTTGTTTTTCATGACTATTTTTGGCGCCAATCTTTTTATTTCTCTCTATCTCTGCTGGATAGGTGCAAATTGTTTATCCCTTTGTTAATTTCTTTTATAAAAAAAAATCTGGAAAAAGATTAGAATGTCGACTTGAAGTTTACTACATTTAATTATGGATAAGATAAACCAACGACGAAATGTAACTAGACAAAACTTCATTTGGTTTGTTTTGATTTCGGCTATCATTGACATTTAGAAAGTTTTGTAGAATATACATCAAGTTATACATACATATATTTCGATTACTGGCCAATCTGTAAGTCTTACAGATTTGTAAATCTGTAAAAATTTAGAAATCGTATCCATTTTGCATATGAGGCGCGAGCTTTGACATTTGTTTGAATGGCCCGGCCCAACAAGGTTGCCAAGAATACAGTAGTGACAGCACGCACTTTTGAATTCTAGAAAAATAAGGTATTTGTTTTCGCTTTCCGCCACGAAGCGAAAATTTGGTAGCATGCGTGTCTCAAAATATTCGCCTGCAAGCGTACGACTCGAGGCGAAAATGTCAAAGTAACGTCATTATTTTGTCACAATTCTATTCAAAGCCAATTTAAATATAATGTACACATTTATTCTATACAACTGTCATAATATTTTTTTTATTTTAATAGTATAAAATCCAAAAAAATCGAAAACAAAAAGCAAATATAAAATTCTAAAGTGCATGCTACCAAGATTCGTAAAAGTAAACTCGCATTCGCCTGCTTTCTATGATAGAATTCTAAAGTGCGTGCTACCACTGCAGCTTGTGTACCTTGCCTTTGTTGCCAAATGAATTTGAGCGTAAAATTAATTTATAAAAATATCCAATATGTTTTGTTTATTTATAAGATTATAAAAATCAACTTGTCACTCAAAAATAAAATCGCAAATGACAAATTACACTGGCCTTTAGTGATAAATTCACGAGCTATACCAAAATATATCTCTGTCTCTTTTTGGCCAGCCGAAATCAAAACATTCAGTGAAGACGGATAGGAAATATTTTGTCTAGTTTTATTTCGTCGTTGAGATAAACTATACAGTGTGTCCCATTTAGAGGTGCCACCATTGGGATCTCGAGAACTATAAGAGATACGATGCCGGTTAAATGGAACTTTTTGTGCGCCTTTGGGAGGCCATCTCAGATGTGCTTTTGTTTTTCCAAAAATTCTCATAGGTCACTAGATAAAGACGAAGAACTGAATATAGTTGATTTTTTCTTTTTCAAATAACTTCTAAACTATTAGTAATTAAGAAAAACATTTCAAATATAAAAGATAGATATTTTTATTAGCTAACCAGTGACGTACGAAATAAATTTTTATATCCGTAAATTTTCGAGATATAACACAAACTTATATTTTTTTAAATGGAACCCATATCTGATTTCAGTCTCAAAAAAATCATAATTTTTTTCTCTTTTCAATGATGTAAGTGTTATTATGTTTTATATTTGTTTTGCTCCTAAAATTTAATTTTCCTCTTTATTTTCCTGAATATTCTTATTATTTCCCAAAAAAATATTATTATTTTTATTAAATATATTGTATTTGATCGAAATAATTTGTTTTATGCCTTTATTACTTAATATTTTTATTCTAGACTCATAATTACAAATTACACCATAATGTGCCAATGGCGACCAGATACAAAATATAAAAATTTGTTTGATACGAGTTTTGAGCATAATTTTCTAACGAAATAAATTATTTAAATAGAAGGAGTATTTCTAAATAGAAATCTACCAATATTTTCAAAATAATTATAAATTTAATAAAAAATAAGGAAAAAATAATAATTTTGAAGGCAAAACAAATATAAAACATAATAACCCTTACATCGTTGAAAAGAGAAAAAAATAATGATTTTTTTGAAACTAAAATCAGATATGGGTTCCATTTAAAAAAATATAAGTTCGTGTTATATCTCGAAAATTTACGGATATAAAAATTTATTTCGTACGCCACTGGTTAGTTAATAAAAATATCTATCTTTTGTATTTGAAATGTTTTTCTCAATTATTAATAGTTTAGAAGTTATTTGAAAAAGAAAAAATCAACAATATTCAGTTTTTCGTCATTATCTAGTGCCCTATGAGAATTTTTGGAAAAACAAAAGCACATCTGAGATGGCCTCCCAAAGGCACACAAAAAGTTCCATTTAACCGACATCGTATCTCTAATAGTTCTCGAGATCCTAATGGTGGCACCTCTAAATGGGACACACTGTATACAATGTGAACCATAAAAACCGTGACAAAGGCGTTTAAGATGGGAGAAGTTTTTTTCAAATAACATCTGTCCCGTAAAAGTATAGTAGGAGTTTTTGATATTGTTAGATAGATTATTTAATTTGGCATTGGAGAGTATCTAAATACTCTTAATTTAAAGGCTTATTCCTGAAATATTTACAAAAGTAAACTATATACAATGTGAACCATGAAAACCGTGGCAAAGGCGTTTAAGATGGGAGAAGTTTTTTTCAAATAACATTTGTCCCTTAAAAGTATAGTAGAAGTTTTTGATATTGTTAGATAGATTATTTAATTTGGCATTTTAGAGTATCTAAATACTCTTAATTTAAAGGCTTATTCCTGAAATATTTACAAAAGTATAAGCTTATGTCACGATTTTCATGGTTCATACAAGATATTTATTGTTCAATATTTTCGATCACCATATACAACCCCGAAATGGGACAGACATATAATGAAAATTTTAAGTCATTTATATTTCAACTGATTGAAAACCCTTAGTTCTGTGCGACTAAACACATCAAGTTCCCGTTCTTTAAATATTTAAATTTTGTTATAATGGAATCATATATGGTGACATAAAAGTTCCGAAACTTTTTAGTCAGATCTCAAATTTTACTTTTGATTTTCAGCGAGGAAATGCGTATGCAAAGGAAAAAAGAATTAGAAAAAGAAATAAATGAGAAAAGAAGACAACGTGATTTACTAAACGCTGCAAGTCGAGAAAATCTGAACTTGCTTCTGGAATTCAAGGTAAAAAATTGTAAAATATCGGAAGTTGTTCTTTTGGATGAATTTCCAGAAGATGGGCTTTCTTTCCCCGACTTCACCCCACAACAAGAATCCAAGATTAATGAAGCCTTGAAGTCGCGAAATCCTAATCGAGTATTTGCTGATAAATACAATTTGAAAATTACTGGACATGATCTGAAAACGTTCAACGAAAAGGAATGGCTTAACGATGAAGTCATTAATTTTTATGTTAATATGATTCAAGAACGTTCACAGCAGAATAAACTTCCCAAAGTTTATTCTTTCAGCACATTTTTCTACCCTAAGCTAATATCTAGTGGATATTCTTCTCTTCGACGGTGGACAAAACGTGTAGATATTTTTTCTCATGACATTATCGTTGTTCCAGTGCATCTCGGGTTTCATTGGTGTATGGCTATAATAGACTTTCGTGATAAATCTATAAGGTATTATGATAGTATGTTAGGAAAGAATATGCAGTGTTTGAATGCATTGGAAAATTATTTACGTGAAGAACACAAAGATAAGAAAAAGTCTGAATATGATACCGATGATTGGAAAAAAATTATTATGAAAGACATTCCTAGACAGATGAACGGCAGTGATTGTGGTGTGTTTTCTTGTACCTTTGCAGAGTTTATTACAAGAAACGCGAAAATTTTATTCACACAAGAGCACATGCCGTACATAAGACGTAAAATGGTTATTGAAATAATTGAAGGGAAATTATTAACGTAAATCAATGCATAATTAACAAGACTGTTGGTATAACGAAACTTCTGGAAACATTGACGATTAAGTGCTATTTAAATTTCATTTTTTTTTTTTGTTTTTCGCTCAAATGATTTTTCCCGAACTATCCGTTTTGCTGTAGCATTATTATTTACACAGATTAACTAACAGTATCAATTATTTTAATGTACTAGTGTAAATATTTTTTATTAAATGCCTACATCAGGCAGACCAGGTACAAGTTTTGTTCAAATAAAATAGCAAAAAATGTAAAACCAAATATTTATTCTATCATTTTATATGGATACAGTTTTATTTTTTGTTGAAAAGTTAAATACAAATCATCTTAAATTTGAAAATACATAGCATTAAATATCAGTAATGTAATATTTATTTCGCATTCTTACTTTTATATTTATTTATGTGATTAATTCAATACAGTGTTTGTAAGTCTCACCTTAGTGTCACTTAATATTGTTAAATAACAGAATATGTATACTTTCGTAGTCTTTGTAAATATATTAAAAAAATTAAAATATTGAAACTATAATGTCTGTTTACATGTTGTGTCGTCTTTGTTTCAATATTCGGTGAAATAAATATACTTTAATAAAAATTATTTTATATAATGTCTTTTATTTTGTAAGATACTTTATTCTTAGTGAAAGCAACGAAGATCAAATAGCGGAAATAATTCATGTAGAAGCCAATTTTGGCACAGTTATAGGGGAAGGTGTGCTAATAACATGCTAAAAGTACTGATGGGTGGGGGTGGTCTCTGAAGGACGCTTTTTTCAGTTTTTCGTTAATAACTCAAAAACTGCTGCCTCTAGCGAAAAATGTTCATATACTAAATTAATCTACATAAAATTCTCTACAAAAAAGGTCCTATGCACATTTATGCTAGGAGCAATACTTCGTTCGTGGTAAATGGGTTGCTGCCAAGAGCTCAGCCAAGGGCGTCGCTAGCCAATTAGCTGGGGCGGGGGGCAAGATGAGAGGGAGGATGGGGAAAATATGAATTGCAGGTAAAAAGAAATCTGTCGTGGTCTGCACAATACCTCTCGCCATTTCCATTTTATGTTATATGAGTATTCGCTATCGAAAAAATTGCAGAACTTTACCCAAATATTGTTTTTTATTCTATTTGTCATGTCTTCTGCACACAAATAATTCTAATTAAGAGCCCTAATCCATATTAGTTGGCCTAGTCGCTAAAATTTTATTTTATTTAGTGCATGTATAATACAAATAATAACTAACATAATTATCGATATATTTTTTAATGTTATAGTTATTTTGTGGTTTTTGTGTTACATAGCAAGATATATTATCTGAAATAATATTTTTTTGTTTTAATGTCAAACGAACTAATTCATAGTTTTACAAACAATACAAGAAAAGCAAATAAAGTTTGAAAAGAATTGACTTAATTTGTTCGTCGGAGATTAGAAATAAAAAAACTATAAAAAATTACGGCAATTTTTAATAATAATGTTATTATTACAAATAATACTATTTAAGTCAGGGCCGGCGCTAACTTTTTTGCCGCCCCATTTATTGAAAATATAATTTTATAAATAACAGACATAACAACGAATATTATTTTAAAATTAAATAACTACTTCTACAGGCTCGCCATTAAATTCTAGGAAACTATAAGTCGGTTAAATTAAGGTAAAGTTGCCCTATTAGTACACCATTTAAAGATTTATTTGTTTTTCCCAAAAAAAAATCATAGGTCACTAGATAAATAAAAAAATCTGATTTTTATTCATGTAAATAACTACTAAAGCTAAAATAATATGGAATTTTGGTTTGCACTCTTTACAACACTTTTTTATTATATTTCGAACGACTATGCTTAATTTCTTTAATCTCTAATATATTTCGAGTTATTAGATTAAAATTAAGATTTTATATTGACGCCATATTGGATATTTACACCATTGAAAACATTTTTTTTTTGCTTATTAAGGATATAGGTTCAACTTATTAAAATCTAACAGTGATAAAAAAATTAGCATAGATATTCGAAAAAAAAAAGAAAATAAAAAAAGCATTTTAAAAACCAAAATTCTATATTATTTCAGATTTTGCAGTTACTCGCATAAATAAAAATCAGCAAAATTTGAATTTTTGCATTTATCTAGTGGCAATAATTTTTCGTGAATAACAAATATATTTTTAAAATGGTCTACGAATGGGGTAACTGTGCCCTAGCCTGATGTAACCGACTCTTATAATTTCCGGGAACCTAATAGTGAGCATCGAAAAACGGACACCTGTATATAAAAAGTTAACAATAATTCTGAATCACAGTGTCTTTGATGAAGTTCTTCAGTTTAGTAAACAAGATTTGTATCAGGTGTGGTGTAGAAAATCTTTTATACTAAACGGGTAGATTCACTATCTATCTATCTTTTATACTAAATAATTTCATTCACTATCTATATTTCTATATTTCTATATATATTTGAATTCATCACGACAATCGGGGAAATTTTATTCGTCTCTACAGCTTAAACGGTGCGAGTGATTTTAATGAAAATTTTTCTGGGATGTAGAGAATAACTCAACTTGATTTCCTGGTAATAGGTCATTTTTCTGTACGGTGCATAGTTTTTGTGTAAAAAATTTTTAAAGGTCGTATTTTGGCTTTTTGAAACAATTTGAATTCAAAAATTTAGTCTTCTTTGAAAAATTTAAGACGAAGAACGTTCCTTTGACATGTCAATCAGAACATTTAAATGGAATTATTTATAAAATAAGGACATTATGAAAAAAGTTAAATTCATAAACATACATTATGGCAATGGGCGGTTATTCCATAGTACTTTAAAAGGCCTAAAACATTATATTTAAAAATTATAATTTTTGAAGGTTCATGTCAGTGATACAAGTGCATTTCCAAAGTGTTGCCACACATCCCATAATTAACTAAGTAAAACACAAATGTTCCAATGTCAAGAATTTGACAGCTCGATCGGCTTATGTTTTTTGCTTAAAGTAGTCAGAACCATGTCGCGTTTGGTATCAAATGAAAGGTAACTTCAAGGGCTGTCATGCAGAAATGTCAAAAATTTGACAGCTCGATCGGCTTTTATTTTTTGCTTAAAGTTGTTAGAACCATGTCGTGTTTGGTATCAAATGAAAGGTAACGTCAAGGGCTGCCATGCAGAAATGTCAAAAATTTGACAGCTCGATTGGCTTTTGTTTTTTGCTTAAAGTTGTCAGAACCATGTCGTGTTTGGTATCAAATGAAAGGTAACGTCGACGGCTGTCACGCAGAAATGTCAAAAATTTGACAGCTCGATCGGCTTTTGTTTTTTGCTTAAAGTTGTCAGAATCATGTTGTGTTTGGTATCAAATGAGAGGATTGTCAAGGGCTGCCATGCAGAAATGTTAAAAATTTGACAGCTCGATCGGCTTTTGTTTTTTGCTTAAAGTTGTCAGAACCATGTCGTGTTTGGTATCAAATGAGAGGGTTCGTCAAGGGCTGATATGCGGAAGTGTCAAAAATTTGGCAGCTCGATTGGATTTTGCTTTTTGCTTAAAGTTGTCAGAACTATGTCGTGTTTGGAATCAAATGAAAGGTAACGTCAAGGGCTGTCATGCAGAAATATCAAAACAGGTTGCGTGGGCAGTTTGAGTGAGCAGGTTGCGTGGGAATTTTGGGTGGGCAGGTTGGGTCGGCAGGTTGCGTGGGCATTTTGGGTGGGCAGGTTGCGTGGGCAGTTTGGGTGGGCAGGTTGGGTGGTCAGGTTGCGTGAGCAGTTTGGGTGGACAGATTGCGTGGGCATTTTGGGTGGGCAGGGTGCGTGGGCAGTTTGGGTGGGCAGGTTGCGTGGGCATTTTGGGTGGGCAAGTTGCGTGGGCAGTTTGGGTGGGCAGGTTGCGTGGGCTGTTTGGGTGGGCGGGAAAAATATTTTCAAAGACTCTTAGCGTTAGCACTTTGCGTTTAAATTGTTCCTAGACGGATCGGACGTATGTAAAACTATTATAAAACACTATCGGCGGAGCCCTAGGGAATACTCGGCGTAGCCGAGTTTTCGCTAGTATATATATATTTTCTTTAATCATCATGACGATCTGGGAAATTTTGCTCACCTGTACAGACTAAACGGTGCGAGTGATTTTAATGAAAATTTTTCTGGGATATAGAGCATAACTCAACTTGATTTCCTGGTAATAGGTAATTTTTCTGTACGGTACATAGTTTTTGTGTAAAAACTTTTTAAAGGTCGTATTTTGGCTTTTTGAAACAATCAGAACATTTAAATGGAATTATTCATGAAAAGAGGACAATTTGAAAGAAGTTAAATTCATAAACATACATTATGGCAATGGGCGGTTATTCCATAGTATTTTAAAAGGCCCTAAAACATTATATTTAAAAATTAAAATTTTTGAAGGTTCATGTCCGTGATACATGTACATTTCGAAAGTGTTACCAAACATCCCATAAATAACTAAGTAAAAAAAAATATTCCAATGTCAAAAATTTGACAGCTTGATTTTTGCTTAAAGTTGTCAGAACCATGTCGTGTTTGGTATCAAATGAGAGGTAACGACAAGGGCTGTCATGCAGAAGTGTCAAAAATTTGACAACTCGATCGGCTTTTCTTTTTTGCTTAAAGTTGTCAGAACCATGTCGTGTTTGGTATCAAATGAAAGGTAACGATCAAGGGCTGTCATGCAGAAATGTCAAAATATTGACAGCTTGGTCGGCTTTTGTTTTTTGCTTAAAGTTGTCAGAACCATGTCGTGTTTGGTATCAAATGAAAGGTAACGTCAAGGGCTGTCATGCAGAAATGTCAAAAAATTGAAAGCTCGATCGGCTTTTGTTTTTTTGCTTAAAGTTGTCAGTACCATATCGTGTTTGGTATCAAATTAAAGGTAACGTCAAGGGCTGTCATGCAGAAATGTCAAAATTTTGACAGCTCGATCGGCTTTTGTCTTTTGCTTAAAGTTGTCAGAACCATATCGTGTTTGGTATCATATGAAACATAACGTCAAGGGCTGTCATTCAGAAATGTCAAAAATTTGACAGCTCGATCGGTTTTTGTTTTTTGCTTAAAGTTGTCAGAAGCATGTCGTGTTTGGTATCAAATGAAAGGTAACGTCAAGGGCTGTCATGCAGAAATGTCAAAAATTTGACAGCTCGATCGGCTTTTGTTTTTTGCTTAAAGTTGTCAGAACCATGTCGTGTTTGGTATCAAATGAAAGGTAACGTCAAGGGCTGTCATGCAGAAATGTCAAAGATTTGTTTTTTTGCTTAAAGTTGTTCGAACCATTGACAGCTCGATCGGCTTTTGTTTTGCGTGGGCATTTTGGGTGGGCAGGTTGAGTCGGCAGGTTGCGTGGGCTGTTTGGGTGGGCATATTGCGTGAGCAGTTTGGGTGGGTAGGTTGCGTGGGCATTTTGGGTGGGCAGGTTGCGTGGGCATTTTGGGTGAGCAGGTTACGTGAGCAGTTTGGGTGGGCATTTTGGGTGGGCAGCTTGCGTGAGCAGTTTGGGTGGGCAGGTTGCGTGGGCAGTTTGTGTGGGCAGGTTGCGTGGGCATTTTGGGTGAGCAGTTTGGGTGGGCAGGTTGCGTGGGCATTTTGGGTGGGCAGGTTGCGTGGGCATTTTGGGTGGGCAGGTTGCGTGAGCAATTTGGGTGGGCAGGTTGCGTGGACTGTTTGGGTGGGTGGGAAAAAATATTTTGAAAGACCCTTAGCGTTAGCACTTTGCGTTTAAATTGTTCCTAGACGGATTGGACGTACGTAAAACTATTAAAAAACACTATCGGCGGCGCCCTAGGGAATACTCGGCGTAGCCGAGTTTTCGCTAGTCCTTATACTAAACGGTTTCATTCACTATCTATATATATTTTCTTTAATCAGACGATCGCCCAATTTTTGCTCTCCTTTACAGCTTAAACGGTGCGAGTGATTTTGATGAAACTTGCTTCAAATTGTAGGAAATTCTTTTCTTCAGGTCCCTTGTCATGTGTAATTTTTCTGTAGAATGTATAGTTTTCGAGTAAAATAATATTAAAAGTGGATATTTGGTACTTTGAAACAATTTGACACCAAAAATCTTAGTCTTCATTGAAAATTTTAAGACGAAGAACGTTTTTTTGACATGTCAAACAGAACTTTTAAATTGAAATATTTATAAAAATAGGTCAATCTGTAACAAGTTAAATTTATAAATAAAAACTATAACAATGAGCAATTATTCCACAATAGCTAAAAGGGCCTAAATCATTATATTTAAAAATTATAATTTTTGATGGTTCATGTCCGTAGTTTGAACACTGTGAGACGTCATATTTGACATGTGTCAAAATATTAACCTTTGAATGCAAATAATTTTGAAATAAAAATGTAAGAAATGGATTAAATTACATTTAAATGGACTGCAGGCATGAAGAAATAAATTAGCTACGTTGTAAGTATTCAAAATCAATTTATATGGAATGAAATATTTTTTTAGGTTCAGGAAATCGAGTTAACCTGTTATATTATTAGTTTTGAGTGATGAAGATCAGTGTATTTATATTTTAATAGCCAAGAAATTCGATTTTGAGAATGTGTTGAAAATATTTCTAATCGTTATAGAGTTATTGAAAATATATTACCGCAAAATGTCAAAATGTATTTTTGAAATTTTACATTTACCCTTTTCAGGTTTTTTGTCTTAAGCCGTAACGTAATTTACCGTGCTGCAACATAACGTAAAGAATAAAACATTACAAACATATGTGATAATTTACACAGCCTTATTACTTGACGTGACGTACTGTGCCGCAACGTGTTAAAAACCCAAAGATTGCCAAATTTTATCTTTCTGTGTAAGGGTAGGTTAGTTTGGTAACATTTAAATGGTTCTGCGAGTTTCAAATGGTTTAAATAGAAAATAGTTGTTGTATTTTAAGCTAATTAAAATGCTAATAAATATTATTTCTATAGACATCGCTTAATGTATCACCTAGAGAAGTTGCTATATTTTAACAAAAGTAAGGGTTTAATATGCTTTACATTTGAATCCTGTGGAATTTAAATTTCCATTGATTACAACAGTCAATAGTATCTTTGTTGTAATCAACAATTTTGCAATTATTGTAAGCAAAAGAACAATGCCAGAAAAGTATTCGTTTGAGAGGATATTTCTTTTACTTTCTTCTACTAAATTTTAATAGTAAATCAGGGAAATTCAATATTCAAAATTCATTGCAAGATTCTTTAGCAATCAATATTCTTGAGCTATAATAAATATTCTTTGTTGCAATAAACACTTTTCCAGTTATTATTTCAATAAATACTACTAGAAAAATATCCGTTTAGTGGCATAATTATTTTACTTATAACTTATAACAAGACATCTAATGCAAACAAATTTAAAAAAAAATATTGTTTGTTACTATTACCTTACTGTGTAAGGTGTATATTAACTTTTTCTTTTCGAATAAGAGATTTGTTTAAATTTACTTTTAATTGTCTTGAAATAGCGTCAGTTATGGTCGGCGCTTTTGTGCTGGGCACAACCAGCCCACATGTACGAAGCGGCCCTAAACAAATTATTATCGTATTGTTAGTAACAACATAGGGATAATATTAGCAAAATTAAATACACAGCATATCTTAAAAGACAATAATAAAAATGTCCATTTTTTGTGAAAAATAAGTTATACATGTTTTCGCCTTATTTCTTGTAATCCAAATAGAATGGCATGATCGGTTTCGAGAAAAATATAACATGTCCTATGTCCTACAAAAATTTTAACTTCAATCAAAAGTTAACATGTACACTGGAACTGCTGCTTGAATTTTGTTATAGTTTGCACAGAGTTATCTACCGTTATAGCTTTGCCTTACTAAGCCTGTAGTAGACCAGGAATAGAAATGTTTATTTTATTTAAAAAAATGTGTTTCATTATTACAAAATAAAGTAAAATAAAATAGGAAACCATTTAATATGTACCTGTCTTTTATCCCCATAAATCAAACTTGAATCGTTAACAGTAGATCTGCTGAGAGGGCCATAACGATAGATATCTGTACAAACTATACATTTTGATCAAATGGCAAGAGAAAGAAGGGCTCCAATGGTAGATTTTGATTCAAAAATTATTAAAAGTGGAAACAATCATTCCGCAATGCATCGAAGTCCTCGTTACAAATTTTAAGACGAAAACCGATGTCATCTGTGACACTTGATAAGTCATTGGTGACATGTATCAAATTTGACAAGTTGAAGATGAACTACAAATGGTATCTTTAAAAGCAGGATATAGATATCGAAAAATTAAATACGATTGGTTAAAGGTACGAATAAACAAATATAACATTTATGAGTAATGGCTTTAAACTAATGTTTTAGAAATTGTAATTTTTTGACATTTCAAAATATGTAGTTTGGTTAGGTAATTATTAGATCTCATGTGTCAAAAATGTGTTACGTCAAACATGACATTAATGATTCCATACTACCAATAAAAATATAGTAAATTTTAAATATAACTAGACGAGAAAGTGTTGCCAAACTTGCCATAAGTAACATTCCTAACAAGATCAATGTGAAGTCGGTACACAAGTGTTACCAAACATGACATAAGTAAATTAAGTGACAAACAAATATTCCTAACTGTATTATTGTGACGTTAGTGCATTAATAATTTCCATACTACCAATAAAAATATAGTAAATTTTAAATATAACCAGACGAGTAAGTGTTGCCAAACTTGCCATAAGTAACATTCCTAACAAGATCAATGTGAAGTCGGTACACAAGTGTTACCAAACATGACATAAGAAAGTGACAAACAAATATTCCTAACTGTATTACTGTGAAGTTAGTTCATTAATAATTTCCATACTACCAATATAAATATAGTAAATTTTAAATATAACTAGACAAGTAAGTGTTGCCAAACTTGCCAAAAGTAACATTCCTAACAAGATCAATGTGAAGTCGGTACACAAGTGTTACCAAACATGACATAAGTAAGTAAGTGACAAACAAATATTCCTAACTGTATTACTGTGAAGTTAGTTCATTAATAATTTCCATACTACCAATAAAAATATAGTAAATTTTAAATATAACTAGACAAGTAAGTGTTGCCAAACCATGGCGTGTTTGGTATCAAATGAGAGGAATCGTTAAGGGTTGCCATGCAGAAGTGTCAAAAATTTGACAGGTTGATCGGCTTTTGTTTTTTGCATAAAGTTGTCAGAACCATGCCGAGTTTGGTATCAAATGAGAGGTATAGTCAAGGGCTACCATGCAGAAATGTCAAAATTTTGACAGCTCGAGTGGCTTTTGTTTTTTGCATAAAGTTGTCAGAACCATGTCGAGTTTGGTATCAAATGAGAGATATCGTTAAGGGCTGCCATGCAGAAGTGACGAAAATATGACAGGTCCATCGGCTTTTGTTTTTTGCATAAAGTTGTAAGAACCATGTCGTGTTTGATATCAAATGAGAGGGATCGTCAAGGGCTAACATTCAGAAATGTCAAAAGTTTGACAGCTCGATCGGCTATTGTTTTTTGCAAAAAGTTGTCAGAACCACGTCGAGTTTGGTATCAAATGAGAGGTATCGTTAAGGGCTGCCATGCAGAAGTGTCAAAAATTTGACAGGTCGATTGACTTTTGTTTTTTGCATAAAGTTGTCAGAACCATGCCGAGTTTGGTATCAAATGAGAGGTATCGTTAAGGGCTGCCATGCAGAAGTGTCAAAATTTTGACAGCTCGAGTGGCTTTTGTTTTTTGCATAAAATTGTCAGAACCATGTCGAGTTTGGTATCAAATGAGAGATATCGTTAAGGGCTGCCATGCAGAAGTGACAAAAATATGACAGGTCGATCGGCTTTTGTTTTTTGCATAAAGTTGTAAGAACCATGTCGTGTTTGATATCAAATGAGAGGGATCGTCAAGGGCTACCATGGAAAAATGTCAAAATTTTGACAGCTCGGTCGGCTTTTGTTTTCTGCATAAAGTTGTCAGAACCATGTCGAGTATGGTATCAAATGAGAGGTATCGTTAAGGGCTGCCATGCAAAAGTGTCAAAAATTTGACCGGTCGATCGGCTTTTGTTTTTTGCATAAAGTTGTCAGAACCATGTCGAGTTTGGTATCAAATGAGAGGGATAGTCAAGGGCTACCATGCAGAAGTGACAAAATTTTGACAGCTCGGTCGGCTTTTGTTTTTTGCATAAAGTTGTCAGAACCATGTCGAGTTTGGTATCAAACGAGAGGTATCGTTAAGGGCTGCCATGCAGAAGTGTCAAACATTTGACATGTCGATCGGCTTTTGTTTTTTTTGCATGAACTTGTCAGAACCATGTCGAGTTTGGTATCAAATGAGAGGTATCGTTAAGGGCTACAATGCAGAAATGTCAAAATTGTGACAGCTCGATCGGTTTTTGTTTTATGCATAAAGATAAGTAGTTTGTGTATCCGAAAAGACAGTTAGCGTTAGCACTTTGAGTTTCAAATGTGCCTAGACGGATTGGAAAGACGTATAGACTATTATAAAACACTATCCCCCTAGGGAGAGCTCGGCGTAGCCGAGATTTCGCTAGTCCTATATACTAAATAATTTAATTCACTATCTATATATGTATCTCTTTTATACTAAATAATTTAATTCACTATCTATATTTCTATATTTGAATTCATCACGACGATCGGGGAAATTTTATTCACCTGCACAGACTAAACGGTACGAGTGATTTTAATGAATTTTTTTCTGGGATGTAGAGAATAATTCAACTTGATTTCCTGGTAATAGGTTATTTTTCAATACGGTGCATAGTTTTTGTGTAAAAAAAATTTTAAAGGTCGTATTTTAGCTTTTTGAAACAATTTGAAATCAAAAATTTAGTCTTCTTTGAAAAAATTAAGACGAAGAACGTTTCTTTGACATGTGAATCAGAACATTTAAATGGAATTATTTATAAAATAAGGACATTTTGAAAAAAGTTAAATTCATAAACATACATTATGGCAATGGGCGGTTATTCCATAGTAGTTTAAAAGGCCTAAAACATTACATTTAAAAATTAAAATTTTTGAAGGTTCATGTCCGTGATTCATGTACATTTCCAAAGTGTTGCCAAACATCCCATAAGTATCTAAGTAAAAACCAAATATACCAATGTCAAGAATTTGACAGCTCGATCGGCTTTTGTTTTTTGCTTGATGTTGTCAGAAACATGTCGTGTTTGGTATCAAATGAGAGGTAACGACAAGGGCTGCCATGCAGAAATGTCAAAATTTTGACAGCTCGATTGGCTTTTGTTTTTTGCTTAAAGTTGTCAGAACCATGTCGTGTTTGGTATCAAATGAGAGGTATCGTCAAGGGCTGCCTTGCAGAAATGTCAAAATTTTGACAGCTCGATTGGCTTTTGTTTTTTGCTTAAAGTTGTCAGAACCATGTCGTGTTTGGTATCAAATGAAAGGTAACGTCAAGGGCTGCAGTGCGGAAATGTCAAAAATTTGACAGCTCGATCGGCTTTTGTTTTTTGCTTAAAGTTGTCAGAACCATGTCGTGTTAGGTATCAAATGTGAGGTTTTGTCAAGGGCTGCCATGCAGAAATGTCAAAATTTTGACAGCTCGATCGGCTTTTGTTTTTTGCTTAAAGTTGTCAGAACCATGTCGTGTTTAGTATCAAATGAGAGGTATCGTCGAGGGCTGCCATGCAGAAATGTCAAAAATTTGACAGCTAGATCGGCTTTTGTTTTTAGTTTAAAGTTGTCAGAACCATATCGTGTTTGGTATCAAATGAAAGGTAACGTCACGGGCTGCCATGCAGAAATGTCAAAAATTATGACAGTTCGATCGGCTTTTGTTTTTTGCTTAAAGTTGTCAGAACCATGTCGTGTTTGGTATAAAATGAGAGGTATTGTCATGGGCTGCCATGCAGAAATGTCAAAATTTTGACAGCTCGATCGGCTTTTGTTTTTTGCTTAAAGTTGTCAGAACCATGTCGTGTTTGGTATCAAATGAGAGGGTTCGTCAAGGGCTGCCATGCAGAAATGTCAAGAATTTGACAGCTTGTTCGGCTTTTGGATGGGCAAGTTGCGTAGGCAGTTTGAGTGGGCATTTTGGGTGGGCAGGTTGCGTGGGCAGTTTGCGTGGGCAGTTTGAGTGGGCAGGTTGGGTGGGCAGGTTGCGTGGGCATTTTTGGTGGGCATGTTGCGTGGGCATTTTGGGTGGGCAAGTTGCTTGGGTCATTTGGGTGGGCAGGTTGCGTGAGTAGTTTGAGTGGGCAGATTGCGTGGGCTGTTTGGGTGGGCGGGGAAAAAATATTTTGAAAAACTCTAAGCGGTAGCACTTTGCATTTAAATTGTTCCTAGACGGATTGGACATACGTAAAACTATTATAAAACACTATTGGCGGAGCCCTAGGGAATACTCGGCGTAGCCGAGTTTTCGCTAGTCTTTTATACTAAATAATTTAATTCACTATCTATATTTCTATATTTGAATTCATCACGACGATCGGGGAAATTTTATTCGCCTCTACAGCCTGAACGGTGCGAGTGATTTTAATGAAAATTTTTCTGGGATGTAGAGAATAACTTGATTTCCGGTAATAGATCATTTTTCTGTACGGTGCATAGTTTTTGTGTAAAAAAAATTTAAAGGTCGTATTTTGGCTTTTTGAAACGATTTGAAATCAAAAATTTAGTCTTCTTTGAAAAATTTAAGACGAAGAACGTTTCTTTGACATGTCAATCAGAACATTTAAATGGAATTATTTATAAAATAAGAACATTTTGGAAAAAGTTAAATTCATAAACATACATTATGGCAATGGGCGGTTATTCCATAGTAGTTTAAAAGGCCTAAAACATTATATTTAAAAATTATAATTTTCAAAGGTTCATGTCCGTGATTAATGTGCATTTTCAAAGTGTTGCCACACATCCCATAAGTAACTAAGTAAAAAACAAATATTCCAATGTCAAGAATTTGACAGCTCGATCGGCTTTTGTTTTTTGCTTAAAGTTGTCAGAAACATGTCTTATTCGGTATCAAATGAGAGGTATCGACAAGGGCTGCCATGCAGAAATGTCAAAATTTTGACAGCTCAAACGGCTTTTGTTTTTTGCATAAAGTTGTCAGAACCATGTCGTGTTTGGTATCAAATGAGAGGTATCGTCGAGGGCTACCATGCAGAAATGTCAATAATTTGACAGCTCGAACGGCTTTTGTTTTTTGCTTAAAGTTGTCAGAACCATGTCGTGTTTGGTATCAAATGAGAGGTATTGTTAAGGACTGACATGCAGAAATGTCAAAAAATTGACAGCTCGATCGGCTTTTGTTTTTTGGTTAAAGTTGTCAGAACCATGTCGTATTTGGTATCGAATGCAAGGTAACGTCAAGGGCTGTGATGCAGAAATGTCAAAAATTTGACAGCTCGATCGGCTTTTGTTTTTTGCTTAAAATTGTCAGAACCATGTCGTGTTTGGTATCAAATGCAAGGTAACGTCAAGGGCTGTGATGCAGAAATGTCAAAAATTTGACAGCTCGATCGGCTTTTGTTTTTTGCTTAAAATTGTCAGAACCATGTCGTGTTTGGTATCAAATGCAAGGTAACGTCAAGGGCTGTGATGCAGAAATGTCAAAAATTTGACAGCTCGATCGGCTTTTGTTTTTTGCTTAAAATTGCCAGAACCATGTCGTGTTTGGTATCAAATGAAAAGTAACGTCAATGGCTGTCATGCGGAAATGTCAAAAATTTGACAGCTCGATCGGCTTTTGTTTTTTTCTTAAAGTTGTCAGAACCATGTCGTGTTTGGTATCAAATGAGAGGTATTGTCGAGGGCTGCCATGCCGAAATGTTAAAAATTTGACAGCTCGATCGGCATTTGTTTTTTGCTTAAACTTGTCAGAACCATGTCGTGTTTGATATCAAATGAAAGGTATCGTCGAGGGCTGCTATGCAGAAATGTCAAAAATTTGACAGCTTGATCGGCTTTTGTTTTTTGCTTAAAGTTGTCAGAACCATATCGTGTTTGGTATCAAATGAAAGGTAACGTTAAGGGCTGTCATGCAGAAATGTCAAAAATTTGACAGCTCGATCGGCTTTTGTTTTTTTGCTTAAAGTTGTCAGAAACATGTCTTGTTTGGTATCAAATGAGAGGTATCGTCAAGGACTGCCATGCAGAAATGTTAAAAATTTGACAGCTCGATCGGCTTTTATTTTTTGCTTAAAGTTGTCAGAACCATGTCGTGTTTGATATCAAATGAAAGGTATCGTCGAGGGCTGCCATGCAGAAATGTTAAAAATTAGACAGCTCGATCGGCTTTTATTTTTTGCTTAAAGTTGTCACAACCATGTCGTGTTTGGTATCAAATGAAAAGTAACGTAAAGGGCAGTCATACAGAAATGTCAAAAATTTGACAGCTCGATCGGCTTTTGTTTTTTGCTTAAAGTTGATAGAACGATGTCGTGTTTGGTATCAAATGAGAGGTATCGTCGGGGGCTATCATGCAGAAATATCAAAATTTTGACAGCTCGATAGGCTTTTGTTTTTTTTCTTAAAGTTGTCAGAAACATGTCGTGTTTGGTATCAAATGAGAGGGTTCGTCAAGGGCTGCCATGCAGAAATGTCAAAAATTTGACAGCTCGATCGGCGTTTGTTTTTTGCTTAAAGTTGTCAGAACCATGTCGTGTTTGGTATCAAATGAGAGGGTTCGTCAAGGGCTGACATGCGGAAGTGTCAAAAGTTTCACAGGTAGATTGGATTTTGCTTTTTGCTTAAAGTTGTCAGAACCATGTCGTGTTTGGAATCAAATGAAAGGTAACGTGAAGGGCTGTCATGCAGAAATGTCAAAACAGGTTGCGTGGGCAGTTTGAGTGAGCAGGTTGCGTGGGCATTTTGGGTGGGCAGGTTGGGTCGGCAGGTTGCGTGGGCATTTTGGGTGGGCAGGTTGCGGGCAGTTTGGGTGGGCAGGTTGCGTGGACATTTTGGGTGGGCAGGTTACGTGGGCAGGTTGCGTGGGCATTTTGGGTGGGCAGGTTGGGTGGGCAGGTTGCGTGAGCAGTTTGGGTGGGCAGGTTGCGTGGGCTGTTTGGGTGGGTGGGAAAAAATATTTTGAAAGACCCTTAGCGTTTGCACTTTGCGTTTAAATTGTTCTTAGACGGATTAGACGTACGTAAAACTATTAAAAAACACTATCGGCGGAGCCTTAGGGAATACTCGGCGTAGCCGAGTTTTCGCTAGTCCGTTATACTAACCAGTTAAATTCACTATCTATCTATCTATATATATATATATATATTCTTTAATCAGACGATCGCCCAATTTTTGCTCACCTCTACAGCTCTACAGCTTTCCTGAAATTTGTTTCAAGTTGTAGGAAATTGTTTTCTTCAGGTCCCTACTCATGACTAATTTTTCTGTAGGATGGATAGTTTTCGAGTAAAAAAATATTAAAAGTGGATATTTGGTACTTTGAAACAATTTGACACCAAAAATCTTAGTCTTCATTTAGGTGCATTCTTTTTACACACAATCTCAGTTCTTCTCAGCTCACCTCAGTTGTCTCAGTACTTTTGACAGTTCTATTTGTCCCAACTGAGATGAGATGAAGAGATGCGGATTCCTCCCATCTTGCCGATACTGAGCTACCTAGCGGGCTGATGCTTGTTGAGTGTCTCACCTCAGTTGAGGAGTGGGGGTCTTTTTTCAATGTTATTTTTTATTTAAAATGAATATTTAAGAAAGTGTTAATGTTGATGATTTAATATTGATAAGTGAAATTGTATTTCTTTAATTCTAAATTTAATAAATAAATTGAATGGGGTATTCCACTCATTTTTTTTTTATTATTTTAAATAAAACTTCATTCAGTTTTGAAGCAATTCATAGTACTGAAAAATCTTAATTGTTCCTAGTTTAATTGTATTTTATTTTAGAGAAATCAATGTAACGTCACATTTCCCCTATACTTGTCTTTCTCACACACACTGCTCTGAGTATGTTACGAGAGAGAGATAACAATTGTATGACGTCAATTTTCCCTTTTAGGAAAAGTGAAATATCTCGTAAAGTAATTATTTAAAAAATGTTTTCATTGTTTTAACTATTATTTATTGAGCCATGCTTTAAGTTAAATTGAAATTTTTCTTATTTTTTTGTTATGGTGGAATACCCCATTGTTTTATAATGTTATTTGCAATGAAAATTCGTACGATGTAGATTTATTCTTTGACATTTCATTGTCTTAGCGGGTTCACCTTGTCAGATATTTAAAATAAATTCGAAAACAAAATGAAAATGTCAACATACTGATAAATAAAATATATGATGAACAGAGAAAGATAATAGGTATTCCGTTCTTTCTCTAAATACTCTTCTATTTGTTAAGCAACTATCTCAGCTCACCTCACTTCAATCTCATCTCATTTTGAGAACAAGTGAGGTGAGATATTGGTAAAAAGAATGCAGCTATTGAAAATTTTAAGACGAAGAAAATTTTTTTGACATGTCAAACAGAACTTTTAAATTGAAATATTTATGAAATGAGGACAATTTAAAAAAAGTTAAATTCATAAACATAAACTATGACAATGGGCAATTATTCCACAATAGCTAAAAGGGCCTAAAACATTATATTTAAAAATTATAATTTTTGAAGATTCGTGTGCATTTCGAAAATGTTGCCAAACATGGTACAAGTAACTAAGTAAAAAATAAATATTTCTAACAAGATCAATGTGAAGTCGGTACAAAAGTGTTACCAAACATGACATAAGTAACTAAGTGACAAACAAATACTCCTAACTATATTACTGTGAAGTTAGTGCATTAATGATTTCCATACTACCAATAAAAATATAGTAAATTTTAAATATAACTAGACGAGTAAGTGTTGCCAAACTTGTCATAAGTAACATTCCTAACAAGATCAATGTGAAGTCGGTACACAAGTGTTACCAAACATGACATAAGTAACTAAGTGACAAACAAATATTCCTAACTGTAAAGTTAGTGCATTAATAATTTCCATACTACCAATAAAAATATAGTATTTTTAAATATAACTAGACGAGTAAATGTTGCCAAACTTTCCATAAGTAACATTCCTAACAAGATCAATGTGAAGTCGGTACACAAGTGTTACCAAACATGACATAAGTAACTAAGTGATAAACAAATATTCCTAACTGTATTTACTGTGAAGTTAGTCCATTAATAATGTCCATACTACCAATAAAAATATAGTAAATTTTAAATATAACTAGACGAGTAAGTGTTGCCAAACTTGCCATAAGTAACAAAGTAAATAACAAATATTGCTAAATGCATTAATTTGAATTTCGTACTTTAACTACTGTATTGCCAATGAAAATATAGTAAATATGGAATATAACTAGACGAGAAAGTGCTGCCAAACTTGTAAGTAAAAAAATCAAAATTCCTAACTGCATTAATATGAAGTTCGTATAATAATATCAATATTGCCAATATTTATAAAGTAAAATAAGACATGTTGCAACCAATAATACTTAAAAAAATGACAATATCGGATTTTGTTTTTTGCATAAAGTCAGAACCATGTCGTGTTTGGTATCAAATGCGAGGTATCATCAAGGGCTACCATGCAGAAATGTCAACATTTTGACAACTCGATCGGCTTTTGTTTTTTGCATAAAGTTGTCAGAACCATGTCGAGTTTGGTATCAAATGAGAGGTATCGTCAAGGGCTACCATGCAGAAATGTCAAAAATTTGGCAGGTCGATCGACTTTTGTTTTTAGCATAAAATTGTCGGAACCATGTCGAGTTTGGTATCAAATGACAGGTATCGTGAAGGGCTGCCACGCAGAAATGTGAAAAATTTGACAGTTCGATCGGCTTTTGTTTTCTGCATAAAGTTGTCAGAACCCTGTTGAGTTTGGTATCAAATGAGGGGAACACACGCATCGTCCTAATGTTCATTCATCAACATGTTCAACTCTCACTTCGTTCAGTTTCATAACGTTCAAATCTACAAAACGTACATTTGGCAACATACGCATCGTCCTAATGGTCATACATCGCCATGTTCAATTCTCGCATCGCTCAATTTCATAATGTTCAAATCTACAAAACGCTCATCCATGAAGTTGGCGCGAATCAAAATGCTTATTTATCGCGCGCTTCCAAATTTAAACAGTACATTCTAAAGAACAAATTCCAAAGAAAAATGTTTTACTCGTTACAAATACATTAATAATTCTTGAGAATATTAATAGATGTCGCAAAAGTTGTGGAAATGTAAAAAAATTTAAATAAATTTATTATATACTGTTAATAACATTACAAATATATGGATCTTTATATACTGAAAAGTTTAAAAATATATTGTATGTCAATAGAGGATACTGTGGCAATATAAAAGTTTCTATAAAAAGCATTCTAACTATTTAATAAGTAACATTACTACTATTAAGTGATTCAAATCATGATTTTATTGCCAAGGAAAAATGATGTTTCTGTTGTTAATTTAATATGAAGAGAATGTACTACTATATAAATTATTTAAAGGTAAAAATACAAATACACTAGTCGTAACTTTTATAATACAATTAACATTTTAATTAGTATTCTTTTATTGTTACAGTGACGACATTTTTACATTTCTTGTTACAGATAATTTCAAAATATGTAAATTGACACGATAATTAAATATTTTTTATAAAAATTAGTAAATAACAGAAGGAAATCACAATTTAATATCAACTAATACATATAATTTTGAAATAAAACAAGATTTCAAGCATGTAAAAATAGCTAGTCTCTTTAACGTTGGTACGAAAGAACTGAAACTAAGGATTTGAGTATTAATTATATGTCTTCATTGAAAATATGATACATGAATACACTTTTAACAATTATGAAACTTATCATGTTATCATTTACCTTATGTCGTAGAAGCATGTTTAAATGAATATGAATACGAAATAGGAAAAAAATTGAATGGAAAGAATTTGATAAATTGAAGAAAACCATGGTGCTATCTTTCTTTGAAAAAATAAACAATGGAATTATCAGCTATATGTATATCATTTTACGAAATACGCAAGCATATTTCCACTTGTACGCGATTAAAAAATCACTCTTGAGTATAGTAGTTCCTGATGTCCTTTATCCCATTCAAATTTTGTTGTACGAACCGGAACAAACAGTATTGCTATTATTTCATTACAATATTTTAGCGACCTAAAACTAGTTAAGTTGCTTATACGAGGGTTGCCTTTTATATTTCGGGATTAGAGAACAAAAACAAATATTAATCATCGAAAATAGCTTTATTGTTTTTCAAAATATTCCCCATTAAGATCTATACACTTTTGCATGCGTTTGAACCAATTGTCGAAGTACTTTTGCCACTCTGATTGAGGTATCTCCAAAACATGCATTCTGAACGCATCAACCGCTTCTTCAGGTGTCGAAAAACGTTGACCTCTCATTTTATTTTTACGTACGGGAATAAAAAGAAGTCATTCGGTGCCAAGTCAGGACTATACGGCGGATGACTCATCAAATCGATGTTTTGAGTGCTCAAAAATGCAGTTGTTTGAGCCGATGTGTGAGAGCTCGCATTGTCGTGGTGAAGAGTGATCCGTCTTCGGCGGTTGGTTTTCCTGATTTCTTGGAAGACAACTGGCAAACAAATGGTTGTGTACCACTCAGAATTGTCTGTTCTGCGTTGTTCTAGTGGTACGGTTGCGACATGTGTTATGTTCTTACCCTCCTATTACTAGAATAGACACGTGTATGAACTTAGTGAACTTTCATATTCGCGGAATTCGCTTTTCACAAACATGTTATTTTCTAATTGTCACGTAGTCCAGTGGTATGATCCTGGGAACCGCTGATCTTGCACTCGAAAAAGGTATAAATTATGGAAGCCACTGCTAAGCAGGGTTCAGTCCAGTTCAGTCAGTTCAACTCATTTCGGTCCGATCAATTCTTATTCAGTTCACATAGTTCTCCACGTCTTTTCTAGTAATAGGAGGGTAAGAACATAACACATGTCCAGTTTTTCCGAAAAAACAGGCGACCATTTGCTTGGAAGTGCTTCGTGCGCGAACAACTTTTGTGGGATTTGGCTCATCTTGAAACACCCATACAGTCGACTGCTGTTTACTTTCGGGCTCATACGCGTAAATCCACGATTCATCACCTGTCACGATGTCATAGACGTGCTTCGAAGCACCGCGATCGTATTTTTTGAGCATTTCTTTCGACCAATCGACACGAGCCTTTTTTTGAGCGATTGACAAATTGTGTGGGATCCAACGCGAACAAATTTTTTTGACAGTCAAATGTTCATGCAATATTGAATGTATGCTGGTCCCACTAATGCCTAAAGGCCGTATCCCACGATGAAAAATACGAGCAACTTGAGTTGCCGATATCGGCAACATGATTATTCTATCCCACGGAATGTATGTTCCCTTAAAATCTAGGGAAATACGTTGCTTAAAGTTTCTACCAGATATAGGGAAATTTTGATATTTGATCTTTAACATCCGATAAAACTGGGAAACTTTTCAAAAGGTTGATCAGTTCCTCTTCCACATGTTTATTATTTAAAGTATCAGTCTTCAATTGTATGTACTTAATATGCGAGCACACGTATTGTTGACAATAAAAGTATGGTTTTGACAAGAATGACGCCTGCGTGATCATACGATGCTTCAAACATAAGTTATTTTTGGTTGCTGCATGCTGCATCTGTGATCTAGCGCATGCGCTTAAACGAGTTGCTTCTAGAAAGTTGCCGTTATCGAAAAAGTTTAGCTGCGTACATCTAAACTAATTGCAGCTAAAAAGTTGCCTAGCACACAGCGTTTTGTCACACATACGAGCAACTGTTGCAGTTAACTGCAATAAATTGCCGATACGTTGTATCGTGGGATACAGGCTTTAGGTTGCCTCAATCTCACGATAGGTCACATGACGATATTGCAATATCAGTTCTCGCACAGCATCAATGGTTTCCGGAACAACAACTGATTTTGGACGACCTTCACGAAATTCGTCTTGGAGTGAACTACGACCTCGGTTGAATTCACCATACCATCGATAAACACTGGTCCTTGATGGAGCTTCATCGCCAAAAATTGAATTAAGTTCATCGATGCACTGTTGTTGACTTAATCCACGTCGAAAATGTTCACCATTTAATTCCATTTTTTGGCCGAGCTGAATCTTTTAAGTTACTGTAAAAAACACAAATAGCGCTCGTATGTCAAAACGTTCTGAGTACGTATAACCTCAAAAATGTCAAACTTTACGATAGAGCTGTCAGTTGCCAGATTGCAACACTAGGGTTGTCCAATCCCGAAATATAAAAGGCAACCCTCGTACTTCTACCTGTGTGAAAACAGCAACGGCAACGGTCAAAAGAGTGCAGCAACGAGTAAATGAAAGCGCACCGTTACACAAAGTGGTACGCATTAACAGTGAACCAGCAACGCCAGCAACGGAAAGTAGTATTGATGACACATGTAGTACTGAGTGGCTCGCTTTGCTATTTATAATAACTATAAATAATAGTTCCAAATATGTAACATGTAGTGCTTTACGTGGGGTAGGGGAAGATTTTTTTTTAGGGAAGATATAGTATATAGTAGAGTTCAGAAATTAATTGAATTAGTTATTTAAACAATTGTGTAACGTTTTGAAAATTTTAATAATTATAACCAATAGTCCTTAGAATACAAATTTATACCTCACTATGCGTTACGAGGCGTAGGGGATGAACTACGCATTTTTTTCCACGGAAGTAGGTAGGAATAATGCCATTCAGAAATTAATTGAATTAGTTATTTAAACAATTGTGTAACGTTTTGAAAATTTTAATAACTATAACCAATAGTCCTTAGAATACCAATTTATACCTCACTATGCGTTACGAGGCGTAGGGGATGAACTACGCATTTTTTTCCACGGCCGTAATTAGGATTAATGCCAATCAGAAATTAATTGAATTAGTTATTTAAACAATTGTGTAACGTTTTGAAAATTTTAATAATTATAACCAATAGTCCTTAGAATACAAATTTATACCTCACTATGCGTTACGAGGCGTAGGGGATGAACTACGCATTTTTTTCCACGGCCGTAATTAGGATTAATGCCAATCAGAAATTAATTGAATTAGTTATTTAAACAATTGTGTAACGTTTTGAAAATTTTAATAATTATAACCAATAGTCCTTAGAATACAAATTTATACCTCACTATGCGTTACGAGGCGTAGGGGATGAACTGCGATTTTTTTTCCACGGCCGTAATTAGGATTAATGCCAATCAGAAATTAATTGAATTAGTTATTTAAACAATTGTGTAACGTTTTGAAAATTTTAATAATTATAACCAATAGTCAGAATACAAATTTATACCTCACTATGCGTTACGAGGCGTAGGGGATGAACTACGAATTTTTTTCCACGGCCGTAATTAGGATTAATGCCAATCAGAAATTAATTGAATTAATTATTTAAACAATTGTGTAACGTTTTGAAAATTTTAATAATTATAACCAATAGTCCTTAGAATACAAATTTATAACTCACTATGCGTTACGAGGCGTAGGGGATGAACTACGAATTTTTTTCCACGGCCATAATTAGGATTAATGCCAATCAGAAATTAATTGAATTAATTATTTAAACAATTGTGTAACGTTTTGAAAATTTTAATAATTATAAACAATAGTCCTTAGAATACAAATTTATACCTCACTATGCGTTACGAGGCGTAGGGGATGAACTACGATTTTTTTTCTACGGCCGTAATTAAGATTAATGCCAATCAGAAATTAATTGAATTATTTATTTAAACAATTGTGTAACGTTTTGAAAATTTTAATAATTATAACCAATAGTCCTTAGAATACAAATTTACACCTCACTATGCGTTACGAGGCGTAGGGGATGAACTACGATTTTTTTTCCACGGACGTAATTAGGATTAATGCCAATCAGAAATTAATTGAATTAGTTATTTAAACAATTGCGTAACGTTTTGAAAATTTTAATAATTATAACCAATAGTCCTTAGAATACAAATTTACACCTCACTATGCGTTACGAGGCGTAGGGGATGAACTACGCATTTTTTTCCACGGCCGTAATTAGGATTAATGCCAATGAGAAATTAATTGAATTAGTTATTTAAACAATTGTGTAACGTTTTGAAAATTTTAATAATTATAACCAATAGTCCTTAGAATACAAATTTACACCTCACTATGCGTTACGAGGCGTAGGGGATGAACTACGCATTTTTTTCCACGGCCGTAATTAGGATTAATGCCAATCAGAAATTAATTGAATTAGTTATTTAAACAATTGTGTAACGTTTTGAAAATTTTAATAATTGTAAACAATAGTCCTTAGAATACAAATTTACAACTGACTATGCGTTACGAGGCGTAGGGAATGAACTACGAATTTTTTTTCCACGGACGTAGTTAGGATTAATGCCAATCAGAAATTAATTAATTAGTTATTTAAACAATTGTGTGAATTTGCGTTTCGTCCCGGGCATGCCTTACGTGGACTCGTCAGTAAGGCTGTAAGACATGCCCTGCCTTATACGCTGGATGTTGCGGTGGCCGGGAGTCGAACCCGGAACCGTATGCTGAGATGTTGATGCGCTGCCCACTAGACCGCTGGAGGTCTGTGTAGAGTAATACGTAGTTTTAGCAATGATAAGAGAAAGGCACCAGCAGCCTTAGTGAATTGTTATATAAATGGTATTCAGTGATGGATGTTTAAATAATTTATCACCCTAAATTCAGTTACATACATACTCCTTCGTAAGATCAAGTGGGGTGCATCTGTGTTGTACAACAAAATGATATTTTTGTTGTCACTTACAGGAAATATTTTTTAGTTACAATTTCTAGAATTATTTATCTTTTCTTTTTTGTTATTGATTTAAGTAGATATGCTGGGGGGATTCTAAACCAAACTCGATGGCATGTGTCTCTACGTAGCTACCATGGGGGTGTATTTTTAGCCTTGGGCTTGGTTATAGGGGTAGTTCTTGTGCAACCCTTGTTAGTTCTTCAGCAGCCTTTGGGGGGTAGATTTTTTAGTGTTTTTTTGTGTGGGGGTTTGTTGGCAACCCTGTGAGTTTGGGTTGGCAGCCGTGTGGGGTGGGGTGTGACTTTAGTGCCATCTGTTTGATAATGGTGGTTTTATGTGGAGTTAGGCTATGGCAGCGGCCTAGCAGCCGCTATGGCCGTGGCTGTGGCCTGGCAGCAGCAGCCGCTATGGCCGTGGCTGTGGCCTGGTAGTATAGCAGTTGTTGTTGCATCAGTTCGTTGTTATGGAATGAAAAGATATATAATTTTGTGTGTTTTTGGCGAGCAAACTTGCAATAGCTGAGCTGATAAAATTTAATTTTAGCCTGATATTAGATATAATTTGATCTTATACCATGAACTTATTTTGATTGACTTTTTATTTTTGTGTGTGAAAGACTAGAAATAAGGAATATTTTGTACTTTAACAGTAATAATAATAATAATAATAATAATAATAATAATTATAATAATAATAAAAATATTAATAATAATAATAATAATAAAACATTTTTTGTATAAATATTGTTTTATTTAATTACACAATATTACATAATCCGCACAATATTTGTTAAAGGTGTATATTTAATAATTGGACATTTTGCTTTAAAGTCTAAATAGCTCAATAATTATTATTAAAATTTAAATTTACATTATTTTACCCTGAATGGGAAATGAGGGGTATGGAATATATTAATTCAAAATGCGAATTATTGTAAAACATTTATTTTGCATTCAAAAAACAAAGAACATTTACATATTCTAACAAAATTTTAATGGATTATAATTAATTATTTTATCATGTATACTTAAACAATGGGCAGCTGTATTTTCTGGTACATTTTCATTTGTTTCAAATTCCAATCTTATATCAACATTACCCGATTTCAATGTCTCACTCTGATGCGAACAATCTATGACCACCAGCGATGCTGTATTGATAAATTCATGAAATGTGAATATAGGCTCACATGGTCGTTCATAGTAAGACAACTGAAATTGAATATACATTTCATATAACATGGCCCAATGGTTATTTTTAATATTCAAATTAAGGTTATCGTAGGGGTACATATCAGAATTTAAATGCAGCTTAATATTACTCAAATTACAGTGATCAAATTTACTCATGTCCTTATTATGCTTATTTTTGCGATCTGTCTGAAATCCAACAATAATGAAACGAGGTGTTTCCAATTGTGTTGTACCTTTGATTGACCAGGAGTGACGTTGAGTTTTTTGCAGGAGTGGATATTCATGAAGTCCCCACCTACGAAAAGCAATCTCCAAATTAATGCTCTCTTCTATATACTTCATAAGTATTAGTCGTTCAGCATCGGCTACCGATATATGTGGGATTTTCCAGTGAACTTTACTTAACTCAATTTGCATATTTTCACCGGCGACGCTGTTTTCAATTGCATTCACATCAGTGCTGCTTCGTATGAGAACTAATTCTTGTTGTAAATTTAGGAAATTTTTTTTTAAATCTTCACAAAATCCTAAGAGCATATTGAGAGGGATACATACATTAAAATTGCCGTTACTATCAACTATTTGTTTTGTATCAACCAAAGGTGACCAACCAGCATTTTGTAAACGTTTACTCTCATTTATATTGTAAGAAACGTAACCCTTCATCGTAGAAGTTATTCCTGGATTTCGAACTCTATCTATTATTATTCCTCCAATTTCATAGCGAATTTCACTAAATAGGAATGCAAAAGCATTGTTAATTAATTTAGCAGTGCTTGACACTTTATTATCATGCGTGAGGAGTTTACCCTCAATATAAAGTAAACTATTCCACGGTAGGGTGTACAAGTCTTGTTGCTGTATTGGAATGCGGATTTCACCATTATTGTTTAAAGTTGTGGAAGCATACGGTTGATCCGTGTGCTTTTCAGCATGACTGATTGAATCATCAAATAAGGCCTTGTCTGACACGTTCAATACATTACCGTTCATTTTGATGAATGTTTTTTTTTTTTGACTTTATAACAAACTCCAATTTAAATAATAATTATTGCTTTTATCTGCTTTTTCTTTTATTGTTATCCAGATTGAACTTTAAACCCAAGTGATTTTAGAAACTGATAATTAATAGGTGTTAATCCTTCAACACTCTTTTTCGGAATGATGAAATTATAGTTTCTAGCGGTGTTTATATGCTTGCGAACAGTATGATTAAAATTGATTCCCATCTTGTTTTTTAAGATGTAGTCTTACCGTAATGACTTCGCCTCTGAAATTAATCAACTTTCCGTCTTGATCAACTATTTGAAGGGTTAAAGTATCTATTATTCGCGTATTAATAGGTAGATTATTTGATTTGGAGCCTCTATAATTTTGAATCCTGGCGGGATGCGCGGGAAAAATTCATGAAAGATATGTACATTTTTACTATTTGAATAAGAATTTGTAGTTATATTACACTCAATACACACCGCATTCACTTTAATTATAGTAACTGGATTGTCAGATTCATGTGATTTATTAGCCTCTAATTGACGAGGTTTAAACCCTAGAATATTACCGATTGAGTCCTTTGGTACAAAATTTATCTCCTTATTGCTTTCAATTTCACACTTAAGAGTATTATTATTTGCTACTATGTTTAATTCAGTACCCTCATTCAACTTTTTGTTTAAAAAATTATTTATTTATATATATATATATATATATATATATATATATATACATAGACATCATTGTGTTCAAATTTGATTCTAGGGCCTTAAAACATGGTCATTTACGAAATCCATTATTCATATTTTGGATTCAACATACTTTCATTTAAAAATTAAGAACATATGAAATAGGATTATAATTCCAAGAACAAACCATATTTCTTTATTAATATGTAATAAGTATTTCTCACTGTCGTATTATTAAAAATAAGAATACATATAATTATTAAAAAACATGGCATATCTAGGTACATAATTCCAAAAACAAACGATATTTCTTTAACCCGTTTTTGTTCAAGATTTTTTTTTTCTTCAAAAATATAGTTACCTGAATTGAATTACACCTAAAAATAGTAAATATGGTATTATTTTTCAAAAAATATTTTTTTTTTATAAAATTGTGATATTTTCCAACACTGGAACAATGGGAAAGATAAGGTTCATAAACATTGTAGACTCAAAAAACAAGAAATGTTATACAAACCTACTAACGATATAACAACGTTAGCACACCGTCTTTTTCGTAACATATATTTACAAACATGTCGAAACCGACGATGATATTGGAACAATGGGAAAAAACGGGTTAAAGATAAATGATTCACATTTTAAATAATAAATAAATATATCACGCCATATGTTCCATCGCAGGGTGTGCTAATCTAAAAAGTAATATTCCATTTAATATATAAAACAAATGCGGTGTAAATTACGTCATTATCTACGTAGTTTACGTCATCAAAATTTGTATATATTGCCTACACCCACGTAAACTATATTTATTATGAATTTGTTGCTTAAAAGAGGACAATAATATTACTATTATGTGCTTCAGAGTATAATTTAATTTTGTTACATCCCTTGTTTTCTTTTCGGTCTCCCGTTTTTGTTTATTTATTATTCATCCTCCTCTGTCAAAATAAGTATGAAATTATCTTCGTATTGTTGAACCTTCACAGCGCATGTGCAATTACAAAGTTTACTTTCTTCATGGATTCTATACATTTGGGGGCATACTCAACGCCCGAATACTCAAAACCAGAATATTCAAATCCAGAATATGCATGCACAGAATCATTCAAATCTCGAATATTCAAAAACAGATCACATATAATAATAATACTCATAATAATATGCATGACAGCAAATCAACGATAACCCAAAAAAAAACCTAACCTATCCAAAGTGACCTCCGCTTAGCCACGTATACGGTCACATCCAATAAAATGATTCGGGCGATGAATTCAAATGTTTTTTCAGCATATAATACATTTTATGAAATTGATAATAACCCTAATCCTGTAAAGTAATTGTTGTCTTACGCAAAATTGCTAACAATTGTACCTATAAAAATAAATGTAAAGCCTGTAGCCTGTTATTTTCATGTTTTATTCATTGGTCGTAATTATTATTTGTTATTTGCTATAGTAATACCGATAAGAGTTAAGTAACTTTAGAATTTGGGTGATTATCATCACGCCGTATTATCCATTCATTAATATTCAATTTGCATTTGATGTATGTAAAAACACAAATTTTAGATTTAGCGAACATTATTATAAAATTATTTAAGTATACTTTCTTGAATTACATTATTCCAATCCAAAGAACATTCCAAATAAATATGTAAAGGCCATCATGAACAAAAAGTCTTCTCATCAAAATATCAAAATACAAATTACATTCTCAAATATTGTTAAATCTGTGTATATTGTTCTAAAATATTATTTAGTTTATACTATTAATCTCCTATTATAATTTTACGTATTTACTACATCAAGAGTGCACTCAAGGGTATTATGCGTTATATTAAACTCTTTATATTATAGGTACAACAACAACAACAAACGTCTTTTATCTTTTCTTAATATTTAAGAGCATTTTACCCTGAAAAAATAAACTTTTAATTTAGAGGTGTTTGACCTTGAAAGAAAATAATTGTTACTATATGTATTTTCCCCTTACTTATTAAGTCCATTAGATTATTTCTAAAATTGATGTGTTTTTTCTTTGTTACAATTTCTCCTTTGTTTTAAACATTAAACCTTCTAGAATTTAAATTGTTTATTAAATTTGTCAGTTTTCAGTTCAAATAATACAAACAAAATTCAAAGTTAGGTCCAATATGAACAAAGGCGGATTCGTGTATTGTTTATCTGATTTCCCCTCCAATGTTCTATATAATGTGCGTGCGAGCGACTGCTTGCTACTTCTACACCTACACCTTATTCTCGTGTCATCACTTAGTCGGGCTTCACGTTGTTATAGAAGCATAGACTCTTGATCAAGTTATAGATAAACAACGCGGTGTGTAAAACGTGTTATAAGTGAAAATGGGTGAATTACCTCCAGCCGAAAGGAGTTTTACTACGGAGGCAGAAACAGTTATGTGCGAGTCAACTCCTGTTTTATTAAGTTTTCTTGAAGCGTGGGTGTTCTCAACCACTAGTCATGCGTGGTGGCAGATGACGTACACAGGCAGTGGTGATAATACTCCAAATCTAACAAATATGACAAGGGCGGCAAATGCGATTCGAGGAAGTTTACCCGAAAATGCCAAGTTCTTATCAATTAATCTCTTAGAAAGAACGCGTACGTCAAGGTTCCAGGTCAATCTTCAACACGTTTCCCATGAAGAGTGGTTGCAGTGGTGCGTAGAAGAAACCTTAAAGAATGAAGTAACACCGGAAATCTTCAAAGCAAGATATGGAAGGGCAGGTCCTGTTAATAAAACAAGTAAGCAGAAGTTTCAAGTTTTTATTATTAAATTATTATTTCTAGACAATTTAATCTCTTATGTTTATTTAATTTACTGCTTGTACAATTTTATCTGTCAAATAATTTAATTACTAGAAATGATACAATAGCGAACTCTCGGTGTATTCTTAATACTTTACTTTAATTTAATTACTATTTAAAAATGGAAGAATCTCACTTTATTATTTACACATGACATTATTACTAATGCGTATATTTTTTCAGAAGAAATACTGGCTCCTACAGATTGTACGGATAGTAGGAAAGTGTAGGAAACGTGATTTAATCGTAAGTAAAATAATTAGGTAGTAATAATTAGTAACATACCAATTTTATATAGTAAATTAAACTATTTCCTGGCCTAAACATGATTATTAATCAAATTAAAATAGAAAATATTATTTTACTAATATAGTGCACACATAAGTGACTGATAATAGTTCTGACGGCCGGGGTTCGAATCCTACCGACGTGAAATAAAATTTGAAAATTATTTTTTCAATTTTCAAATAGCACAAAAGTGACCAATATGGTACATTGTCCTCGCCTGCAATGAGTACCAGTGACTTTAGCACCTACACGTTATAAATATATTAACATCTTTACCAATATCTGCGTAAAAAGCAGACTGGCTCATCCTGCAGCGCTGTGGCGATGTATTTTTATTTATTTATTTACATGTATTTTAATTTTAGTACATTTTTTAGATTGTCAACTTTTCATCATCCTTAGCCAGAAACCCAGTGGACTTGCAGGATGTAAACGATTCCATTCTACTCTTTAGTCAGATCTAGCCTAAATACAATGGGCTCGCCAACTCTGCACACTCACCTTTTTATATCTTTCTCCGCTACTGCTTTTACTGTATTTACTGCTATTACTGCATTATAATCGTAAGTTAAATATAATTAGGTATAGGTTCCTGAAGAAACACAGGGTGTTCATTTTTAAGTGGCTACCATTGCGATCTCGAGAACTATAAGAGATACGAAGTTGGTTAAATTAGCAAAGAATCTCTATTTTATATGGGTATTTTAATGATAAATTGAAAACAAAATTTCAACTAGTGGTTCTGAAAATATGTATACCAACTTCTTAATTTTAAATAGGAACATATATTTTTTACTTACTCATTCAATAGAACGATATACAGTTTTCATACCCTTAAATACAATCTTATTATATTATATCAATACAAATAATACTTTTGAAATTTAAAATTACTTCTCCCAAAATATGATATTAATAAGAGTGCCATGACTGAAAAAAGTGCATGTTATGCTTATTGCTACTTCTGTAAAATGAAAAATTGATCCATTTTTATTAAAAAAATGATAGGAAAAGGACAATTTCTTATTTTACAGAAGTAGCAATAAGCATAACATGCACTTTTTTCAGTTATGCCACTCTTATAAATATCATATTTTGGGGAAAGTAATCTAAAAGTTTGTTCATTTTTTTCTCGAAAATTTTGTTAAGGGTATGAAAACTATATATCGTTGGATTCAGAATAAAAAGCTCTATTGATTGAGCAAATAAAAAATATATGTTCCTATTTAAAATTAAAAAGTTGGTGTCCATATTTTGAGAACCATTGGTTGAAATTCTGTTTTCAATTTATCATTAAAATACCCATATAAAATAGAGATTCTTTGCTAATTTAACCAACTTCGTATCTCTTATTGTTCACGAGATCGCAATGGTAGCCACTTAAAAATGAACCCGTATATGTATGTATAAAAAATTTATAAAGGAATTTATTTAGTTTCAATATTTTAATAATAAGGGTTTCAAGGCTGGTTTAGGCAAAATTTCAGAAGGAATATATTTTTTTCTTATTTCTTATGAGAAATTGCCGAAACCAGCCTTTTTATGAAAAGGAAGCCACCTTAAACAAATAAATAAAGTGAGCAAGTATGCCTAGTGTATATTTCTAAAATTCCTGATTTTAAAATGTTGTTTGTTAACTCAAATATAATTAAAAGTCTATGAATAATATGGTAGAACCATAAATTAAAATAGCAGGTACACCTTTGTAGTTATTATTTAATCAATGCAAAGAACATTTCAAATCAGATATTAGAAGTATTTACACATGTCATATTTTTTCACTAGATTTATGTGTCTTCTCTGTCATATAAACCCTTTGTATTAAAGTATTTAAATCAGTAATGCCTACTTGCACCACCAACATTTAAAATTTAAGCCAATAGACTATTTCAAAAATGTCCGACCTGTATTATTATTAATTACTTTTCCAGTGAAGAAATAAATACTACAACAAAAATAATCGGACCGTCACTTGTCAGTCATAAACAAAGATGGGTATATGGCACTAACTTTTGTTATTTTGTCTAACGTTTGCTCATGCGCAATGAATTTTCGAAATGGTGTATTCAGTTTTACACTATAATTAAAAAATTATACAATAGAAGTTCACATCAATTTATTTTTGGCTAACGGAATAAAACCAAATTTAAATTTTAAATGATGGTGCAAGTGGGCATTAATTAGTGCACTAACACGCAGGCAGTGGAGATTTTTTTTAATTTGAGGAGCGGAGAATTCTTGTGAAGCTATACATGATTTCACACTCTATATTCAGTACTGGAAAAGATACGTAATGTATTTCTTTTAAACACTTTGACTCGTACCACGATCACGGTTCTAACATCGGTATTAGTTAAAACCTTGACGACGACTTGACACATACTTCAGGTTTATAAATAAAAATCAGTGATGCCACTATACTGATTAAACCGAAAATGTACTGACAGGCATATTAAATACATTTGGCATCAATATTCTAAATAATTTATCTTAAAAACAAGTCCAGAGACAAATCATATTAAACAATTTAAAATAATGAAGCCAAATGTATTAAATATGCCTATCGATACATTTTCGGTTTAATTAGTATAGTGGCATCACTGATTTTCTTTATAACCCTGAAGTATGAGTCAATTAGTTAGCACGGTTCTAGCTAACACCAATGTTAGAACCGTGATCGTGGTACGAGCCTTTATGATCAACGTAGCAATGTTAAAAAGAAAGTGTTTGTAACAAAAGCATTGTCTGTCTTTTCCAGTACTGAATATAAAGTGTGAAACCAGGTATACGGGTCCTAATGACTCAAAATAAATTCGATCGGACAACCTTTCATAAATTTTGTAGTGTTCACTAGTTTGTAATGTACAGGGGTTCCTGTAGTCTAGCGAGAATTCCTCTGAGAGACTCGTCTAGACGGCGAATTCCCGGTTACATACCAGTAAACACTTCAGATTTTATATATTTTTTAACTGTCCGATCGCGGATTATGATACCTTTATATTTTTGTCCCAATGGCCCAGTTCCACCAGCTGTAAGCATGAGAGCACTCTACGGAGTGTTGAGCTCGAGTGTTTCCAGCTGGCATTTTGCTTAACTTAACACGGGAGGTTGGTGTCTCACTCTACGCCCTTCGGAATTAAGTCTAAATTAAGTGAGCCCAATTAGGCCCAACCGGAACTGAGGCGGTCTCAGACCTTTCACACGGACGCCATCTCAAGAGGAGTGGCTATACGTGTTAATTTACCCACTCTCATTTTGCTGACTTGACAGTGACGCAAAATGAGGGTGTTTCAAGTAGTGTAAGTATAAAAATCACTTTCTTGTGAATTTATTATGTAATTATGTAATACATGATGGATCCACAGTTTCTAAACTTCGATTACTTTATCAACATGTGGTTGAAATTAAGAAACTGGGGATACATTGTGAAGCTGTACCTGATTTCATACTCTATATTCAGTACTGGAAAAGATACGTGATGTATTTCTTTTAAACACTTTATGATCAACGTAGCAATGTTGAAAAGAAAGTGTTTACAACAAAAGCATTGTCTGTCTTTTCCAGTACTGAATATAAAGTGTGAAACCAGGTATACGGGTCCTAATGACTCAAAATAAATTCGATCGGACAACCTTTCATAAATTACTTTGAGAGACTCGTGTAGACGGCGAATTCCCGGTTACATACCAGTAAACACTTCAGATTTTATATATATTTTTTAACTGTCCGATCGTGAATTATGATACCCTTATATTTTTGTCCCAATTCCACCAGCTGTAAGCATGAGAGCACTCTACGGAGTGTTGAGCTCGAGTGTTTCCAGCTGGCATTTTTCTTAACTTAACACAGGAGTTTGGTGTCTCACTCTTTTTATTATGTAATACATGATAGATCAACAGTTTCTGAACTGCGATTACTTTATCAACATGTGGTTGAAATTAAGAAACTGAGGATACATTGTGAAGCTGTACCTGATTTCATACTCTATATTTAGTACTGGAAGAGTTTCTCAAATGTTTTTCATTTAAACATTTTATGATCAATGTTGCAAAGTTGATATGCAAGAAAAGCATTGCCTATCTTTCCCAGTACTGAATATACAGTTTAAAACCCTGATCCTAGTCTATGCTTCTATAATGACGTGGAGCCCGGCCTAGTGACCGGAGAACTTTAATAATTTTCAGTGTATTTAGGCATGAGTTTATTTTAGTTAAGTTACATGTATTATTATACAGGGTATAATAATACATGTATAGTATAGTATAATTCTAACTATTAAAACTTTATTTTTTCTTTGTAGTTATATTTTTCGTATGTACATTGTATACTTTTTGCATTTTATGTATTTAATTATTTGTATAATCATCCTGTAATTGGAACTTAAATATTCTGTTGGATTGGCTTTTCAATAAATAAATAATTGCCAACTTATGGGGTTATTTCCTAACCTTCATGTTCCTAGCGTCAAAAGCAAATGTATATGTAGAATAAGTTTAATTTCAATAATATATAACGTAATTAATTGTTAACACCATGAAATTTTATAAGACTAAAGTAAAATATGAAACATATTGCTTATGAATTCATAGTTTTAGCAGGCCTGTTACAACGGCAATATTTGCCGAAATCTAAGTAATGTCATCTTTAAGTTTTCAATAAATTATTGTGAATTGCACATGATCATGTTTTTATGTAACCAGAATTTTATGATTTTTGTTCTGCAATTAAAGAATATTTTCTTGTAAATTTCCATATCTCTAATATAAACTTAAAAATTTGTAAAGGATTTCATCACTACTTTTACCCATTATTTTGAGTACCACGCTGTGTGTTTTACTTAAATATAACAAATAAAAATGATTTAAAAATTATTATCTACCTTTCCATAAGCATTGTACTAATTTTCGTAATTGGAAATAAAGGTATGTATGGGTGGAAATAAAATATAAACATATCAGAAAATATTTCATATTATTCATAGCAATAAATATTTATTTTTAACAGTATATTTAATACCAAATATTAATTCTAATTTCTAATGACATCCTCAGGTACGCTAAATTACATGTTGTAGCCGTTTCAATGAGAACGGCTTTTAAAGAAATTCAATTTTGTGGATGAACTACTTCAGAATTCATTGTTTATAGTCAAAAATGTGTTTAAAAAGAATTCAAAGGTTTTTCTTAAAAAAAAAGGTTATATATTTGATACTGAATGTATATATTTATAAATTGTGGTAACCTTCAAAGAACGTGAAGTTTACGTCTATGAAAAAATATAATTAAAAATACCGGCACTGTATTTGTAGAGAATGTCGGCATCTATTGATCGATATTTTAACTTACACGTAAATTTTAGTTACAATAATTTACGTGTGAGGGACAAACCCAATTTGTTACGTACTGAGACCATTTAGGAAGCTCAGTGTTCTCTTATATTTATCTCTTAAACTACTAATAAACATGTTGACGTAAATATTTTAAATGAAAGGTATCTTAATTTAATAACACTTTGAAGAATTTTATTAATGTTAGTAATCTAGTATACTGTAAAAACACAAAATAAGAATTGCGTTCTGAGACCAGACCTCAGAACGAAACAGGATCTCGTAACGTCATATAAAATAGTTATCTTTGGGCTCAGTACGACTACATACATAACTATATATATATATATATATATAATATTTATTATTTTCAATATTTGGTACAGCATTATAAACTTCAAAACTTATTAAACCAAGAACATATTCCGAATTATCGTGGATAAAAGGTTTTAGTTTTAATTGATTTATTACAGAAAAGCGTAAATGTGTATGACATGATGGTTCAATCAATACTGAATAATTATATTTTTCATATAGAAATGCTAAACATAAATGACCACATTTAACACTATTATCAGGTTGATATCTACTGTAATTGTAGTGTATTGAACACCTGTCTCCAAAATAACTAGCTAGTTCCTTTGGTGGCGCTAGGTTTCCATAACTGTCAAAATATATAACTAAATTATTACGTTTTTTATATGCAACCCAGTGCGACCCCGGTCCGTTACTGTTATCCAAATTAACAATGGCGCATTCATTACGCTTTATTTTTATGGGCAAATTGTTTCTCATAAATACCCCTCTAAAAAATGGAATTTTCAGTTCTTTTGCATATTTTAGAAGATCAATATTACTTAATGCCCGCGATGGTAATTCTATGAGGAGTTTTTTTTAAATACAGCCCAAGTCCTTTTCTATATGGTTTTAAGTAGAGACCTTTACCCATGGCGATGGCTTCGATCATTTTATTATGGCGTTGAGCTTCTTTTAATTGTTCTCTGGCAGCTTGCGCGTCGTGGACAGCTTTTGCAATAACCGCAGCTCCACCTCCAAGTGCACCTAGAGCACTCAAGCCGGCAAATATTGGAATTAACGGAAGGAATTCTCCGATTTTCGGTACAGATACAACTCTTGGATTTTTTATTTTTTGATTTATTTTTTTAACCGTATGGAAAGCGATTTTTGCAGATTTATTTATGTCTGAGTTAGATTTTGTATTGATTGCTTTTCGCACTCGATTAACTACATGTTGGAATGACAAACTTCCGTTAGATTTCTTTTTTTGCACCCTCATCATGATCATTTAAGTAGCGCACGTCTTACCTCTTCCGCAGTCAGTGACGAACAGTGCTGAAGTAACGTTTGTACATTTATTTATATGAAAATACAGACCGTAAAGCAAAGTAATGACTTTGAGGTTAAAAATTATGACTTTACTAGTGCTAGTAGTGTGCCGCGTCATAGTACGTTGTTACCGAGTATAGTTAGATGTATTATAGCAGGTCCTTCTGAATGCGGTAAAACAAATGTTATGATTGCACTTTTGGAGCATAAAAATGGTCTATGTTTTTCGAATGTCTATATATATATTCAAAATCATTATTTCAGCCTAAATATAAGTATTTAGAAATGTTACTAGAACCTATTGAAGAAATAGGTTACTTTGCATTTAATGAAAACGTAGATAATAAAAAGCCGTGTAATGCGCAATGCAACTCTGTGTTTATATTAGATGATATAGCTTGCGATAAACAGGATGTAATTAGAGAATACTTTTCTGTGGGTCGCCATAAGGCTATAGATTGTTTTTATTTATGTCAGACGTACACCAGAATTCCTAAACATCTTATACGAGATAACGTTAACGTATTAATATTATTTAAACAAGATGATATGAATTTAAAACATATATATACTGATCACGTAAATACAGATATGTCATATGAAAAGTTTAAGGACCTCTGTTCTTTTTGCTGGTGTGATAAGTATGAGTTTATAGTTATTGACAAAGAAAGCGAGATAAACAGCGGGCGTTATCGTTTAGGATTTGATCAGCATATTGTAACAAATAACAGTGCCACGAGCTAAGCGGCTTCAGTTGCTGGTTAGCTATAACACAGTAAACATCTGGAACAGGAACTGATTGAAATTAAGTCCTACCTGTTTTTCAGTTGTTTATACAGCTATCAGATCTGTTTTCACCTCCCGCTACCGTAAGGGAGGTATAGGGATCGTGCTAAAAATCGGATATAGAGATTTTAGTGAATAAACACGTTTTGATGTCCCCAGAATCCGATTTTAACATTTTTACAATGATGTCTGTAGGTATGTATGTGTGTGTGTCTGTGTGTGTGTGTGTGTGTGTGTGTGTGTGTGTGTGTGTGTGTGTGTGTGCGCGTGTGTGTGTGTGTGTGTGTGGATCTTGTGGACACGATTACTCAAATACTATCAATCAGAAAAATTTGAAATTTTGTATATCTATTCTATACTAATGTGGGAAGAGCTCATTAGTTTTTAGTGTATATCGGATAACCGGAAGTATCATTTATACAAGCTTTTAACAGTTTTTCTTGTAAAAAATTCATTGAATATAATTTTTTAGCAACTTTTACCAATACAAATTGAATATAATGGCACAATCTTCAATTCTACGATAATAGCATTTAGTAAATAACTTGAAATTACTTTATATTATATTATAAAATAATTTATTTTTGTACATCACTTTGCCTCTGCGTCAAACAAAAACAATACTTTAATAACAAATTTGACACATTTGATTTAAACAAATGTCACTGTCAAGAAGAAATTTTCATTAAAATTAATAATGAAACCGTGTTAAGAAGAATTTAGTAGTTTAAATATGATTCTAATGAAATTAAGGTTTGTAAAAATAATATATTTTCCATCATACATAAATATTAGATAAACAAGATAATTCGATTTAAGTTTGATGTTTGCAGTATTATATATCAAACAGCTCTCAATAGGAACGTGATTTCAAAGTGTCAAATCATAGTTTGCAACTACACATTTACGAAATGGATAATGTACGGCGAAGAATTTACACAGATTGCGTTTTAGAGCATAAGGACGTTGGTGATGATTTTGAAAATAATGTGTGTGACGATTTTTCCTTAAAATATATTTATGATCCAAAACTTCGAACTTCGCAAAGTTGGTATTTAATACTCTTATATAATTTGAAACAACATATTATACTTTGACTATATATGATAAACCGGATGTAGTACTTAATTTGAAGCTTTAACAGATTTTTCAGGAAAAACAATAAAATATATTCCAAAATTTCGTATTACAAACCGTTCTATTTATGGGAACAACAAAGTAGATTTTGTTTACAAACGATCAATCGGAAGTGAAACTTTACTTCAAGCTCATTGCTATTTTAAACATGGAATTAGCGGGAGGTCATGTGCTGGCCACATCAGATTTTTTACTTGGTTATCTGCTATCCGATCTGTTTTTTAGCTGTTTCCACTAGTAACAGCTCTGTAAATTTAAACATCTGACCTGGTTATCAGCTGGTTATCTGCTATCCGATCTGTTTTTTAGCTGTTTCCACTAGTAACAGCTCTGAAAATTTAAACACCTGACCTGGTTATCAGCTGGTTATCTGCTATCCGATCTGTTTTTACTAGTAACAGCTCTTAAAATTTAAACACCTGACCTGGTTATCAGCTGGTTATCTGCTATCCGATCTGTTTTTTAGCTGTTTTCACTAGTAACAGCTCTGTAAATTTCGTAAACATCTGGAACAGGAACTGATTGAATTCAACTGATTATTAGTTTGACATTATTGTGTCCAAATTAAAAATGAATGAAAAATTAACAAAAGATATAATTAACACCCGAAATATTATTAAACAGAAGCTTAAAAACCTTAGACTTGGTGCATTACATAGAAAAATTGAGTTAGAATCGCAGTATAAACCAATAATCAAATATTTAAAAGATATTGCAGTTCATTTACCAATGGCCAATGTAAAACAAGAAGTTAAAAATGAACCGAAAGAAGAAGTAAATAAGGAAGAAGAAATAGATGACAAAAATAAAACTTTATTGGGTCCTAAATTTTTAGAAACTAGTGTAGTGGCAGAATCATTGGATGAGGATGGTGGTGGTGATGATGAAGTATTTATTGAAAATCAATCTTTTAAATATAATATATATATATATATATATATATATATATATATATATATATACAGGGGCGGATTAACAGTTTTGCCGCCCGTACGCACCCAGAAAATTGCCGCCTTTTTTCAGAAATTTGCCGCCTTTTTTCAGAAATTTGCCGCCTTTTCATAATTTTAAAATATATTTCTAACAGAAAAATAACGCAATTTTCAAATATTAACCAAAGATAATATAGATATTTCAATATCAGAAATGTTAAAATATATCTTTTGTAATGTTTAAACTTTTCGCATGTTTTACTTTTGTTAAAATATAAAAGGGGCTTAAATAGGTAATTTTAAGGCTAAAGTCTAGAATACCCAACCCTCAAGAATTTTATTTTGATGGTTATAGTTGCAAAAGCATTATAAACACGAAATTTCACAAAAATTATGCCGCGGAAAGTAATAGTTATAATGATTTTGGCATTTTTTTCTCAAAAAAAGGATGGTTAAATTCCTATAAAATGAATATAACCATCCGAGTTACGTCAAACTGTGTTCTGTGATTTAGGTTATCGTTATATTAAAGTATTTATTGAAAATTTTCAAGCGAAAAAGTCACATTTTTCACAAACACAGCCGAAAAACTAATAATCATTCAAGCCGACAATAGATAACATATTTACCTTACATTATACGTCAAATTGAGTTTTGTGCGTTAGGTTTCCGTTATATTAAAGTATTTTTTGAAAATTTGCAAGCGAAGAAGTAATAATTTTCACAAATATAGCCTTTAGAATAGGTAAAGGCTGACTTTATATTTGCAAAAAACATAAATCCATGTTTCCGCGCTTTAATTTTGCATTTCTTTGTTTATTTTAGCTAAAAGAAGACATAACAAAATGGAATTTCAAGTGGTTCAAATGTATTATAATTATCGATAGCATAATAATAACGAGGGTCTCAAAATAAAGTCTGAAACATGAGTTCAATTATTTGGACATTTGTTGAAAATAGAGCGCATATTCCATTACTTAAGTACCATAGAAAAACAGATAATAGTTACAAATTGGCCCAAGTAATAATAATATACCTACAAAAAAGCTTTACTATGTATGAATTTGTTTCAGAGATCATCGATATAAATGTTTTCGTTGCGTCTTTTGATCGGTAATTTTTTATAAAATTATACATTTCTGATTTAAAAAAATTGCCGCCCCTGAAAATTTGCCGCCGTAGGCACGTGCCTACTGTGCCTATGCGTAAATCCGCCACTGTATATATATATATATATATATATATATATATATATATATATATATATATATATATATATATATATATATATATATATATATATAAGTTATGATTCACTACCATCACAGAGTTATGATTCACTACCATCACAAATGCCATCATTTCTTATCAAATTTGTTTATGATAAACTTAGTATATAAACTAGTGTATAGTTAGGCATAAGTGTTATTTGTATCACTTTCTACAAGCTGTTATTATGTTCAACAACTAATCTGTTTAAATAAAGACTTGAAGTTAGAAAATAAAAATTAATTTTTTTTTTGAAAAACTTCGATTCCAAAATCAAAATTGGCGCAGTCGGTAGGATCGCAAATAAAGAAGGCAGTGTGCTGAAATTCGCCGTAAGTCTGCGCAATACTTTATTCAACAATTTCAATTGTTGCTCTGTGCGATCGAACAAGTGAAAACACATAAATATTCACTCCATCAACAATCAACCTAAACAGTGGTTGCACCAGGGTCTAACCACGACCCATCTTTAACCCAACGAGATTAAGGAGATCAGCCCCAGTAGAACATCCCATTCCATCACCATCGACAACACCGAAGGTGCAGGGAAAGATACAAACGCCCGTCCACTTGAAACGTATCAAGACATCTACTACTATGCAGAGAACAACATACATCATAATAATACTGTTGTAAGTTACAAAACACTCGTAGTAATTACGCACACTTTTGCCGGTAATAACAATCGGTCCGCGAACAAATACTGTTATACTAAGGGTTCTGAGGAACGGCTAACGCTGTTAGGAATCAGAACGAGCCCCGACACAAGGCATATACAAGTTACACATAATAATACAAAATTAATATATAATTAATGAACACTGACAATATCAGAGAATTAGAAGACAAATTTAGACTTCTACCTGTATCAAATAAACAAAGTACCAACAAAATTAAACAGATAGTAACAGAGGCCATAAATTCACCTTTATCATATTCAGTTGAAGAATTAACAAAATCTCAAATTAAATTCAGCATGGCCACTGCTACGATCAGTGATATCAGAAACTTCATTGATGGAGTTCCGGAATATGATGGAGAGGTAAAAACCCTCCCGGAATTCATCAAGGAAGCTGACAATTTTTACTCAGTAATGAATACGTTAAACCTCACAGCCATACAAAAAACATACTGTTTTTCCATGCTAAAAAAGAAATTCACTCACAAAGCTAGAGATATTCTAAGTACACAAGAGTTCAACTCTTGGGAAGAGATAAAAACTTATCTTCAGAATAATTTCGAAGATAAGAGTACGTATATCACGACCCTGTTAACATTACTTCGGATTACTCACACAAACGATATTAATAATACATTAGGAAAATTCAAAACCACATACCACAAAATCACATCAAAAATAGCCCTATTAACATATAAACAGGAAGAAAAGAAAGCAATAACAACAGAAATACATACACTAATCACTACACATTTTATATCGCTAATACCCTTGAACTTAAGAACACTATTTATCAGCAAAAACATACAAACTTTGGATGAATGTGAACAGATACTCACTAACGAATTCAACTTTACACAAGTACACAAATCACCACTCCACAAAATAAATAATCAATCCAACATAAAAAACCCCTTTTTTAAACAATTTAACCCACCTCCACGAAAATTCCCAGGACAAGAATTTCCCTCAAAACCATTTAATCCTCAACTTGCAAGACCCTCAGGTAAACAAATGTTTGCCAGACAGAATATCAAAAATGGTATAGAGACGAGACAACAGTTTAAACCAACACCTATGTCCGGAATGACAAAAACAACAATACCCATGTCCACACAGACAATAAAAAGAAATTACGCCTTAGAAACACAAGATCCCGAAGATACTTGTGACAATGAAATTAATGATGAGGACGTAACTAACGATCAAGATGAAACATTCGATAATCAATCTTTTTTAGATTACGATCCCGACCAGATAACAGAAAATATGTGATGTTATCAAATACAAAAATGATCCCGATTATCACATATCAAAATTTCAAAATTCTCATAGATTCAGGTTCGAATATAAACTTAATAACGGAACAGACAATAAAACAAAATAAAATAAAGATTCTTAAAGAATTCCTTACTTTTAGAACAGCGACGAGCAAAGTCAAATGTGATAAGTATGTAGAGATTAGAATATTTGGAAAAACCCACAAATTTTTCATTTTAAATTTTCACGCAGAATGTAACTTATTGTTCGGAACAGATATACTCCGCGATACGAACACAATAATAGACTTTACAAATAACACGATTAAAATGAAACAGATGAAATTTAATATTCAAAATTTGGACAAAAAAGATAAAGAAACATATGTGCAAATACGCGATGAACATTTAGAACCAGGAACAAAGAATAAATTGTATAAATTATTAGGAAAATATGATTCACTATTTCCTAAAGAAAATGAAAGGTTAACATCCACTAACAAAATACAACACAAAATATATACCACTGATGACGTACCCGTATACACAAAAAACTATCGGTTACCCCAAATTTATGAAAAAGATATTGAGGAACACGTGCAAACATTATTAAAAACAGGAGTCATACAAAAATCTAAAAGTCCGTACAATTCACCCATCTGGATTGTACCAAAGAAAGCAGATGCATCTGGCAAAAGGAAAACCAGACTAGTAATTGACTTCAGGAAACTCAATCAAAAAACGAAAGAAGACAAATTTCCCATACCCAATATCGATACACTTTTTGACAAAATAAATAGCCCAAAATTCTTTACTACCCTCGATTTACACTCAGGTTTCCATCAGATATTAATAGACAAAAGTGAGAAAAAACAGCCTTCAGCACTACCACGGGAAACTATGAATTTTTGAGAATGCCTTTCGGTCTAATTAATGCACCAGCCACCTTCCAAAGGTGCATGAACGAAGTCCTACAAGACTTAATAGGTAAAATATGTCTCGTATATCTGGATGACATAATCATTTTCGGGAATACAGAACAAGAACATTTGCAAAATATTGAAACGGTCTTTGAGTACTTGAAAAACGCAAATCTAAAAATACAAATAGACAAATCAGAATTTTTTAAAACAGAAGTAGAATATCTAGGATTTGTAATCTCGAGCGAAGGTCTTAAACCAAACGAGAAAAAATAGAAGTAATACAAAATATTCAAATCCCGAAAACAGTGAAAGAAATAAAATCATTATTAGGCAAGCTATCTTGGTATCGCAGGTTTATACCAAACTTTTCAAAACTAACTAAGCCTTTCACTAACTGTTTACGCAAGGGGTCTACAATAGATATTTATAATAATGAATATAGAGAATGTTTCACGAAAATGAAGGAACTAATAATACTTACTACTTACTTAATCCTGCACCTTTCTACCCTCACGGGTGTAAGGCGTTCCCCCGGCTTGCGGGGGAGGGGGTTGAGTTCTGGTTCGTTGGTCTTCTCCATATTTCTTTCCACTCTGCTCTATCTTGTGTTGCTGTCTTCGTTTCTTCCCAAGTTAAACCTCTTCTTTGCGCTGCCTCCTTTACTTCTTCCAGCCACGTTCTTCTTGGTCGTCCTCGTGGTTTCTTTCTTCCAATTTTTGCTTCAAACACTTTTTTAACTATTCTCTCCTCTCCCATCCTTTCTACATGCCCATACCATCTCATCTGTCCTTCTGCTATCTTATCTTCTATTGCTTTTACTTTTAAGTTTTGTCTGTGGGTTGTGTTTTCAATTCTGTCCAGTCTTGTTTTCCCCTCTATTTTTCTCAAGAACCTCATTTCGATAGCCGTAATTTTTTCTTTTTGTCTTTGCGTTAATGTCCATGTTTCAGCTCCGTGTATGAGTATAGGTGTCACTACTTTCTTAAATATTTGTACTCTGGTCTCTTTCGGTATTTCTTTCTTTCCTAAGAAGCTGTGTTTGATGCTATTGAATATTTTGCCTCCTGTTGTTCTTCTTTCTTTTATTTCTTCATCAAATCTTCCATCTTCTGAGATCATTGACCCCAGGTATTTAAATTTTTGGACTTGCTGTAGATTTTCATTTTTTAGTTGTATCGTGTGGTGTTGTTCATTTCTTCCTAGTATCATGGTTTTCGTTTTTTCTTTATTGATCTTCATGTTTAATTTTTGTAGCGCTTTGTCATATATTTCTATATTCCTTGTTAAGGTTTTTTCGTCTTCTGCTATGATGACCATGTCATCTGCATAGCATAGTTCTGCTATTTCCACTCTTCTCAATTTCCAATGTCCTATGTAGTATTTCTTTACTTCTTTCTTTGTCTCTTTTATTCCTTCGTCAAGGATTAGCGTAAACAGAAGCGGGCTCAAAATGCATCCTTGTCTTACTCCGGCTGTAGTTTCAAATGTATTGGAGGTCTCTTGTTTCACTCTTACATAGCTCTTAGTCTTTGAATATAGGCTCTGAATTCCTGTTATTAACGTATTTGATATTCCCCTTTTTCTTAGCGTTTTCCATATGTCTTCTCTATTGATTCTATCAAACGCTTTCTCTAGATCAATGAAGCAAACATGTACGTTTCTCCCTTCTTTTATTGCCTTTTCCCCTATTTGTCTTAGTATGAATATCGCATCATTTACTCCTCTATTTGGTCTAAAACCAAATTGAGTTTCCTCTAACGATTCTTCCAGCTCTGTTCTTAGTCTACTCTCCAAGATTCTTGCATATATTTTGGCCACTGTGCTTATTAGGGTAATTCCTCTATAGTTCTGACACTCTCTGCTATCTCCTTTTTTAAATATTGGTGTTATGATACCTATTTGCCATTCTGTTGGTGTTATTCCTTTTAGCGCTTCATTCATTATGTCTTTAAGTTCTTGTAGTGCTGATTCGGGTAGTGCTTTCAGCATGTCTGCTGTTATTTTGTCATGTCCGGGCGCTTTTCCTCTTTTGGTTTTTCTTATTGCTTCTATTATTTCTTTCAAGCTTATTTCTTCTTCTTGTGTTGTTTCTGTTTCCTTTGTTCGTGTGCGATGACTTTCTTGTTGTTCTTCATCTTTAGTATCCTTTCCCTCTAGTAGTTCTATGAAATACTGTCTCCATCTGTCCATTATTCTGTCTTCTTCTGCTATCGTCTTTCCTTCCTTATCTTTAATGTTCGTTATTGTTGCTGTCTTCTTTTGTCTTATATTTTTAAGGGTTCCAAAAAATAATTTCTGGTTTTCATTGTATGCGTTTTTCATTTTTTCACCAAATTCTCTCCATGCTTTTTCTTTTTCTTCCTTTATTACTCTTTTTACTTTTTTCCTTTGTTCTTTATATTTTTCATAGTCAATAGGTTCTTTCGTTTGTAGATATTTATTCCACTTGTTCTTTTTTTCTTTCACTGCAACTTTTACCCTTTCCGACCACCATCTAGTTTTGTTTGTGTTTCTGTTCACTATTCTAGTAGTGCCGCAGCTTTTTTCTGCTGCCTCCAGTATTGTCTTTTTGAAGTTCTCCCATTTCTTTTCTATGTTTCCTTCTTTTTCTTTTGCTTTTTTCTTAAACTCTTCGTTGACGTTCTTTTGAAATTTTTCTTCTATCTCTTGTCTTCTAAGTTCATGGCATTTTATTTTCTTATTTACTATCTTTCTTTTGGTTTCGTTCTTTGTGATCACTTCTTGCTTTAGTATCATTGTTACAAGGAAATGGTCGCTTCCAATCTCTGGTCCTCTTTTTACTTTTATGTCTTTTACTCTATTCCAGCTGTCTATGTTAATTAGGAAATAATCTATAATCGATTTTTCATTTCTGCTTATAACTTGTCTAGTTATTTTATGTATTTCTTTGTGCTTGAAGTGTGTATTTCCGATTTTAAACTCATTCTCTAGGCAAAACTCTATTATTCTTTCCCCGTTTGTATTCTTCACATTCTCTCCATTCCTTCCTAAGCACCACTCTATTCCATCATTCTTATTTCCTACCCTCCCGTTAAGGTCTCCCATTATTATTACTCTCTTTTCACTTCTGTCTACTATTTCTTGTAGTTCTTTAAAGAAGTTATCTTTTTCTTCTTTTCTTGCGTCCTCGTTTGGTCCATAGCCCACAATTAGCGTGTATTCTTCGTTTTCGTCTCCTTCCTTAACATTTATTGATAGTAGTCTTTCGTTCAATAGGTTTTCTTTAGAAACATATTTCATCTTATCCTCTTTAATTAAAATTGCCACCCCTGCCTTGGCGTTTTCTTTTTCCGATACTCCTACCCAGTACATCCAATATCCATTTTGTGTTTTTGTGATTCCTTTGCCTTTCCTCTTTGTTTCTGTTATACCCACGTAATCCATATTCATTTTTGCCAGTTCTTCTGTTAATTCATATTCTTTCCCTGTTAAACTTTTTACATTCCATGTTCCAAATTTTATTATTTTCCTTGGTTTATTTACTCTATTTTTTATTTTGCCCTTCCCGTACTTAATTATATATGTTTTGTTGTTCCTTATCGTATCCTTTTCCTTTGCTTGCGACGTCTTTTCTTTTTGTTGCAATTTTCCTCGTTTTTCCCTTAGTTTTTTGACGCAGTACCTCCTTCTTCTTTGACCTCTATCAGCTTCTTTTCTGTTTTGTCCCATTTCCATTCCTTTCCATTTATTGTTATTTTCTGATAGCCTATCTTCAATATGTCACCTGCCTTTTTATTCTTCTCCGCTGACATTTTTATTTCCTTTTGTATTTCGCGCTCGTTTCTTGTTAGTTCGTTGTTTATGAAAATTTTGTCCTTTAAAGTTCGTAGGTTCTTTTTGTTCGCCATTACTTTTTGTTTATCTTGAAAATTTTCCATTTGTACCTTACATGTCTTCTCTCCTATCTTTAGTGCTTCCTTCACTTGTACATTAACTCCAATTTTCTTGTGTATGAAGTCTTCTACGGTGTTCTTTAGGTCATTTCTGTTGATTGAGTCTGTTCTTAGCCCTACAATCACGAAATTATTTTTGATTTTTTCTTTCTCTAATCTCTCGATTCTTTCTTTCATGTCGTTCAATTCTTTTTTGATCTCTATATTTTCTTCCTTCAGTTGTTCATTTATCTGTTTCATTCGTAGTAGTTCTTCTTGGTATTCTTTCTGATCCTGTTTTATCTCTTTTGTATCATTCTTTATTTGTAATATAATTTTCATTAAATCTCTTAGTTCTATTTTATCACTTTCTTCTTTGTTACTTTTGTCCGGTGTTCTCATAGTCTTTTTACTTCTTTTTGTTATATCTTGGCCATCTGTACTCTCTCTCTTCCTTTTACTGTCATCCGACGTGTAATCTTCTCTATCCGATGACATATTTGCACAACTTTCCTGAGTACGGGCCTGACTAAATTTTTATCTTGTTTGCACGCTCTAGCTGCTCCGCCACTACTCGCTTACGCTTGCTTACCGCTGTATTGTATGTCCTTGGCTACTGTCTCGCCACTGTATACACTTTTTACTCTAATTTAGAGCTTCTAGGCACTTCTCACTCCACTTTCTTAATTCACAACACTATCTTATTTCACCAGAGTTTATTTGTTTCCTATGGCCGCGAATTAATGCGTGATATCTTTCGTTTATCGAATTTGACTATCGCCGCACGATCGACACAACCGTCTTCACTGCCTGCCACAACTCAACTAATAATAAATCCCCCAATACTTTCATTCCCGGATTTTAATAAAAAATTTATATTAACTACCGACGCATCCGATTACGCAATGGGCTCTGTACTTTCGCAGGTACAAGACCTACAAGAAAAACCATTAGCATACGCCTCGAAGACATTTCATACACATGAACAAAATTATTCTACCATTGAAAAAGAATTAAAAGCAATAGTTTGGGCCATACAGAATTTCAAGACGTACCTATACGGACGAAAATTCATTATTCGTACTGATCATAGGCCATTGACCTGGCTGTTTAACATGAAAAATGCCAACCAAAAATTAATGAGATGGAAAATTGAACTTAACGAATATAATTTCGAGATAGAATACATAGCAGGAAAAACGAATAAAATCGCGGATTTTTTAAGTAGAATCAGAAATACATTCAAAATAAATTTTAAAGTAGGTGACGTAACAACGACACCCATCTTCGCGCACTGTATATCTAAGGATTACAAGTTCGGAAAAGGTTTGGCAAAACAAATAGATAACCAATTCAATAGTAGGAACTTTTGTGTAAATAAACTACCAAATAAGATGATAATCCAAAATGAGTATGATAAACACATTTTCCACTTGTTTTCAAAAGAATCATTTAGGGATGAATGCAATAAAAAATTATTAAAAAACTCACTAATACAGCTTCGAGATTATTTAATAAAAAATGACCTATACGAAATTAACATCCCATATTTATCATGCGGATTGGACAAATTACCGAAGGATGAATTAATTAAAATACTAAACTCCGTATTTGAAAACACATGCATACAAATAAACGTCTATGCACTACCACAAAACTTCGTGCTAAGCGATGAGTTAGAATCTAGAATAGAACTAGAAAAGATTATACAGCAAAACGATGACTCAATAAAAGGAATAATAGACACACAAGACGATATAGAAACTATACATTCAGCTCAAGAATACCCAATTAACGGTTTAAAAATATTAGAAAATCGCATAAATGTAGCAGATAATCAAATTATATTTTCTTTAGACAAAACATATGACGTAGACATCAAGAAATTATTCAATAACAAAAAACAAAGACTAATAGTCACTATTGAAAGAGATAAATTAGATACACAATTACAGGAGTTCATAAAGGATTACATCACCCCCAAAATTAGATACTATTGTATATGTGACGACAAAATCTTTAACGCCCTAAATAAAATCATCCAAAAAGATTTCGAAGTAAATACTTTAAACTTAATAAAAGTTAATAAAGAGGTAAAAGATATAGAGCAAATAGATGAACAGAATGAAATCGTTTACCTATACCACACAGGTAAAACAAACCATAGAGGAATCATGGAAACTTATAACAAATTAAAAGAAAAATACTATTGGCCAAAGATGATTAACACTATTACTGCCCTTATAAACAATTGTCAGACTTGTAAAGAATGCAAATATGATCGTAAACCTATTAAGCTCATAGATAATCTCACGGAAACACCTGAAAGACCTTTCGAAATTATAAACATAGACCTCCTGACCCTTGATGGACAATACTACCTGACAATCTACGACCAATTCTCTAAGTACGCACAAGCATATCCAGTCAAAACTAAAGAAAGTAAGACAATAGTAAAAACGCTAGAAACATTTATTAAAATCAAGATACCTCCACGGAAAATAATATGCGATCAAGGTTGCGAGTTTAATAATATATCCTTAAAAACATTTTGTCATAATAACCAAATTGAACTACACTTAACGTCTGCTCAAAACCCGAAATCTAACGCGGTAGAAAGATTTCACTCCACGCTGATCGAACACCTACGAATAAAAACAAGAACACATAAGCTGAAATCTCTTAAAGGAACAGTTGATGATTGTATATTCGCGTACAATAATTCAATACAAACAATTACAAATATGACCCCGAACGAAGTACTGTACGGAAAAGACTACACAAATCTAAGACCAAAGGAAAGAATAAATAATCAATTGCAGGTTTACAAAGAAAGAAAACAAAAAGAGTTAGTACAAGTAAAGAACAAAATAAAAACAATAAAATTAATAAATTAAAGACATTAAATGAAGCATATCTAAAACAAAACCCCCGACTAATAACCAAATTCAAAAAACCCTTATACCTGAAATCCAAAATAAAGAATTATAACGATAAGTTCAAAACAATAAATACAAAAACGAAAAGCAGAGAACGAAAGGTAAAAATTGATAAGATCAAAATTTAACTGTTTCAGAACCTCACATGGGTTCGCCGAAATAAAAAACATCACAAGTAACCCCGGATTTCTATTGCATACAATTGGTAAGTGCTACCTAAAAGAAAGCGAACAATTACACTATTATTATAACGACATAAATCCAATATACACTGAATACACAAAATTAGAGCAACTCATCAATAATGAAGTCAAACAATTAACTAATGAAACATTTCTTATTGAAAATGGCAAAATTATAAATTTCATGTTCAAAGAACTCGAAACTAACATAATCAAATTATTCGGAAGAAGGAAGAAGAGAGGTTTGATAAATGGATTCGGATCTATAATAAAATCAATAACAGGTAATTTAGACGCTGCTGACGAAGAACGTTACAATACAATTTTAGAACAACTCAGTAGTAACCAAAAAGTATTACAGGCACAAACAAACGAAATTATCCGCCAACAACAAACTTTGACCGATAAATTTAACAAAGAATTACAAACTGTAAGACTAGACGAAAATAAACTACGAACGACAATTAACGAAGTAATTGTAATAATGAAACAGGACAAAAGTTGGAAAGCGCTTATGCACACTGAAATCCAAATTAATAAAATTTTAATATATATTCAAAGACTCAAAAGCATAGTAGACAATGTCATAAAATCCTTAGAATTCTGCTCTTTAAATCAATTAGACATAACCATAATAGATCCCAGTAGTCTCCAAAACATTACACAGAACCCAAATATACTACAAACACTCGAAACGGTATATGTTACTTGTACACTACAAAATAATAAGATACACATCTTATTAGCGGTCCCAAATTACACAAAAAACTTATACCCAATTCAACAATTTACTCCAGTACCATATTACGATTTATCATACAAACAATTAGCAGAGGAAAACAATATGATTACTAGCTATAATAACATATATATATCCATACGTAAATTTATAAATAATAAATATTGTATAACAAATTATAACCCTATTAGCAATTGTATTAATAACATACTAAACAAACAAATATATGATGATTGTCTAAGCCAAGAGATTGCAACAAAAAATTACATTTCACAAATACCATTTACAAATAAAGTAATTATATTTTCCCCAAATCCCCAAAATTTAGAGTTTAATTGCGGAGACAACTACAAATATAAACAAGTACAGGGTATCTTCATCAATGAACAAGATATCTGCACTATAAAAAATTGGCAATTCCAAAAGTACGAACCATTATATCAAGAATACATTTTCGACACTATAAAAGAAATAGAAATTAAACAAATACCAGAAATAAATAAATTGAATAGAGTCAAGTTAAATATTACACACCTAGACCAAATCAAATCTATAAAAGGGATTGACAATCACCATGTACCTATATTATATATTATTTTAAGTATTATAAGTATCATTATTATACTCATATTATGTAAAAAGAGAATATATACTCGTATTTTAGAATATAAGCAGAAGAAAATTGTGAACCAAGAAAAGATAGACTTAGAATTGAATCCTCTGAAATAATGTCATTTCTTGAAGGGGAGGAGTTATGATTCACTACCATCACAGAGTTATGATTCACTACCATCACAAATGCCATCATTTCTTATCAAATTTGTTTATGATAAACTTAGTATATAAACTAGTGTATAGTTAGGCATAAGTGTTATTTGTATCACTTTCTACAAGCTGTTATTATGTTCAACAACTAATCTGTTTAAATAAAGACTTGAAGTTAGAAAATAAAAATTAATTTTTTTTTTGAAAAACTTCGATTCCAAAATCAAAATTTATATATATATGTAATGTGTAGAAGATACTTTTTAAATAATGAAACAATCAAAGCTTCTCCACACTAAAAGGTTGAAATGTCTCCGTTTCAATTTCATATTCCGGAATTTGTTACTTCAAACCTAATTGCTAACCTTACGCTGATTCCATCCCCTGTTATGCAAATACATGTAAATCTCTTGCTGCTAACAGTCCAATGTGTCCACTTATCAGAAACTTCAAAATCAGTATCTTTGTCATCCTCATTTAATAATCCACCAACAAATAGTCCAGGCGAATTTAATAAATCCAATGCATCTAGTAATACTATCGATATTCTACATTCTGTTTTGAAAATGTACCAAACGATTAATAAATTTAAAGGTGAAGTGTTACCGGTTGGTTCCAGAAATGTTGCGACTCTATCAAGTGTAAATTATTCTGCTTGTTCATTTATAGAAGGTAGTTTATATTTAAGTGAGGCAGAATGGGCAGACATACACAAAATTACCAAGTTAGTTCCTGGGATGTTTAATATAGTTTTAAAAGAGAAGTTTAAAGAAGTGAACAACACTTGTGTGTTAAATATCAAGAGCTTCATATATGTTGCTCAATTTTTCTAAAATCTAAAAAGGTAATGATCTTTATTTCTTGTACGTGAAAGGTGTTGAAAGAAGTATTGTGCGGAAGTCTTTAAAAACCAACAAACCATCTTTTGCTCGCGAATCCACTATTTCAAAATACTCTCCCAATGTTATTCGAAGAGGAAATCTGCAAAATATTAAATCTGATTGTGTATTTCGCAAAATTAGGTCAGAATCTTTAGCAATAAATGATCGACATGAGGATGACATTTTTGATTTAATATTAATGCGTCGCGATGGTAATTCGGGATATATCCAGAGTGTGACAGAACCTTTAAATGTACATATATATAGTAAAGAGCAATTAGATATCTTAAGACTAATGTATAGCAAAAAGGATTTAGCAGTTCTTCATTTAGACGCCACAGGATCTGTTGTAAGGCCTTCCAAAGACTTAAAGAAACGTGTCTTTTATTATGCAGGTGTTCTTCAGTTGCCCCATAATGAAAGGATTTGCCCAATTTTAGAAATGATTAGTTCAGACCACGAATAAGTAAAACTAAGATTATTGCTAAAAATCCGATGAAAAAATTCATGTTAAAAGCGAGTTACGGTTCCCCATATTTGAAAAGATTTGACGTTACAAATATGTTTTTTACATCAAACTGTTTTCTTCGTGGACCTAAATGTTCTCCTTTGTTCACATACTTTATAATTGCAAGTGTATTTCAATTTTTATGTTTCATGAAAATAAAATCATATTCAAATAAAAACTGTTTGAGAATTGCAGTGCTGGACTAGTAGCCATTCCTCCTCTATTTGAATATCTTTACTTCCATTGGTGGTACGAACCTCCTCCTACTATATTTCAATCACAGAAATTTTTCCAAATTATGGGCACTGCATCTGCAGTTCAGTTGTGAGTTTCTGTTTTGAAACAGTTGTTAATGTTAGGATTATTCATTATTAATAATATAGCATTTGGCAACACTGTCAGTTGTTGATACAATACATCTAGCACATGTTTTTATAGAACACAGTTCAGTCTTTCACTTAATAAAATACTTATATATTATATTTGTATGGTGTATTATTTAAAATATACAAATATAAAACATGGCGCAGTCGTAAGTGAAAGAAAGAAAAACTAATAGAAATAGAATAGAAGAAGAGGAAGTAATAAGTAAAGGTGTAATAGTATAACCTAAAAGTCGAGCACGTGCAGAAAGAAAACGCAAATAATGGAAGCAAGTGCAAAATTGCCTGCTGCTTTAAGTTTGGAAGGTAATGTTACAAAGAACTGGCAGAAATTTAAACAACATTTAGAAATATATATGGAAGCCACCGGGAACAATGAGAAAACTGATTCAATGAAGGTTGCAATTTTGCTAAATATTATTGGTGAAGAAGGAGTAGAAATTTACAATAATTTCAAGCTCACAGCAAGTGAAAAGAAGAAATATGAAAAGGTAATAGAAGAATTTGAGAAATATATGACTCCCAAGGTAAACATTGTATATGAGAGATTTGTTTTCTATAAAAGAGAACAAGAGGATAGCGAAAACATTGACCATTTTATACAAGATTTAAAGAAACTTGTAAAAACCTGTGATTTTGGTGAGCAAGAAGATGCAATGCTACGCGACAGAATAGTTCTGGGAGTGAAAGATAAAGAGTTACAAGAAAAGCTGTTGAACATTAGCAAGTTAAATTTAGAACAAGCAATTGAAATCTCCAAAAATAGCGAAATAACAAGAAAGCAAATAAAAGAAGTACAGAATGAAGAAAACGGTGGAAACGTAATGTATATAGGCAAGCAGAAAATAAGAAGTCAAAACAAGAAGAATGAAGCAGAAATTAGAAACAGTGAATTTTTATGTAAACGATGCAAGCTGAAACATAAACCAAGATCGTGTCCAGCCTATGGTAAGACCTGCAGAAAATGTGGCAAGTTAAATCACTTTGCAAAGGCGTGCCGCATAAGAAATATAAAAGAAGTACAAGAAAATGAAGCGTCTCAAGAATTGACTGAGGATAATGAAGAAAATTTATTTATGGGGTCACTTCAGGTCACAGAAGCCCAGAAGGCCAAAGAAGTAAGAGAAGTCTCCAGGGCGTGGTACGAAACTATAAATTGCGGTAATAAAGACATAGTTTTCAAATTAGACACTGGAGCCGAGGTAAATGTACTGCCATTAAATTATTTTAATCATAGTTTTAAAAATAAAGAAATTAAACCATCACATGTTATGCTTGAGTCCTATGGCGGTTTCAAAACAAAACCACTTGGTATAGTTAATTTAGAATGCAAATATAAGAATAATATAATCAATGCGAAATTTGTAATAGCTGATGTACAATCGAAACCACTACTGGGACTTCAAACATGTCTTGAGTTAGGGTTAATTAAAAGAATTGATGATGTAAAAGTAAACAGTACAGATAAAGATAAGATTATTATGCATAATAAAGATCTTTTTACAGGATTAGGAAAATTTAAAGATAAATTGAAAATAGTGTTATCCAAAGATGCTGTACCTGTTGCGAGGCCACCCCGAAGAGTGCCGCTAGCAATTAGAGACAAACTTAAGGATAAATTAGATAATTTAGTAAAATCTAAAATAATAGTAAAGACAACAGCACCTTCTGAGTGGGTAAGCAACCTAGTTATTATAGAAAAACCTGATAAAAGCTTAAGATTATGTTTGGATCCCCAAGATCTCAATAAATATGTACAGCGTGATTTTTATTTGATTCCATCTATAGATGAAATGTTTGCTAAATTATCAGGAAAGAAGTACTTTAGTGTATTAGATTTAAAGGATGGCTTTTATCAAATACCCCTTGATGAACAGTCTAGTAAATTATGTACGTTTAGCACACCTTTTGGTTGCTATAAATTTCTTAGGCTTCCGTTCGGAATAAACTTAGCACCTGAATATTTTCAAAAAGTAAATATCAAAAATTTTGGTGATATTCCTGGTGTATTAATTTATTTTGACGATTTTTTAATAGCTGCAGAAACTAGCAAAGAACATGATGAAATATTAAATAAAGTTCTAGAAAGGGCACGTTCTTTAAATATTAAGTTTAATAAAAATAAATTTCAGCATAAAGTTGAAAAAGTTAAATTCCTAGGACATATTTTTACCAAAGAGGGAATAAGCCCCGACCCAGAACGTAGTAAAGCTGTAATAAAATTAGAATCACCCAAAAATCGTAAAGAATTACAAAGAATATTAGGTCTAATAAATTATTTCAGAAACTTTATACCTAACCTTTCAGAGTTAACTAGTGGTTTGAGATTATTATTAAAAGATAAAGTCGAATTTAAGTGGCTACAATCTCATACTGATGCTTTAAATATAATTAAAAATAAAATAGCTTCTCCTCCAATTTTAACTAGTTTTGATGAGTCTAAAGAGATAGTCATACAATCTGATGCCTCGAAAGACGGATTAGGTTGTTGTTTATTACAGAACAACAAACCAGTATATTTTGCATCGAGAAGTTTAACGCCAAATGAACAAAATTTTGCAGCAACGGAAAAAGAGTTTTTAGGATTGGTATTCGCTACAAAAAAGTTTCATAATTTTATTTATGGAAGAAAAGTAAAAATAATTACTGATTGTAAACCTTTGGTAGCAATAATGAAAAAGAATATTTCTGATATTGCATCTGTGAGGTTGCAACGTCTTAAATTAAAATTGTTGAAATATGATATAGACTTAATTTATTTACCAGGAAAGGAATTATATGTTGCTGATACGCTTTCAAGAGCATTTTTAAAAGATCCAGTTGTTGAAAGTGAATTTTTATACGATATTGTACATTCAGTAACCCCTTTCTTATCATTTACTGAAAAAACTAAACAACTTTATCAACAGGAAACTCAAAATGATCCCGAATTAAAAATATTAAAGCAATGTTATTTGAAAGGATGGTCAAATAATGTTCCTTTTGATATTAAAAAACGTTACTTTAGTTTAAAAAATGACATAACTGTTTCAGATGAACTTTTATATTTCAATTTTCGGCTAATAGTCCCTAAATCGTTGCGGAAACAAATATTAAGTAAACTACATGAGGGCCATTTCGGTTTAAATAAAGTCAAAGCGCTCGCTCGTGAAATATTTTTCTGGCCTGAAATGTATAACGATATCGAAAACTATATAAAAAGTTGTAATATTTGTGAAAAATATAAACCCGCTTGTCCAAAAGAACCTATGATATGTCACGACATTCCCAATTTACCATTTCACAAAATAGCTATGGATATTTGCTATTACGGTAGTAAAGATTATTTAGTAGTAATTGACTATTTTTCAAAGTGGTTGGAAATATTGCCCTTGCAAAATAAAACGTCATCCCAAATAATAAATAAATTGAAAAACTTATTTGCAACGCACGGAATCCCGCAAAAAATTATAGCTGATAATATGCCTTTCAATTCATTCGAATTTAATAAATTTGCAAGAGAGTGGGGATTTGAAATTATAACTAGTAGCCCCTTATATCCTAAGTCCAATGGAATGGCTGAAAGTGCAGTAAAAATTGCAAAAAGTCTACTAAAAAAATCTGATGATTTAGATTCTGCACTACTAAACTATCGATCACTTCCAATTGTTGGAATCGGTTTATCACCAGCTGAAATATTGTTTAGTAGGAAAATCAGATCAAAGTTACCTATAAGTTTAAAGTTACTCATTCCTAAACCCATCAACAATAAAGAAATTAAAGAATCCTTAGATAAAAAACAGTGGCTTGCTAAGCTGTATTACGACCGGACAGCCAAAGAAAGACCTGATTTTCAAGAAGGAGAAAATGTTACCATAAAGAAAGATAAGATCTGGGAAAAAGGTATTGTAATTAATGAACATACTTCTCCAAGATCTTATATAGTTAAAGACTCACACAATAAATGTTTAAGACGAAATTCTAATTATTTAAGGCCTTCTTTTAATAAATGTTTATTTAAAAATATTGAAAATGAACAAGAGATTGTAGAAAATCCTGTGATAGACCAATCTGGTGGATCAACTGAAGCTACTGCTACTCATTCATTGCCAAAAAGAGTTACAAAGCCACCAGCTCGGTTTAATGATTATATATTATATTAATAAGTTAAATTATTACGTAGTAATAAGTAATAATAATTATAATAAGGGAGATGTTAGGATTATTCATTATTAATAATATAGCATTTGGCAACACTGTCAGTTGTTGATACAATACATCTAGCACATGTTTTTATAGAACACAGTTCAGTCTTTCACTTAATAAAATACTTATATATTATATTTGTATGGTGTATTATTTAAAATATACAAATATAAAACAGTTAATAAGGTATGAGAGGTGAGTCGTTCACAATTATGTATATTGAACAAATGCGATACACCCATCTGAAGCATTATAAGAGTAAATAAGTCTATATATATAATATTCTGCGGACATCAGCAGTTCCCGGTATCCGCCACGTTCCCGCGAACGGCAGGAAGATCACATTTCATCTTATCTTTGTACAATGTATATTCCATGATTTTGTAAACTTTTATTCAGTCTGTATATAGAATTCAAACAATAAACTTAGAAAATACTTTATTGTAGAAAGCAATAGTTTTTAAAAACAAATATCCAGAAATCTATCAATTTATATATATATATATAGTAAATCTAGTTGTTTAGTATAAAAGATATATATATATATATATATATATAGTGAATCTAGTTGTTTAGTATAAAAGATATATATATATATATATATATATATATATATATATATATATATATATATATATATATTCATCACGACGATCGCGAAAATTTTGTTCGCCTCTACAGCCTAAATGGTACAAGAGATTTTAATGAAAATTTTTTCAAGATGTAGAGAATAACTCAACTTGATTTCGTGGTAATAGGTCATTTTTCTGTACGGTGCATAGTTTTTGAGTAAAATATCTTTAAATGTACAATTTTGGATTTTTGAAACAATCGATCGAAGTATACATGTACAAAATTAAGAAAAACGATGTCATCTGTCACATTTGACATGTCAATGTTGGTGACAAACCATTATAAGAAATGTGTAAATATCAAGTGGATATATTTTCTTATGGAACGATTATTATGCATATGACTGTATAATGAAAGGTATTTTATAATTATTTTCTCTATTTACATAGTAATTAACAATTCATATAACGTTGAACTTAAATTTGAAAACATGTTCATCCATAGGTAACACTGTTTGCTTTTTATGACAGAGAAGTTGAAAAGGTGATAATTCAGTGATATATAATTAATATTAACGTACAATAACATATGTACGCATGTTTCCATTGACAAAATAGTTGCTGAACGAAGAAAAAGGCATGTATTTAAATGGAACCTAATTTGGATATGAAATTGATAAAAATGAAGCCTAGACGGATTGGACGTACGTAAAACTATTATAATACAATATCGGCGGAGCCCTACGAGAAAGATTGTTTGACATGTCAATCAGAACCTTTAAATGGAAATATTTTTAAAATGAGGACAATTTGAAAGAAATTAAATTCATAAACATAAATTATGAGAATGGGCAATTATTTCACAATAGTAAAAATGGCCTAAAATATATTTAAAATTTATAATTTTTGATGGTTCATGTCCGTGTTGAAAATTTTAAGACGAAGAACGTTCGTTTGACGTGTCAATCAGAACATTTAAATGGTATTATTCATGAAATGAGGACAATTTGAAAGAAGTTAAATTCATAAAGATAAATTATGACAATGGGCAATAATTCCACAATAGTTGAAAAGGCATGAACAAATTTAAAAATTACAATTTTTGAAGGTTTATGTCCGTGATCCATGTGTATTTCAAAAGTGTTGCCAAACATCCCATAAGTAACTAAGTAAAAAACAAATATTCCAATGTCAAGAATTTGACAGCTCGATCGGTTTTTGTTTTTTGCATAAAGTTATCAGAACCATGTCGTGTTTGATATCAAATGAAAAGTATCGTCGAGACCAGCCATACAGAACTATCAAAAATTTGACAGCTCGATCGGCTTTTGTTTTATGCTTAAAGTTGTCAGAACCATGTCGTGTTTGGTATCAAATGAAAGCTAACGTTAAGGGCTGTCATGCAGAAATGTCAGAAATTTGACAGCTCGATCAGCTTTTGTTTTTTGCTTAAAATTGTCAGAAACTTGTCGTATTTGGTATCAAATGAAAGTTAACGTCAAGGGCTGTCATACAAAAATGTCAAAAATTTGACAGCTCGATCAGCTTTTGTTTTTTGCATAAAGATAAATCGTATGAGTATGCGAGATGCCTGATGGCGTTAGCATTGCAAAGTAAATGTTTTGAAAAAGTTTTTATCCTGATAAGTTAAGAGGAGGCTTATTTTGTCTTGGCGAGCCGCCTCTTGGTTCCTATGATTAAAATGCAATGCACAAAATTCTAAACAAAAAGTCAGTAAATAAATAAATAAATAATTAAATAAATAAATAAACAAATTGTTGGATTTATAGTATAAAATGAAGTGTTTGTTATGCAAAACAAAATAAACAATTAAATATAATTTGATTGAATATTATATTGTGTAATACCGTAATATATATAAAATTGTGTGGACATTATTATTATTAGTTATCCTGTATTACTCGACAGAAACACAATAAATTGTTTATAGAAATATACGTTTATATTTGTGTATACTTTCAACCCATTACCTTTCCAACAGGTTATGGGCCCAGTGTACGTTATTAGAGAATAACTATAACATAAATACAAAATGGAAACAAAAGTTAATAAACGGTGTATCCAACCTTTCAATGGTGAACGTTATGGTATTTGGAAGTTTCGGGTGAGATCTTTACTTTCGGAATTACAAGTTTTGTATGTCATTGATAAAGAGATACCTGAAGAACCTTCAGACGAGTGGAAAAAGATGAATGTCACTGCGAAAAATACCATTGTTGAATTTCTGAGTGATTCATTTTTAAGCTACGCAAGTGAACAAACTTCAGCAAAAGAAATTTTTAAAAATTTAGATGCTATATATGAAAGACGAAGTTTGGCGTCACAATTGTCTTTGCGGAAACAATTGTTAGGTTTAAAACTGCAAGGCGATATAACATTATTGCAACATTTTACTAAATTCGATGAAATTGTAAGTGAATTAGTAACGGCAGGTGCAAAATTAGATGAAATGGATAAAGTGTCACACCTGTTGTTAACTCTCCCTACTTCGTATGATGGAGTTATTACAGCACTTGAAACTCTTAGTGAAGATAATCTAAATATTGCCTTTGTGAAAACACGCTTGTTAGATTATGAAGTAAAACTGAAAGCAGAAGAAAATACCAGCTCTAAAGTTTTACATCTCCATAGTCACGCTAGTACATCAACATCAAGACCTCCCGCAAAAAGATTCAAGAGAAATACGGACAACAAGAAATGGACAAAAGAGCAACAAAAGCATTACAAGAAAAATACGTACAAGTCGTTTCATAATGCTACCAGTCGTCAATGTGAATTTTGTGGTAGAAGAAATCATGTAAAGAGCGATTGTCTTCATTACAAACGATATATGAACACTAAATTTGAACGTCCCAGAACTATTCAAAGCTTACGGGCAAATAAAGATAATCCAGATGGTTTTGCTTTTATGTTCGGAAATGTTAATAACCGACAAATAAATCAAAATGAAATTATGTTTCTTTTAGACTCTGGAGCAACAGACCATATTGTAAATCGTTGCGATATCTTTACTTCCGTTTCAGATCTACCAGTTCCTTTACAAATTGGTGTAGCAAAAAGCGGAACATCTGTAACAGCAAACAAGAAAGGTAACATAGAAGTTATAACAAATTTAGGAGTAAAAGGAACAATAGAGGATGTGCTCTTCTCTTCCGATGTTCCATATAATCTGTTATCTGTGAGCCGTATGCAGAGTGCTGGTATGACCGTAATTTTTGATGAAGATGGTGTAACAGTATTAAAAGAAAATCAAGTTATTCTAACAGGTAAGCCTTTAAATGGTTTAATTCAAGTTTTTCTTAAAGTATCAAAATCAAAAGTTCATATAAATTTAAGTAATTCAAATAATTATAAATTATGGCATGAGCGTTTAGGTCACACTAGTAAATATAAATTTGAAGAATTGAAACGTCTTGAATTATTTGATGATGTAACTAATATTAATTGCGTAAATTCAAATAACGAGATATGCGAAGCATGCATGTATGGCAAACAGTCACGACTTCCTTTTTCTAAAATAAAATCTAAACCTCAAAATAGTAGACCCTTATTTATAATTCATACTGATATATGTGGTCCCATTACACCATCTACAATAGACGATAAAAATTATTTTGTAACTTTTATAGATCATCATACACATTATACTGTTACATATTTAATGTGCCGTAAGTCTAATGTTTTAGTTATATTTCAAGATTTTGTAGCAAAAAGTGAAGCACATTTCAATTTAAAAATCGTTCATTTATATTGTGATAACGGTACTGAATACTTATCAAATGATTTTAAAGATTTTTGTAGTCAAAAAGGTATTTCATACCATTTAACCGTTCCACACACACCACAGCAAAATGGTGTAGCAGAACGCATGAACCGCAGTTTAACTGAAATGGCTCGAACCATGGTACATGCGGCTGCACTCGACAAATATTTCTGGGGAGAAGCTATTCTAACATCTACTTATTTAATTAATATTTTACCTACAAAAGCTCTCTCTATTAATAAAACTCCATATGAATTGTGGCATAATAAAAAGCCCAAGTTAAATCATTTAAAAGTTTTTGGTTCTACCGCTTATGTACACAATAAAACCAGAAAAGGCAAATTCGATGAAAAATCGTCTAAAGCCATACTGGTTGGGTACGAACCGAATGGATATAAGCTGTTAAATGTGGAAACAGATAAATTTTTCATAGCTAGAGATGTGATTTTTGATGAAACAAATTTCAAAAACTCTAGACCTGTTAAAATTGAAAATATATCTAATAATAATTATAATACTGACTTTAAAAGGTCAAAACCGGAATCAAAATCATTAACAGAAAACAATACAATAGCCCCTGAACTTGCAGTCGAAAATAACAATGAAATAGGTAACCAATCTTTAGTTAAAACCAGGAGAAGTGAAAGATTAATAAATCGTCCAGCTGTCTCCTATAATGAAGATAAATATGATGATATTTACAATCATCTATTGTCAGTAAATGTACTGACTACAAACTTCCCCAAGTCGTATTCCGACATTTTTGAAAGGGATGATAAACTTCAGTGGGAGCAAGCTGTAAAGGACGAAATAAACTCACTTCATATAAATAAAACCTGGTCATTGGTAAATAAACCTATAAATAAAAATGTTATTGACTGCAAGTGGGTTTTTACAATTAAAAATGATGAAAACGGAAAACCTACAAAGTATAAAGCGCGATTAGTTGCAAGAGGCTTTAGTCAACAATATTTATTTGATTATGGTGAAACTTTTGCCCCTGTTGCAAGAATCACAACCTTCAGATTCTTAATTGCGTTTTCAAATCAATTTAATCTTTTAATACATCAAATGGATGTAAAAACCGCTTTTCTAAACGGTATATTAAAAGAAGAACTTTATATGAAAGTACCTGAAGGTGTGGAAGCAGAAGAAAACCAAGTTTGTAAATTGCACAAATCTTTATATGGGCTAAAACAAGCATCTAGGTGCTGGTATGAGTGCTTCTATAGCACTTTAAAAGAAAGAGGTTTCCAAAATTCTAAAGTAGACCCATGTCTATATATTTTAAATAAAAAGGAATTAAATAAAAACATATATGTTGTACTGTATGTTGATGATTTATTAATTGCAACTAAAGATCAAACTACCTTATTGAATTTTAAGCAATATTTAACAAGTTGCTTTCAAATGGTAGACTTGCAAGAAATAAAATTATTTCTAGGAATAAAAGTAGAAAGAACTGAAAATAAAATTACTTTAGATCAATCTACATATTTAAAATCAGTGTTAGAAAAATATAACATGAGTGAATGTAATCCAATAAACACTCCATTGCCAACAAAATTGAATTACAATGATCTAAATTCAAATGAATATTATGAAGCCCCTTGCAGGAATTTGATCGGATGTTTAATGTACGCTATGTTGTGTACTCGTCCAGATCTTTGTTCTGCTGTAAGTATATTAAGCAGATATCAGAGTAAAAATAATCTAGAACTCTGGAAATGCTTAAAACGGGTACTAAGATATGTAAAAGCTACACTTGATTTAAAATTAACATATATAAGAGGTGACTATGAAAATTTAATCATTGGTTTCGTTGATTCAGATTGGGGAAATAATGAAGTAGACAGAAAAAGTACTACTGGTTTTCTGTTTCAAGCTTTTAATAAATGTACAATATCTTGGAACACCAAGAAACAATGTACAGTAGCTGCTTCTACTACTGAGGCCGAATATATGGCATTATTTGAATCAGTAAGGGAAGCTATTTGGTTAAAATCTCTCATTAATAGTATAAATATAAAAATGTTAACTCCCATAATAATTTATGAGGATAATAATAGTTGTATAAGTATAGCTAATAATCCATCTGATCATAAAAGATCGAAACACATTGATATTAAGTACCATTTCTCAAGGGAGCAAATTGAGAAGAAGGTAATCACTCTAAAATATATACCCACAGGTGAACAACTGGCTGATGCTTTCACCAAGATGCTGACAGCTTCCAAGTTCGCAGAGATCCGACTAAAAATTGGTCTATATTAAACTAAAATATTGTTATGTTTAATAGTAATAAAGAGTGGGCTATGTTTATTTTTTTTGAGTGGGAGTGTTGGATTTATAGTATAAAATGAAGTGTTTGTTATGCAAAACAAAATAAACAATTAAATATAATTTGATTGAATATTATATTGTGTAATACCGTAATATATATAAAATTGTGTGGACATTATTATTATTAGTTATCCTGTATTACTCGACAGAAACACAATAAATTGTTTATAGAAATATACGTTTATATTTGTGTATACTTTCAACCCATTACCTTTCCAACACAAATAAATATATGAATAAATAAATAACTATAAATACATAAAATAGTACTCAAAATTACGAAATAAAATTAGGAATGAATACGTAAATAATATAATAAATATGAATAAATAAATAAATAGGTAAATAAATAAGTATATGCATCTGTCATCAAAGAATTAGATACAAAACACAATTAAAAAAGAAAAGATGTAGTGAGAATTTACAAATTTATGATTTGTATTTCAAGCAAAGAAAGCAATAAAAATCGACATTTGGTAAACTATATCTTTTCTTCGCTGGAGTACATGAGTAATGCAACCATCTGTGACAACATTTACATTGTACCCACTTCTCCTTTTTTGGATCTTCTCGACCACAGTACAAACATATATTTACCATGCAATCAGAATATTCCAAAAGTAAAGATTGTAAATGGTTTCTGTACGATGCGGGGTTAAATGAAGAAAAGGTTGCACCCAGAATATAATTTTCAACAAATTTTATTAAGTAAACACCACAGTTGAAGCCATCAGATTGTGTAGCATGACTAATTTCCTTTATTTTTAAATTACCGGAATATGAAATCATTCTTAGAGATTGTAAATACTTACAGAAATTTTGAAAATAAATATTGCATTCGGATAGCGATGTTCCTAGAGGATTCAAAAAAGAAAATGTATTTTCTTCAAAGTTGATAATAGCAACGCACCAATGATTATTATTTATTACAAAAGGCATAATTGTAATGCCTGTAGTGTTTTTCAAATGAAAATGATGCATTTTATTTACCAAAATATTTGTGGAGATTTCCGCTGCTATTTCAGTTACATTGCTTCTATTATAAAGGGAGATAAACAAATTAATACAAATATCAATAGTGAAATTGGTTAACCAGTTTTGTTCTGCTAAAGTAGTGTAGTCTGATATTGTTAATTCCGTAACCAGAAGAGGTAGAGATTTATAAAGTCCAACAATATAATTTTTACCTGGATAAAGTACATAATGGTTTATATTTTTAGATAATCCATTTGAATATATATCTATCATCGGTGTACTGTAAGTTTCGTCTATGTTTTGGCTTGTAATTTTTACCGGTGAAGAGGATAGAGATGATTTTATGTTAGTTTTATGTTTTGGTACTAGTTCTACTATACTACATTCTGTTGGTTCATTGTGACATTTTATGTCTTTTAAATACTTCATATCAAAATATGTATGAGAAACGTGCTCTCGTTTCTTCCACTGTTCTTCAGCTGTTAAAACGTCATCGTGGCAAATTTTCTTTTTTCTAGCACATTTTTTCTTCGGAATATTGAGAAGCGCTTCCTTTTGCAGAGACAGAACCCTGCTTCTTGTCTTAAGAATAAATCTGCTTGCTTTTAGTTTTGTTTCCCTGCACATAATGTGATTTTTCACAACCCCAAACCAATTTTCCACAGGTGCATTACTTATTCTATTAACATTTGCATCTTTCGAGATTAGCGATGTCCATAACGGTGCATACGGCATGTATTTCCTTAATATTAAATCTAAAATATCCGGGCAATAATAATTATTTGTTACCAAATCTGGGCACTGACAATTTGCTTCCAATTTCGTACACTCTTCTTTTATTTTAAGACAAGCAATATAAAATAAACTTGCTTTATATGTTACTACATCTTCTTCTATATTGTCATCTACAATGAGCTCACCTTCTTTTTCTGTATCGGGAAACGGATTTGAAGATACGCATAAATGAATAAGTTCGTCAAAAGCTAATTGGAAATGATTACATTTTTTATGACAAAGTAGTACATAGCACATCTGTTCGAACCATTTAAATAACGTCTTAATTTCTTCTATACTAAACGCAAAAGCTATTGTTTCCTTTAAAAGTCTTTTTAATGCAATATCCTTACTCAATTTATTCGTATCGTTACATATAATTTTCATAAAATGAGCACAACAAATTACTATTGGCACAATTTTTGGGTCCCTTTCTATTCGTCCTGTCAAATATTGGAAGCAGTATCTTAAATAAGATTTTAAATTTGGGAAGTGGTTCCAAAACAATACAATTGCATTAATAATGGCAAAACTGAAATCGGTGACCACCAAACTAAATGATGGCCATTTACATTTGTTTCTCATATTAAATTCCTTAAATTTAGCCAACCAAATTCCAATTGTCGTTGCATCGTGGTCTGAACTAATCATTTCTAAAATTGGGCAAATCCTTTCATTATGGGGCAACTGAAGAACACCTGCATAATAAAAGACACGTTTCTTTAAGTCTTTGGAAGGCCTTACAACAGATCCTGTGGCGTCTAAATGAAGAACTGCTAAATCCTTTTTGCTATACATTAGTCTTAAGATATCTAATTGCTCTTTACTATATATATGTACATTTAAAGGTTCTGTCACACTCTGGATATATCCCGAATTACCATCGCGACGCATTAATATTAAATCAAAAATGTCATCCTCATGTCAATCATTTATTGCTAAAGATTCTGACCTAATTTTGCGAAATACACAATCAGATTTAATATTTTGCAGATTTCCTCTTCGAATAACATTGGGAGAGGATTTTAAAATAGTGGATTCGCGAACAAAAGATGGTTTGTTGGTTTTTAAAGCCTTCCGCACAATACTTCTTTCAACACCTTTCACGTACCTGGTTACTTTATTCTGATGACAATAATTAAGAGAAGAACTATAGATCATTACCTTTTTAGACTTTAGAAAAATTGTTAATTTAAATAATTTACAATACCCATATATTTTCATGCCATGAGCAACATATCTCAAGCTCTTGATATTTAACACACAAGTGTTGTTCACTGCTTTAAACTTTTCTTTTAAAACAACATTATATATCCCGGGAACTAACTTGCTATTTTTGTATATGTCTGCCCATTCTACCTCACTTAAATAAAAACTACCTTCTTTAAATGAACAATCAGAATAATTTGCACTTGATAGAGTTGCAACATTTCTGGAACCAGCCGGTAACACTTCACCTTTAAATTTATTAGTGGTTTGGTACAGTTTCAAAATGGAATGTGGAATATCGACAGTATCACTAGATACATTGGATTTATTAAATTCGTCTGGACTATTTGTAGGTGGATTATTAAATGAGGATTTTGGAGTATCTGATAATTGACACATTGGGCTACTAGCAGCAGGAGATTTAAATATATTTCTTTTTACCACTGATAATTTGTGGGGTGTTTGCATAACAGAAGATGGAGTCGGCGTAAAGTTAGCAACTGGTGTTGATGTAACAAATTCCGGAGTATGAAAATGAAACGGAGACATTTCAACTTTTTGGTGTGGAGAAGCTAATTGTTTGATTGCCTCATTATTTAAAAAGTACCTTCTACACATCACATATATATGTAAGCGGTTTTTATTGTTATTTTTGATGGATAAATAGTGGCAGATGGTACCAAAAATGGACGAAGAAGGACCAGTTCGTAGACTGTCACGAGATATATTATATTTGTGAATAATATCTGTCAATATATTTGTTTTATCATTTGTTTTACGAAAAGATTTCTCGATATAGATATTTTCACTACAAATAAAATTAGTGATATATTCTGCATTCCGTTTCAACAACTGCAACAATCGATTTTTTTCTTTTCGACCAGATTTCTTAAAAATATAATTAGTAGCAGAAACAATGATGTCATCATTAATACTTAGCTTCTTAAAATATTCCACGGAGTGAGTAGAAGCATTAATTTTCAAAAAATTAGCTAAAATCAGTAATTTTCCTTGTTTCGCCATTTTCACGTTCCTTTTAAAGAAAAGAAAAACAATAAGAATAAGCTAAACTCAATTTAGTTCAAAGCTAAATAAAAAAATTATAACTCTATATTAATATAAAAAGAAATACGTGAAAAGTTTAGTTCTCAATGAAATAATAATATCTATAAAATAATGAATTCAACTTAAAACTTAGTTCATACAGCAATGAAAAACAATAACTTTAAAGTAAAATGATCAAAACGAACTTGAAACTTAGTTCAATAGAAACAGTAATTACTATAAAATTATAATGACAAATTGAACTTAAAACTTAGTTCACACAGAAACGACGAAAATGAACTTGAACCTTAGTTCAATATAAACAGGAATAACTATAAAATTATAATAAATTGAACTTAACCTTAGTTCATAAAGAAACGAAAAACAATAACATTAATGTAATATAATCAAAATGAACTTAACACTTAGTTCAACAGAAATAGTAATAACTATAAAAAGAACAACAACAATAAGAATAATATGATCAAAATGAACTTGAAACTTAGTTTAATATAAAGGAATAACTACAAGATTATAATAATAAATTGAACTTAAAACTTAGTTCATAATGAAACGAAAAACAACTATGAAATAATAGGATCAAAACGAATTTGAAACTTAGTTCAATATAAACAAGAATAACTAAAAAATTATAATAAATTGAACTTAGAACTTAGTTCATAATGAAACGAAAAATAATAACTAATGTAATATGACTGAAATGAACTTGACACTTAGTTCAATAGAAATAGTAATAGCTATAAAACGTAGAATAACAAATTGAACTTAAAACCTAGTTTATAAAGAAACGAAAAACAATAACTATAAAATAATATGTTCAAAATGAACTTGAAACTTTGTTCAATATAAACAGGAATAACTATAAAATTATAATAATAAATTGAACTTAAAACTTAGTTCATGAAGAAACAAAAAACAATAACTTTAAATAATGACTAAGGTGAACTTGACACTTAGTTCATTAAGAAACGGAAAAAAATAACTTTTAAATAATACGACCAAAACTAATATGAACTTAAAATTAAAAGAAAAACTAAGAACTACAAAGTTATACAAAAAATGAAATAATAATTGATATGGGTAGTAAATTACGGTAATAAATTGAAGAATAAAGGGACCAAAAATAATAAATGTAAACTGACAACAATTAGAATTATGTGCAGAACTATCAACTACAACGTATAAAGTATAAATGAGTAGAACTTTTTCAATAAAAGAAATAGTTGTACTATAAAGATACAGTAACAAACGAAACTAAACTGTGTACAACAATGGAATAATTAAATGTGAATAAAACACGAATATTTAACGCAATGTTAATATTAAGATATTTTGAACAACAGCCCTGAGCGAACACCTACCGGAAAATGAACAGAAGTGAACCAAACCAACGCCCAACGTTGTATGAAGGAACGAGTGGAAACGAGTGAACACGTGCGAAAGTCCCTACCAACAAACTCGCACGGAGCTAAGTGTAGGAACGGACAGACAGAAACGACCGGCCCCTTGCCTTATGCAACCTAACTCATTGCCAAGCTTCTCTAGTTACGCACCATAAAGCCAAAAAACGAAAATAGCTCAGCAAGAAGTACATTCAAATTTTATTTTACTTGTTAGAATACAATTTTGGCAAATCAATTATCACGCGTCTCCCATACGTCTCAACCGGAATACAAGTGGTAGTGTGCTTGTTTCTACAGACTACATACAGGGTGGGGCAGAAAAACCTATCCGATTTCAAATCCCTTTTTCTCAAAAGAGGGAGCAGGTAGAGTAGTGGGGTAAAAACCGTTAGAAAGCCGGTTTTATGCCATTTGTCAGTAGTCAACATGCCTTGGTCTGGTGAACATCGTGCTTTTGTTATTGAGCGGTTTATCGAATGCGGCGGTTCGATAATTGCTACACAACGTGCTTTTCGAATTCATTTCGATATTGGAGTGACGAAAATCCTCGAGAAATCCATCAGGAACCCCTCCATAGCCCAAAAGTGACTGTGTGGTGTGCTCTTTCCCGCCTAGGCGTCTGGGGGCCTTACTTTTTTGAAGAAAATGGGCAAACCGTAACGGTCAACAGCGAGCGCTATTGTTTCATGCTGGAAAATTTTCTTAGACCCAAAATGGAAGAAAATGGCGTGGAAAATGTGTGGTTTCAACAGGATGGGGCAACCGCCCACACATCGCGACGATCAATGGACATTCTCAGGGAACTGTTTCCCGGTCGCCTCATTTCCCTGAGAGGTGATCTTGGCTGGCCGCTGCGCTCACCGGATCTCACTCCATGTGACTTCTTCCTTTGGGGTTACCTTTACGAAGGGAAATTGCTCGGGCAATTGAAGAAATTCCTGTGGAAATGACGGTGAAAGTCATGGAAAGCTACCGCGAGCGCCTAAATCAGTGTATCCGCTCCCAAGGACGACATTTGAGTGATGTGCTTTTCAAAACTTAAATTTAAAAATGGCATAAAATTTGCGATATGTTAATAAAAAATTTTTTTGACAAGTTGAGTGGTTTTAATTTTATAACGTTTTGAAATCGGATAGGTTTTTCTGCCCCACCCTGTATAAGCGATGATGTGGTTTATCACAAATGCTCTCGCCTTTTGCGCAGAACTGAAAACTTTTCTTTGCAATGCCGGATATAAAACAACGTTTGCCGTATCATCAATGAGCGTAACAGCTCGACTGGAAAACCGCGAAACAAAATTTTCCATATCTCGGTTTAAAACACACAATGTGGTCTTCAAAACTTTTTGCCATCGCATGCACAGCCAGCAATGGAGATGCAAAAAGATACTATTCCGATATGAAAAATATCAAAACGTTACGCTATACTATACAATTTTTATTAATTTCTGATTAATGTAACTCCAATCTACTTCCGTGGAAAAAATTCGTAGTTCATCCCCTACGCCTCGTAACGCATAGTGGGTTATAAGCTTGTATTCTAAGGACTATTGTTTATAATTATTAAAATTTTCAAAACGTTACACAATTGTTTAAATAACTAATTCAATTAATTTCTGATTGGCATTATTCCTATCTACTTCCGTGGAAAAAAATTCGTAGTTCATCCCCTACGCCTCGTAACGCATAGTGGGTTATAAGCTTGTATTCTAAGGACTATTGTTTATAATAATTAAAATTTTCAAAACGTTACACAATTGTTTAAATAAGTAATTCAATTAATTTCTGATTGGCATTATTCCTACCTACTTCCGTGGAAAAAAAATCGTAGTTCATCCCCTACGCCTCGTAACGCATAGTAAGGTGTAAATTTGTATTCTAAGGACTATTGGTTATAATTATTAAAATTTTCAAAACGTTACACAATTGTTTAAATAACTAATTCAATTAATTTCTCATTGGCATTAATCCTAATTACGTCCGAGGAAAAAAATTCGTAGTTCATCCCCTACGCCTCGTAACGCATAGTGAGGTGTAAATTTGTATTCTAAGGACTATTGGTTATAATTATTAAAATTTTCAAAACGTTACACAATTGTTTAAATAAATAATTCAATTAATTTCTGATTGGCATTAATCTTAATTACGGCCGTTGAAAAAAAATCGTAGTTCATCCCCTACGCCTCGTAACGCATAGTGAGTTATAAATTTGTATTCTAAGGACTATTGGTTATAATTATTAAAATTTTCAAAACGTTACACAATTGTTTAAATAATTAATTCAATTAATTTCTGATTGGCATTAATCCTAATTACGGCCGTGAAAAAAAATTCGTAGTTCATCCCCTACGCCTCGTAACGCATAGTGAGGTATAAATTTGTATTCTAAGGACTATTGGTTATAATTATTAAAATTTTCAAAACGTTACACAATTGTTTAAATAACTAATTCAATTAATTTCTGATTGGCATTAATCCTAATTACGTCCGTGGAAAAAAAAATCGTAGTTCATCCCCTACGCCTCGTAACGCATAGTGAGGTATAAATTTGTATTCTAAGGACTATTGGTTATAATTATTAAAATTTTCAAAACGTTACACAATTGTTTAAATAACTAATTCAATTAATTTCTGATTGGCATTAATCCTAATTACGGCCGTGGAAAAAAATTCGTAGTTCATCCCCTACGCCTCGTAACGCATAGTGAGGTATAAATTTGTATTCTAAGGACTATTGGTTATAATTATTAAATTTTTCAAAACGTTACACAATTGTTTAAATAAGTAATTCAATTAATTTCTGATTGGCATTATTCCTACCTACTTCCGTGGAAAAAAAATCGTAGTTCATCCCCTACGCCTCGTAACGCATAGTAAGGTGTAAATTTGTATTCTAAGGACTATTGGTTATAATTATTAAAATTTTCAAAACGTTACACAATTGATTAAATAAATAATTCAATTAATTTCTCATTGGCATTAATCCTAATTACGTCCGAGGAAAAAAATTCGTAGTTCATCCCCTACGCCTCGTAACGCATAGTGAGGTGTAAATTTGTATTCTAAGGACTATTGGTTATAATTATTAAAATTTTCAAAACGGTACACAATTGTTTAAATAACTAATTCAATTAATTTCTGATTGGCATTAATCCTAATTACGGCCGTGGAAAAAAATTCGTAGTTCATCCCCTACGCCTCGTAACGCATAGTGAGGTATAAATTTGTATTCTAAGGACTATTGGTTATAATTATTAAATTTTTCAAAACGTTACACAATTGTTTAAATAACTAATTCAATTAATTTCTGAACTCTACTATATACTATATCTTCCCTAAAAAAAAATCTTCCCCTACCCCACGTAAAGCACTACATGTTACATATTTGGAACTATTATTTATAGTTATTATAAATAGCAAAGCGAGCCACTCAGTACTACATGTGTCATCAATACTACTTTCCGTTGCTGGCGTTGCTGGTTCACTGTTAATGCGCACTACTTTGTGTAACGGTGCGCTTTCATTTACTCGTTGCTGCACTCTTTTGACCGTTGCCGTTGCTGTTTTCACACAGGTCGTACTTCTTGGTATATATTTCGTATCAAAAGCATACATAAACATTATTAATAAAATCTGATATGCCCAGCGCTATATCTTCCACTATTTAATTTTTTGAACTTAAAACATACTTACGTATTTACTAATGCTGGCAACTGCATTAAGTTCCTTTGCATATGCATATAACTATTGATCCAATTTGTAATGTATTATCGGTATGTTCTTTTCCAGAATCTTACCGATACTAATTCAATTTTATTTTGTGATAGTGTTATTTATTGGTTAGATATTTTATAAATTCATATTATAATATTTTCTTCTTAAAATACTACCATTCTTAATTTGAAATGATTAATGTATTAACAATGTGATACTGATATTTATAAGGTTACCTTCACAGACTTATACTAAATTTATACAGATATGTTCGGAAATGAAACCATCTTTACCGCGGTTACGGTTCGCGGTACCTGTAAGGTTGCGCTTCTTGAATTTAATTTTCGAAAGACTTTTATAGTAGGATCGCGCCATATTTCTATCTAGAAAAAGGGCTACTCGTTTCTGGGGAAACGATATTTGTACAAAGTAAAGTACAAGTCGGCATCGCACCATGGAAAAACTTATTTTTTTTCTTTAGTTTCTATAGTTTTTTGACGTAAAGTTGCGAAAAAAAATATGAATACTTGGAGAACCTCTTCAGGAGTGAATAACATAACACATATTGTAATATTGGAAGCCCAATACCTAATACACAAACCGAGAATTCCGCTGTACGGCGGAATTATCACCATTATAATAACATATCCGCCGATAAACCTTATATATTCAGCAGGCGCGGCGGAATACATCTATTTTCTGTAGTTTCTTGATAAATTCCGTCGTAAGCATATAATTGTTCGCCACATGAATGCGTCATCATACCCACACAACAATTTGAGTGTGCAAGTTTTATATATATATAAACTTTAATCAAACGTAACCTAAATGCACAGTCAGATTTAGGTGGACAGTGCTCAGTAGTTAGTAGTATCATCAACAAAATAAACATTACCTGTCATGCAGCTAAAATCCGCCGAATCTTTACATTCCGCCGCGCCTGCTGATTATAACGGGTTTATCAGCGAATATGCCGTTATAATCGTTTTCTAATTACCTTCATTTTAAGTTAAAATGTCCCGCTATTGCCAAAACTCCGAGGGACTAATAAAATGTGACGGCAACCAAGTGATTCAGATCATAGGAGCCAATTACGGGCGATTAGGAAAACTACTTTGTGATCAAAACTACAATACAGATGCAAATTGTATACAACCGGGAACTTTTAGAACTTTGGAACAGAGGTAAGTTAAATAATACCTACTTTTAATTTTCATTTTGATATTTATTTTTTTTAATTTTCAGATGTAAAGGAAAACGTGAATGCAAATTATATGCAAACGATAAGGTGTTTGGTGACCCATGTGTGGGTACCTTAAAATATTTAATGGTTTTGTATCGGTGTGTGGATCCTAAAACACAAATGAAAAATTTTAAGTGAACCCGAACCCATACTTAACATTTCTGTGTAGTTAACAAAGAAATAAAGAATTATTTTTATTGATGAACGAATAAATAATGTTGATTGATTGTAGAGTTGTTATTATTACATCTAATTTAATATCTGTGTTTATTATTAACATAATAATTATATGCCTTATAGCCGAGACAGACGACAAAAATTAATGATCATTAACGGTTAGATATAGTAAGCGCACCTTAAGGTGATACTTTTGACAGGTGTCAAAATTGCGTCTATTAATAAATCAGAAAATATTGACTGTAGTAAGCACGTGATACTTATTGTTTTGAACTGTACAAGTACAATACAATAAGTGTAACGTGCTTACTTCATTCAATATTTTTTGGTTTGTTAATAGACGCAATTTTGACATCTGTCATCAGTCTCAACTTCAGGTGCGCTTACTATATCTAACCGTTAATGATCATTAATTTTTGTCGTCTGTCTCGGCTATAAGGCATATAATTATTATGTTAATAATAAACACAGATATTAAATTAGATGTAATAATAACAACTCTACAATCAATCAACATTATTTATTCGTTCATCAATAAAAATAATTCTTTATTTCTTTGTTAACTACACAGAAATCATTAATTTTTGTCGTCTGTCTCGGCATAAGCAAATAACCAGGAAAGTAGGTACATAACATAATAATTTGCGCAACAACAACATAAATGACAGTGGACCTGTAATGGCGGACGAAAAGCGAGCCTTATTATAATACCCTGTATTATAATATGAACATACTTAATTTAAAATGCAAATGAACGTGGATTTAATTAGTTATGCAAATTTATAATTATTATACATACACATGTACAAATAAAAAATAAATATTTATTTTATTAAGTTTTTAGATATAATTATTTTATATATTGAATAATTTAGATAAATAATTTCAAAATTACCTATTATCATATTATTTTATCTTTCTTTAATAGTCGTCTGCTTATTTGTAAAATTATTCTTTGTTTGTTCATATTTCTTGTAGTTTATCGATAATTTTGACGTTTTTTAGATTTTTTAAACCAAATATTCTTTTCTTATCTTGGTTGTATGACTTTATTTTTGATTTAAATATTTTCCTACATGTTCAAGTGCACATCCATAACCATATGCCATTCCCCTCTTCGTCACTTGACGCACCTTGACGGTTACTGATATAAACCTTTAAAGAATTACAAATTTCCACTAGTGTTCGAAATAATACTAATAATAAACAGAACATAAATTTTTACAAATTCCTTTTATATATTTTTAATTCAATCAATCAATTTCATGCAGGTCCCGGGAAACGCAAATGGCGGATACCGGGATAGCATTTTTAGTTTTGCTTCCAAATACCACATAGCGAAACCAGTGTCATTAGTTGTGTCATTTTCATTTGAAACAATTCTGACTGTAATTGTGTTTATGATTTTTGTGTCCTATAAGTAAGTAGTTATTTTGTGTGAAAAAGCTTGATAATATTTAAGATGACACGAATAAAGTGTTGTATATCAAATTGTACTGCTATCGGTAAGTGAAAATATATGTTTATAGAATTGTCTGTTTATACACAGTATAAATTTCCACATCCTCGATCTCATCGGTATTTATTTTAAACATGGATGAACTGCGAATTTTAGATCCCGTGGTTGCGTACAATAATAAGCGTCTTTGCTTTGCATATAACATAGAAGGCCACACAACCGACGTCTCCACGTTCTTGCATTTTTAATCCATCGCTGAATATACCTAATGAGTCTAATTAATTCATGTTTCTTTTAATTCAGGTACCGCATATTATGCAAATGTATCTAATACCGAAATAAAGGATCCGGAACCACCACATCTCTAGTCTGGTGCTCTCCCATCTGAGCTACATCAACCCTAACGACAAATCCCGATTTTTCTCTCATATTTATAATTTATCCTGAAGAAATACGAAGTTCTATATTGCAAACACCCTGTATACAGTATGTCCACGGATCGAGTTCCAAACAGGAAAAACTTTTTTATTTTACAAAAAATCTGTTGTGGCCAGGACAAAACCTTCCGTCAATTCAATGTATTTGTACAAATCAGATATCAAAAGTTCTTTGGAAAAGATTTTATATATCCTGTAAAATTGTAACACGAACACACTATTTTTTACAAATTCCATATTGCAAGTTCCTTTGAAAAAGATTCTATAAATCCAATATAATTATAACAGAAATGTACATTCTGTAAATTGTACTTCAAACTTCCTCATTCCTATACAACGCATCTTTTTAACACAGTTCTTCCTCTCTCAAATATTCTGCTACACAGTCTTTCCATCTTCTCTTTGGCGTTCCTCGTACTCCCGGCATTGAAACTTGAAGTCACTTGCGAAGGACATTCTGTCACTTACGTTACTTACTGATCCTATACTTTTCACTTTGGTTTTGCACTTGACACTGACATCTGTCAATTACAATTTTTTGAATATACATATCTGTTGTTTCCATAATTTTTGCAAAGCAGACTGATTTTTGAAAGTTAACCTCTCTTAATCTCTCTATAACTCTATATTTATTGAATATGAAGGAAAATGTATAATCAAATCTTACAGAGAATAAAATTTTCTTTCATATTAATGTCGAAAAATGATATTTAACTGGTTTTTTTTCCAGAAAAACTGTTAAGATCTTCAAATAAGGGTACTTCCGGTTGACCAATTATAACCAAAATCTAATCAGCTCTTCATATGGTTGTAAAGAAGAGGAATACGAAAGAATCATAATTTTTAGAATTGCAGTTTTGGAGTTATCGTCGGAGAAAAATTTGTCACACACACACACGGACACACACACAGACACACACACGGATACACACACACACATATACAGACATCAATGTAAAATTAGTAAAATCGTATTCTAAGGATCTTAAAACGTGCTTATTCATTGAAAACTCACAACCGAATTTTTTGACCAAAAACAATACCTTCCTTTTGACGGAAGTTAAAAAATTTATTCTTGATAAAAGTTTTTGCATGTCCCGAAACGGCCATTTCAGTTTTAACATTTTCAAATTTTCTTAAATTGTTCTGTACAATCCTCGACCTATACCAATCTATCGTCTAACAAGTGACAAATTGAATCGTTTAGTATTTTACTTAATAAGTAATAATTAATGTATAAATTTATAATCGATATCTGTTGAATAGCAATATTTATGTTTACTTATGGTAGTAATTGATGCACAAACGTATCACAAAATATTATGGACGAAATTACATTCACATATTCATTCGATTGATATCTCACACACTTGTTTTTCTCATACATTCTTTTTAGCATCTTTGATTTATATTTAATTATTTATAAGCTAAGGCATTTTGATTTTATATTTTATTATTTTAATTCTGAACAATATCCTTTATACCTGTCTATTTATTGATCAATACATTTATAAGAATAATATACATATCTAAAGCCAGAGACACATTGTTTACCAAACACATTATCGTGTACAGTTACATTGCATAAGTTACTTCCACCACATCTGAAAATTAAAATAAATAAGAGAGAGACAAAAAAAGCATGTTAAAAGTAGCGTACTATATAACTTACACCATTTGAAAAGATGGCTCGACACTTTTTTGTGAACAATCCATGTGTCTCTTTCCTTTGGTACAAATTATGTTTGATAATGCGTAATATCCTTCCATTATTTGAATCACTTGACCATTCTTGCATTTATGAGTGATCTTAAAATAAAAGTAATAATAAAACAGATTTTAATACACTTGAAAAAAAAAAAAAATCAAAATTATTACTAAAAATAATGCATAAATACATATTTACAAATTCACACAAAAAGTTTTTAAATATTAAATACGAACCCAAAATCATATTAACTGGGCCGGCACAATAGTTTACCTTAATCACACATCATTTTATTATAAAAAACTAATATTATATTATTACCTTAAAATATACAGCTTAAATGAACAACAAAAAGAAAATAGTTTCCATAACAATTAGGTTTTAAATTCAATTAAATTAATTACCTTATAAAATACGAATAAGAATAGTTGGGCCACTTATAAATTTTGCACAAAGTAGGCGGTGTATGGTTCATCTATAGACAAAACAATTGATACATTGTTGTAATCAACAAAGTGCTTGACATTTTTTGTAAGAGATAAGTGATTAAGGCCAATATGAACGGCATTCTGGCACGAAAAATTTCAATTTCACATTCAATTCCTCGATCGACAGTACAACGTATTGTTTAAAGAAAACGGAAATGTTATGGAAAGGAAAAAACTGGCCGTCCACTGTCAACTTGTAATACTTTAAGGAAAATTGTGAAACAAAATCGCCGATCAAATGCTTGAGATATGACCGTGTAATGGCGGGAAATGATCGGAAAACAAATTTCGATATCAAGAAGAATTATTAAACAAATAGGATACAAGTTTTATCAGGCAAATTTTTCGATTTCTCTGTTAAAAAGAATTATTAGTAGTAGCAGGCCAAAGAAAAGCCTTTGTTAGTGTAATAGATTGAAATGAGGCTAAGGGTGACGAAAACGAATTAAAAGTAAAATTGCAACATCAGGTTCAAACCTGATGAGTATGCAAAGTTAGTTGTTACAATGCCTAACAGAATATAAGCCGTTATAATATTAAAGTAGTGACCCAACTATTCTGAATTCGTGTGCTTAGTTTAAAATCTACGGTAATAAAATATAATATTTGTAAGAATAAAATATTTATTGAGTTTTTGTAATAAAATATAAAATAAAACAATATTTCTCTTATAATTAAATAACTTTATTCAATAAAACCGATATTCATTATTGGCATGAAGAATGCACTACATATGTATATAACTTTGGTGCTATTTGAAAATTGACAATAATATTCAAAATTTAGTCAATTTAAAAATTCAATTTTGTTAGTTTTATCTCACAATTCATATCATAAAAATATCATTAGCCCTTTAATGATATTTGATTTAAATTTCGTAAATTTCATTAAACTTGAAATTAAAATATTGATATCTCTGGTGTTTTTACGAATTTTCAAACATTATTTGCAGATATACTCCAAATTTTTTAAGCACTTTTAGAAAATGTGTTAAAAAAACTATGAACTGAAGTCGAAAGTGTTGTCGAGACTAAAAGACTTTCTCGACAAGTCTCGATACTGGTCTAGTCTCGTCTTAACTTTTTAAACGAGACAAGACTAAGACTGCCTTATTCTTGCGGTAACACTACTGCCAATTGATTTAGGTGCAGAATTTTATTATCTAAACTCTTTATTTGAAACATTTTTGTCTAAAATCAATAGGTAATTAACTACAGCAAAGTAAAAAAAAATTAATATTATATACTCTCGGTTAAACGAAATTAGATGAAGAGAATACGTTAGAATTGAAAACATAAACGTTGAAGAACTACATTCTGGCTGTAATTTTATAATATTTATGGCATTGTTTTAAAATAGTTTAAAGAACGAGTCATAATTTAGAAAACGAGCCGTGACGTCATTGGGTTTTGTAATGATCTGATTATAAACGCAAAATATAATAAATAAATTAGAAATAAAAGTGTAACGTTATAAAGTAAGAATTTTTCAATCCTTCAATTATTGTAAACTAGAAATAAATATATTAAAATGAACTTACACTCTAGTGTTACACTCGCAATCTGGCACATTAGAAATATTAAGACGAAGCGCCACATGTTTTTTGCTGTGCACCCTTCGCACCTTTAATGATGCTAACGAAGAAACCTGCGTGCTTAAAAGATTAAATAAAAATCTGAACTGATAACAGAGTTCAACTGATCAACTAATGTTTCTAATTTATAAACGGAGTTAAAAAAACAAATGTTATAAATCACTTAAAAAAATACAAATGTGATTGACTTTGATTGAATTATTTATGTAAATGTTTTGTTTACACACATAAAATTATTTTTAAAAAAGTTGTTTTGAATTGCATTTGGAACTCAATTGCTTATTTCTTTTTTCGTAAGATTTATTACTGTAGCAAAAGAATTATTTTGATGTTTAATATTAAAGTTGAAACGCAATAAAAATTATATTACAAAATGATAATTACTACAATAAAATTTGAACTTCGAAAAAAAATCTCCAATAGAAAATAGGTTTTATTTACGGTATATTGCGTACGGTAGACAAAAAGCTGATTTTGAGCAAATAGCTTTTTATGTATTAAGGTACTGAAATTCTACTTTTTATCACGGATATGGAATTTAACCATATAAGTGATAAAATGGAAATTCCGTACCGAGTTGCACATTATATTTTATATGAAATCGAAAATTTGTGAAAATGAAAGGAATATTTTATTTTTATAGGTTATATTTATGTAACTGTCAGTCCGACACTCAATGTTCCTAATAGTCAAAATCAATATTCTTCATCGGAATTGTTTAGTTCGTCCATCTCGCACATATTTTTTATTATTTTACGTATAAATTTACTATTTTATATCGTACACCTACCCAAATTATCTTGTAAGGTTGGCAACACTGCATTTGCTTGAAATCGTCGTATAATGGATTATTTTAGAGCCGATTTCTGCACATTTACAGCCCGATTCACAAAAAAGTTTAAGCTAATCCTCATTTTTGGATTAATGAATTCTATTCTATTCCGGTATTTAAAATTTAATTTTCATGATATTATCAATAAAGATAGATACTAGGAATAGATTAGACTATATTTTAAGATATAAACTGTCAAAATTAGAGTAGAATTCGCTAATCCAAAAATGAGGATTAGCTTAAACTTTTTTTGTGAATCGGGCTGTAAGACTATTTTTGTGCACTTTACTGACAATTTCAAATAAAATAAATTATTACTACATAGTATATTACATCCGAAATAGGAGATGTTTCATTACAGGCGAGGGCTTATGAGATAAAGCGCGAGGCTGTGATGAAACTCATCGAGGTTATTCACAATCTTCCTCATTTTAAATCAATAATTTCCAAAACAAATCAATGAGTTATAACCTTTAATTTTATTAATATATTTGACAGTTCTCGTAAAATTTGATTAGCCTACTTAATTATAGGGATCTATGGCAATGTTGCTAGACAACCCCTACATAAACATTTCCAACCCAAGAGATGAAAGTGAAATCTGTTATATCCATTCAACCCAAGAGATTGTCGTTAAAGTTGCATAATGTTCATGTAAATAATGGCGAATAGGTTAGATGTATTGGTTCGTACCGCACGATCACGGTTTTAACTAAAACACTGTTTTAAGAAATGTCAAATTTATCAAAATATGATTTTAAAGCAGAACATAGTTTGTATTCAAACAAATATTTTTAAATAAATCGATCTTCTCTAACATAAGAGTGATAATACATTTTGAAATTTGAATTTGACATTTCTTAAAACAGTGTTTTAGTTAAAACCGTGATCATGGTACGAGCCATTGTGTTTTGAATGTAAACATAAAGTTGATTTTAAAGAAGATCTATACGTTATTTGTGCTGGACTGGAATGTGCAGTGATGTGTTCCATATTATATCTTGTGCTTCAATCAAGAAAAGTGAACATAATTGTTTACTCGGCAATAAACATATATTTTGGAAATGCGACAAGTGTCTTAAGTCAAGTGACTCTGTCGAGGTCAATGTACAAATTTTACAGGATATATAGAATCTTTTTCAAGGAACTTCTGGTATGGGATTTGTGCTGGCCACAACAGATTTTTTTTTATGTATGGTTATATAGAAAGCTTCTCTGTTATTGGGTATACCTGTTGAGAAGCCGAAACAATGTAAATATATAAATAAATAAATTACTTTTTTGTGGTAGGATATTTTGTGTTTAAATTTTATTGTTGAAATTATTATTTTTTGTAATGAAATTTTTCGACTTCAATTTTAAAAAGTCAAAATTAATTTTTTGATATACTAATACATAATTTATTTTTGTCCAAGGTCAGCTTTTATTGTTCTGTGGGGAAATATAAAACACAAATAATGTAAAACATGACAAATATTTATTTTAATTGACGAAACACTTAAAAACATACATAACAACATTAATAGTTATTTATGTATTAAAAGCGTAAGGAGGCTTTTATGGCCTGCGGCGGGATTTTGAGCCCGAGGCGTAGCCGAGGGATAAAAACCCGTCAAAAGCCATAAAAGCAAGTTACGCTCGTGGTACATACAAAACTTTATGCACGGACGAAAATTTTCAAATTATGAGTGTTAGAAAAGAATTTGTACTCGTATATCCAGTATCTAGTGTTGCTATGAAAGCGGAGAACAACAGTTTATTGTTTTTTACCTCCCGCTACCCTTGGTAAGGGAGGTATAGGGATCGTGCTAAAAATTACATATCGAGATTTTAATAAATGACCACGTTTTAAGGTCCCTAGAATCCATTTTTAACATTTTCACGATGATGTGTGTGTGTGTGTATGTGTACGAATTTTGTTTGCATTCTAATTCAAATACTTTCATTCAGAAAATTCTGAAACCTTGTATTTTTACCCTATTCTAATAGGAATAGAAGCCATTAGATTTAGGTGTAAATCGGATAAACGGAAATGGTACTTTGCTTGAAACTCATAATGTTTTTTCTTCAAAAAATACCATTAAATGCCATTTTTTGAATTTTATGTCTTATGAAAATTAAAGATTATTGAATTTTCTACAGGAATACATTAATACTTTTTCTATATATTTTACAGATAAATATTTTTTTTATTAGTCGCGAAGCCTAAGATAAAAACTATTCCTTTGTTACACAGTTCATTTTTCAAATGAATGTAACTGACAGTAAATGTCACTGTCAGAAAACTTATCACTTCAAATTAATAATAGTGACATTTTACAAAGAAAATAGTAAATAAAGCAATAGTTTTCTGCAATGGAACAGTTTGCAGCGTTAACAAATACGTAGGTCGTAGGTATGTATTTAAATTAATAAAAATTAAATAGCGGGAGGTTTTGTAATGTTCAGATTCAGATTTTTTTTATTAGTTATGTCATTTGAGTTTTATTTTATGTATCTCCGTGCTTTCCATATAAATATCACAAAATTAATTTTCATTTTTCATTAAAGAATATAAAAAATTTCGATTTGTAATAAAAACTTTTCATGTTGCCTGTTTAAATTGTTTATATTGTAGGTTACAATTTGGTTTGACGTTTCATTATAGCCCGGCAGGCTATAATGAGGCCTGCGGGCTATAAAATGACGTTTATGTCAAAAAAAAATCGTGTATAATTGTCAAATTATGATACGTCCGTGCATAAAAAACATTATTATCATTTTTTCTCTCGGCCGACTTTTTCCAAATCATTTCTTGTCCCGGCCGACTATCGCCGCTACATTATGATGAACGATATATATCTTCTTAGATTCTTTAAAATGTACTTTACGATCAGATTTTTTTGTGGATTGTGTAGTAGAAACTCCTAAATCATCTTCGGAAGAGAAGAGAAAACGTCCCAATATTTTGTATGCAATAAATATTAACAAAAAATATATGCAATTTGCAAAATATTTTCAATCTGAGTTTCAAATTAAATTCAAACAATTTTTCTAAATAACAATGGGGGATTACGGCTCAATCGAATTGAAGGAAAATAGCAAAAAAATACGAATGTATATGCTGAATAACGAATATTAATAAAAAAATGAAATGGTATAATTGAGATATTTCGGAAATAAAGGGTTTTTTGTTATAGCGCTTCGACACTAATATGAAATTATTTTGATTGGCGACCGAGAGACCACCTATACATGCATTACAAATAGCGTGTTAGGTGGTGGAAATTACTACCAATGGAAGTTAAGAAATTCAAATTCGAAAGGAGGGGCTAACATTCCTGTACAGCAGTTTTCAAACAGTTTTTATTTTAACATAAATTTCTTGCATTAAACTTAATAATTTAAATACACCTGTAATTATAAAGTATGTAGACTTATACAGTGTTATAATATTCATTTATTTTTATGTAAATATAACTTAAAATAGCATATATTTCAAGAACATTTAGGTCCATGATGAAAACAGTTTGATATAAAAACACATAAATGTGACGTCACGTCAATCTTTTCAAAATTCGGGAGACCATAACTCGCTTATTAATAGGAATTTTTTCACCGGATTTTCATCAATAGTTTTAGTTTTCCTACTATTTTCAGATGAAATTATAAAAAAAAAAATGGTGTAATCCCCCATTGTGAGCACTTTTACAAACATTAATTATTTTGACAGACAGTGGCGTAGTTATAGATAGGCAAGACTAGGCAATGCCTAAGGGCCCCTGCGTTTTAAAGGCCCATTACTTTTTGATTATTAGAAAAGTAATAATAAATTAATAAATTTATTGCCGAATCCATCTTTGATATTCTATATGTACAGACTTAACTTTAAATTTTTTGCATAAATTATGTTATTAATTAATTATAAAATATAAAACGGTTGCGGCCCTCGGTCAGGTTGTGCTCCAATCCAACTCGCCTCGCGCGATTCGCTTTGCGCACGTCTGGGCAAGCGTACGCAAAATCGCACTTTGCGTACAGCCTATTCGCACTGTTAAGAAATGTATTATTTGTGATAATCATTTTGTATTTGTTTTTATTGTGTTTTTGATATTTGAGCAAAAGAATGTATTAAAGCATAGCAAAAAATACCTATAACAAATTCAAAGATATAAGGGCCAGAAATTTCTAACTACGCCACTGTACATCAGGTTAATAACAAAACGTTTAATTAATGCCAATCAATCACTTTATTTGCAATTTTTCAATGATTTATCACATAAATCAATGGCAGTAGATTTTTATTTAAGCTCGCAGGTTTCTTGGTTAGTCTCATTAAGGGTACCTAACCTACATTCAGCAACATGTGGCATTTCCTTCTACTACTTTTCATATACCAGACTGAGATTGGAGCGTATACGAGTAGACGTGAAGAGTATGGAAGTAAGTTCATTTAAATATATTTATTTCTAGTTTATAATCCATGAAAGATTGATAAATTCTGGCTGACAAACAGCAGTATTGTATAAAATACTTTACAATTATTTTTTTAGTATTTAAAATATACCATTATTTCAAGTACTTTTACTTTTAACTATTTGAAAATAAATAAGATATGTTACAATATTGTAAACATGTTTTCCGTATTCAACTTATGACCGGTTGCACCACTAACACTTAAATTTTTAGCTAGGCTTAAACAAAAAAATGCAAATCGACATTTTGACAGCAATATTCAATATTGATACCGCCAATCTCAACAATGAAATTGTAAGAATAAATACAATATGTACTTATATATAGCCTAATATGGAAATGGCGAGAGGTCTTTTGCTGGCTTTTGATGCAATTAACAAATTCGTATTTTTCCCTAACACTTAAACAAAATTTCTATCTCTAGTAAATTTATTTTCCTATTTTGCTTCGGCATGTTTAATTTTATAAATGAAAAAATGTCAAAATATTTTTTGAATGTTTTAGTAACATGAAAAATCAAAATTTTATTTGTCAAGTTTGATTCTATTTGTCAAAAATTATAACGAGCCGTTTTGAAACTTTACGACTGTTTATGAATATGGGCATTAATGTTTTAAAAACTAATTTTTAATTAGTCTTTTTCAGTGTATTTGTAAATATGTGCTTATGCATTATTTTTAGTATTAATTTTGTTTTTCTTGTTACGACGTGGCTAAATGTCCGCCAGCGGTATTGGGCTTCTAAATTATCAAGAGATGGCGCTGACGTCAAACGTCAAAATTCAAACGAAGGGTACATTTTTCGCTGACTTCCATACGAGTACAATTGGTGTGGGACTAATTTCCGTAGTTTTTAATTTAATTTCGGATTTAGTATAGTGTTTTTTTGTTAATTTCGGTAGAATTGTGTTTGATCTTTCTTGTAGTAACAATTTAGTGATAGTTTTAATAATATTTTAGTTAATAGGGTTAATTTTAGTAAGTATTTGTAGGTTAAGAGTATTTTAGTCATATTTTAATTAACAGTATATTAGTTTTTTAATAAAAAAAACATTTGATTTCCTTTATTTAGATTGTATTTCATTGGCGTAGTTGTACATATATTAATTTCTATCTTCATAGCTTTACTTTTCATTGTTTTTCTTTCATAATGAACAATTTTCTTTGCTTAGATGTAGATACTATTTGTAGATTTGGGAATTGTAGTGTATCATCTAGAAATATGGTGGAAGGCCAGCAAGTAATAAATAGTAGCCACATAATATTATGTGGTAAATATTTTCGGAGAAAATTCCATCGTAACTTTAACCTATAAATTGCATATGTCCTAATTTGTTCATTAATTTTTTAAAAATCAAAAACTTACCTGTTATATTAGCAGTAATTCAGATCCTACTAAGAATAAAACAATAATAGCCGAAGTAAATACAATCCCTGAATAAAACAACCTTCTTTGTACATGTACACTTCACTCAGTTCAGAAATCTGCCACCAGTGGCGCATTGTAATTTGTAATATTGGAAGCCCAATACCTAATACACAAACCGAGAATTCCGCTGTACGGCGGAATTATCACCATTATAATAACATATCCGCCGATAAACCTTATATATTCAGCAGGCGCGGCGGAATACATCTATTTTCTGTAGTTTCTTGATAAATTCCGTCGTAAGCATATAATTGTTCGCCACATGAATGCGTCATCATACCCACACAACAATCTGAGTGTGCAAGTTTTATATATATAAAATTTAATCAAACGTAACCTAAATGCACAGTCAGATTTAGGTGGACAGTGCTCAGTAGTTAGTAGTATCATCAACAAAATAAACATTACCTGTCATGCAGCTAAAATCCGCCGAATCTTTACATTCCGCCGCGCCTGCTGATTATAACGGGTTTATCAGCGAATATGCCGTTATAATCGTTTTCTAATTACCTTCATTTTAAGTTAAAATGTCCCGCTATTGTCAAAACTCCGAGGGACTAATAAAATGTGACGGCAACCAAGTGATTCAGATCATAGGAGCCAATTACGGGCGATTAGGAAAACTACTTTGTGATCAAAACTACAATACAGATGCAAATTGTATACAACCGGGAACTTTTAGAACTTTGGAACAGAGGTAAGTTAAATAATACCTACTTTTAATTTTCATTTTGATATTTATTTTTTTTAATTTTCAGATGTAAAGGAAAACGTGAATGCAAATTATATGCAAACGATAAGGTGTTTGGTGACCCATGTGTGGGTACCTTAAAATATTTAATGGTTTTGTATCGGTGTGTGGATCCTAAAACACAAATGAAAAATTTTAAGTGAACCCGAACCCATACTTAACATTTCTGTGTAGTTAACAAAGAAATAAAGAATTATTTTTATTGATGAACGAATAAATAATGTTGATTGATTGTAGAGTTGTTATTATTACATCTAATTTAATATCTGTGTTTATTATTAACATAATAATTATATGCCTTATAGCCGAGACAGACGACAAAAATTAATGATCATTAACGGTTAGATATAGTAAGCGCACCTTAAGGTGATACTTTTGACAGGTGTCAAAATTGCGTCTATTAATAAATCAGAAAATATTGACTGTAGTAAGCACGTGATACTTATTGTTTTGAACTGTACAAGTACAATACAATAAGTGTAACGTGCTTACTTCATTCAATATTTTTTGGTTTGTTAATAGACGCAATTTTGACATCTGTCATCAGTCTCAACTTCAGGTGCGCTTACTATATCTAACCGTTAATGATCATTAATTTTTGTCGTCTGTCTCGGCTATAAGGCATATAATTATTATGTTAATAATAAACACAGATATTAAATTAGATGTAATAATAACAACTCTACAATCAATCAACATTATTTATTCGTTCATCAATAAAAATAATTCTTTATTTCTTTGTTAACTACACAGAAATCATTAATTTTTGTCGTCTGTCTCGGCATAAGCAAATAACCAGGAAAGTAGGTACATAACATAATAATTTGCGCAACAACAACATAAATGACAGTGGACCTGTAATGGCGGACGAAAAGCGAGCCTTATTATAATACCCTGTATTATAATATGAACATACTTAATTTAAAATGCAAATGAACGTGGATTTAATTAGTTATGCAAATTTATAATTATTATACATACACATGTACAAATAAAAAATAAATATTTATTTTATTAAGTTTTTAGATATAATTATTTTATATATTGAATAATTTAGATAAATAATTTCAAAATTACCTATTATCATATTATTTTATCTTTCTTTAATAGTCGTCTGCTTATTTGTAAAATTATTCTTTGTTTGTTCATATTTCTTGTAGTTTATCGATAATTTTGACGTTTTTTAGATTTTTTAAACCAAATATTCTTTTCTTATCTTGGTTGTATGACTTTATTTTTGATTTAAATATTTTCCTACATGTTCAAGTGCACATCCATAACCATATGCCATTCCCCTCTTCGTCACTTGACGCACCTTGACGGTTACTGATATAAACCTTTAAAGAATTACAAATTTCCACTAGTGTTCGAAATAATACTAATAATAAACAGAACATAAATTTTTACAAATTCCTTTTATATATTTTTAATTCAATCAATCAATTTCATGCAGGTCCCGGGAAACGCAAATGGCGGATACCGGGATAGCATTTTTAGTTTTGCTTCCAAATACCACATAGCGAAACCAGTGTCATTAGTTGTGTCATTTTCATTTGAAACAATTCTGACTGTAATTGTGTTTATGATTTTTGTGTCCTATAAGTAAGTAGTTATTTTGTGTGAAAAAGCTTGATAATATTTAAGATGACACGAATAAAGTGTTGTATATCAAATTGTACTGCTATCGGTAAGTGAAAATATATGTTTATAGAATTGTCTGTTTATACACAGTATAAATTTCCACATCCTCGATCTCATCGGTATTTATTTTAAATATGGATGAACTGCGAATTTTAGATCCCGTGGTTGTGTACAATAATAAGCGTCTTTGCTTTGCATATAACATAGAAGGCCACACAACCGACGTCTCCACGTTCTTGCATTTTTAATCCATCGCTGAATATACCTAATGAGTCTAATTAATTCATGTTTCTTTTAATTCAGGTACCGCATATTATGCAAATGTATCTAATACCGAAATAAAGGATCCGGAACCACCACATCTCTAGTCTGGTGCTCTCCCATCTGAGCTACATCAACCCTAACGACAAATCCCGATTTTTCTCTCATATTTATAATTTATCCTGAAGAAATACGAAGTTCTATATTGCAAACACCCTGTATACAGTATGTCCACGGATCGAGTTCCAAACAAGAAAAACTTTTTTATTTTACAAAAAATCTGTTGTGGCCTTCCGTCAATTCAATGTATTTGTACAAATCAGATACCAAAAGTTCTTTGGAAAAGATTTTATATATCCTGTAAAATTGTAACACGAACACACTATTTTTTACAAATTCCATATTGCAAGTTCCTTTGAAAAAGATTCTATAAATCCAATATAATTATAACAGAAATGTACATTCTGTAAATTGTACTTCACACTTCCTCATTCCTATACAACGCATCTTTTTAACACAGTTCTTCCTCTCTCAAATATTCTGCTACACAGTCTTTCCATCTTCTCTTTGGCGTTCCTCGTACTCCCGGCATTGAAACTTGAAGTCACTTGCGAAGGACATTCTGTCACTTACGTTACTTACTGATCCTATACTTTTCACTTTGGTTTTGCACTTGACACTGACATCTGTCAATTAGAATTTTTTGAATATACATATCTGTTGTTTCCATAATTTTTGCAAAGCAGACTGATTTTTGAAAGTTAACCCCTCTTAATCTCTCTATAACTCTATATTTATTGAATATGAAGGAAAATGTATAATCAAATCTTACAGAGAATAAAATTTTCTTTCATATTAATGTCGAAAAATGATATTTAACTGGTTTTTTTCCAGAAAAACTGTTAAGATCTTCAAATAAGGGTACTTCCGGTTGACCAATTATAACCAAAATCTAATCAGCTCTTCATATGGTTGTAAAGAAGAGGAATACGAAAGAATCATAATTTTTAGAATTGTAGTTTTGGAGTTATCGTTGGAGAAAAATTTGTCACACACACACACGGACACACACACAGACACACACACGGACACACACACAGACACACACACGGACACACACACACACACACATATACAGACATCAATGTAAAATTAGTAAAATCGTATTCTAAGGAACTTAAAACGTGCTTATTCATTGAAAACTCACAACCGAATTTTTTGACCAAAAACAATACCTTCCTTTTGACGGAAGGTAAAAAATTTATTCTTGATAAAAGTTTTTGCATGTCCCGAAACGGCCATTTCAGTTTTAACATTTTCAAATTTTCTTAAATTGTTCTGTACAATCCTCGACCTATACCAATCTATCGTCTAACAAGTGACAAATTGAATCGTTTAGTATTTTACTTAATAAGTAATAATTAATGTATAAATTTATAATCGATATCTGTTGAATAGCAATATTTATGTTTACTTATGGTAGTAATTGATGCACAAACGTATCACAAAATATTATGGACAAAATTACATTCACATATTCATTCGATTGATATCTCACACACTTGTTTTTCTCATACATTCTTTTTAGCATCTTTGATTTATATTTAATTATTTATAAGCTAAGGCATTTTGATTTTATATTTTATTATTTTAATTCTGAACAATATCCTTTATACCTGTCTATTTATTGATCAATACATTTATAAGAATAATATACATATCTAAAGCCAGAGACACATTGTTTACCAAACACATTATCGTGTACAGTTACATTGCATAAGTTACTTCCACCACATCTGAAAATTAAAATAAATAAGAGAGAGAGAAAAAAAGCATGTTAAAAGTAGGGTACTATATAACTTACACCATTTGAAAAGATGGCTCGACACTTTTTTGTGAACAATCCATGTGTCTCTTTCCTTTGGTACAAATTATGTTTGATAATGCGTAATATCTTTCCATTATTTGAATCACTTGACCATTCTTGCATTTATGAGTGATCTTAAAATAAAAGTAATAATAAAACAGATATTAATACACTTGAAAAAAAAAAAATATCAAAATTATTACTAAAAATAATGCATAAATACATATTTACATATTCACACAAAAAGTTTTTAAATATTAAATACGAACCCAAAATCATATTAACTGGGCCGGCACAATAGTTTACCTTAATCATACATCATTTTATTATAAAAAACTAATATTATATTATTACCTTAAAATATACAGCTTAAATGAACAACAAAAAGAAAATAGTTTCCATAACCATTAGGTTTTAAACTCAATTAAATTAATTACCTTATAAAATACGAATAAGAATAGTTGGGCCACTTATAAATTTTGCGCAAAGTAGGCGGTGTATGGTTCATCTATAGACAAAACAATTGATACATTGTTGTAATCAACAAAGTGCTTGACATTTTTTGTAAGAGATAAGTGATTAAGGCCAATATGAACGGCATTCTGGCACGAAAAATTTCAATTTCACATTCGATTCCTCGATCGACAGTACAACGTATTGTTTAAAGAAGACGGAAATGTTATGGAAAGGAAAAAACTGGCCGTCCACTGTCAACTTGTAATACTTTAAGGAAAATTGTGAAACAAAATCGCCGATCAAATCCTCGAGATATGACCGTGTAATGGCGGGAAATGATCGGAAAACAAATTTCGATATCAAGAAGAATTATTAAACAAATAGGATACAAGTTTTATCAGGCAAATTTTTTGATTTCTCTGTTAAAAAGAATTATTAGTAGTAGCAGGCCAAAGAAAAGCCTTTGTTAGTGTAATAGATTGAAATGAGGCTAAGGATGACGAAAACGAATTAAAAGTAAAATTGCAACATTATTGGACCTGATGAGTATGCAAAGTTAGTTGTTACAATGCCTAACAGAATATAAGCCGTTATAATATTAAAGTAGTGACCCAACTATTCTGAATTCGTGTGCTTAGTTTAAAATCTACGGTAATAAAATATAATATTTGTAAGAATAAAATATTTATTGTGTTTTTGTAATAAAATATAAAATAAAACAATATTTCTCTTATAATTAAATAACTTTATTCAATAAAACCGATATTCATTATTGGCATGAAGAATGCACTACATATGTATATAACTTTGGTGCTATTTGAAAATTGACAATAATATTCAAAATTTAGTCAATTTAAAAATTCAATTTTGTTAGTTTTATCTCACAATTCATATCATAAAAATATCATTAGACCTTTTATGATATTTGATTTAAATTTCGTAAATTTCATTAAACTTGAAATTAAAATATTGATATCTCTGGTGTTTTTACGAATTTTCAAACATTATTTGCAGATATACTCCAAATTTTTTAAGCACTTTTAGAAAATGTGTTAAAAAAACTATGAACTGAAGTCGAAAGTGTTGTCGAGACTAAAAGACTTTCTCGACAAGTCTCGATACTGGTCTAGTCTCGTCTTAACTTTTTAAACGAGACAAGACTAAGACTGCCTTATTCTTGCGGTAACACTACTGCCAATTGATTTAGGTGCAGAATTTTATTATCTAAACTCTTTATTTGAAACATTTTTGTCTAAAATCAATAGGTAATTAACTACAGCAAAGTAAAAAAAAATTAATATTATATACTCTCGGTTAAACGAAATTAGATGAAGAGAATACGTTAGAATTGAAAACATAAACGTTGAAGAACTACATTCTGGCTGTAATTTTATAATATTTATGGCATTGTTTTAAAATAGTTTAAAGAACGAGTCATAATTTAGAAAACGAGCCGTGACGTCATTGGGTTTTGTAATGATCTGATTATAAACGCAAAATATAATAAATAAATTAGAAATAAAAGTGTAACGTTATAAAGTAAGAATTTTTCAATCCTTCAATTATTGTAAACTAGAAATAAATATATTAAAATGAACTTACACTCTAGTGTTACACTCGCAATCTGGCACATTAGAAATATTAAGACGAAGCGCCACATGTTTTTTGCTGTGCACCCTTCGCACCTTTAATGATGCTAACGAAGAAACCTGCGTGCTTAAAAGATTAAATAAAAATCTGAACTGATAACATAGTTCAACTGATCAACCAATGTTTCTAATTTATAAACGGAGTTAAAAAAACAAATGTTATAAATCACTTAAAAAAATACAAATGTGATTGACTTTGATTGAATTATTTATGTAAACGTTTTGTTTACACACATAAAATTATTTTTAAAAAAGTTGTTTTGAATTGCATTTGGAACTCAATTGCTTATTTCTTTTTTCGTAAGATTTATTACTGTAGCAAAAGAATTATTTTGATTTTTAATATTAAAGTTGAAACGCAATAAAAATTATATTACAAAATGATAATTACTACAATAAAATTTGAACTTGGAAAAAAAATCTTCAATAGAAAATAGGTTTTATTTACGGTATGTTGCGTACGGTAGACAAAAAGCTGATTTTGAGCAAATAGCTTTTTATGTATTAAGGTACTGAAATTCTACTTTTTATCACGGATATGGAATTTAACCATATAAGTGATAAAATGGAAATTCCGTACCGAGTTGCACATTATATTTTATATGAAATCGAAAATTTGTGAAAATGAAAGGAATATTTTATTTTTATAGGTTATATTTATGTAACTGTCAGTCCGACACTCAATGTTCCTAATAGTCAAAATCAATATTCTTCATCGGAATTGTTTAGTTCGTCCATCTCGCACATATTTTTTATTATTTTACGTATAAATTTACTATTTTATATCGTACACCTACCCAAATTATCTTGTAAGGTTGGCAACACTGCATTTGCTTGAAATCGTCGTATAATGGATTATTTTAGAGCCGATTTCTGCACATTTACAGCCCGATTCACAAAAAAGTTTAAGCTAATCCTCATTTTTGGATTAATGAATTCTATTCTATTCCGGTATTTAAAATTTAATTTTCATGATATTATCAATAAAGATAGATACTAGGAATAGATTAGACTATATTTTAAGATATAAACTGTCAAAATTAGAGTAGAATTCGCTAATCCAAAAATGAGGATTAGCTTAAACTTTTTTTGTGAATCGGGCTGTAAGACTATTTTTGTGCACTTTACTGACAATTTCAAATAAAATAAATTATTACTACATAGTATATTACATCCGAAATAGGAGATGTTTCATTACAGGCGAGGGCTTATGAGATAAAGCGCGAGGCTGTGATGAAACTCATCGAGGTTATTCACAATCTTCCTCATTTTAAATCAATAATTTCCAAAACAAATCAATGAGTTATAACCTTTAATTTTATTAATATATTTGACAGTTCTCGTAAAATTTGATTAGCCTACTTAATTATAGGGATCTATGGCAATGTTGCTAGACAACCCCTACATAAACATTTCCAACCCAAGAGATGAAAGTGAAATCTGTTATATCCATTCAACCCAAGAGATTGTCGTTAAAGTTGCATAATGTTCATGTAAATAATGGCGAATAGGTTAGATGTATTGGTTCGTACCGCACGATCACGGTTTTAACTAAAACACTGTTTTAAGAAATGTCAAATTTATCAAAATATGATTTTAAAGCAGAACATAGTTTGTATTCAAACAAATATTTTTAAATAAATCGATCTTCTCTAACATAAGAGTGATAATACATTTTGAAATTTGAATTTGACATTTCTTAAAACAGTGTTTTAGTTAAAACCGTGATCATGGTACGAGCCATTGTGTTTTGAATGTAAACATAAAGTTGATTTTAAAGAAGATCTATACGTTATTTGTGCTGGACTGGAATGTGCAGTGATGTGTTCCATATTATATCTTGTGCTTCAATCAAGAAAAGTGAACATAATTGTTTACTCGGCAACAGTGGCGTATCCAGACATGACCCTTGGGGGGGGATATGACATGACCTTTGGAGGGGGATATAAAAATATTTTGTATAATAATCAAAAACTTTATCGTAGATAAAAATATAACAACTCCTTGATTATTAGGCGACCTGTTCTATAATAACATACAGCATGATATTGCAAAAATATCGTAAAACAATATTCAAACGTCTTGATTTTTACTCTTCTCCGATGTCATGGGGGGGGATATATCCCCCATATCCCCCCCCGTAAATACGCCACTGCTCGGCAATAAACATATATTTTGGAAATGCGACAAGTGTCTTAAGTCAAGTGACTCTGTCGAGGTCAATGTACAAATTTTACAGGATATATAGAATCTTTTTCAAGGAACTTCTGGTATGGGATTTGTGCTGGCCACAACAGATTTTTTTTTATGTATGGTTATATAGAAAGCTTCTCTGTTATTGGGTATACCTGTTGAGAAGCCGAAACAATGTAAATATATAAATAAATAAATTACTTTTTTGTGGTAGGATATTTTGTGTTTAAATTTTATTGTTGAAATTATTATTTTTTGTAATGAAATTTTTCGACTTCAATTTTAAAAAGTCAAAATTAATTTTTTGATATACTAATACATAATTTATTTTTGTCCAAGGTCAGCTTTTATTGTTCTGTGGGGAAATATAAAACACAAATAATGTAAAACATGACAAATATTTATTTTAATTGACGAAACACTTAAAAACATACATAACAACATTAATAGTTATTTATGTATTAAAAGCGTAAGGAGGCTTTTATGGCCTGCGGCGGGATTTTGAGCCCGAGGCGTAGCCGAGGGATAAAAACCCGTCAAAAGCCATAAAAGCAAGTTACGCTCGTGGTACATACAAAACTTTATGCACGGACGAAAATTTTCAAATTATGAGTGTTAGAAAAGAATTTGTACTCGTATATCCAGTATCTAGTGTTGCTATGAAAGCGGAGAACAACAGTTTATTGTTTTTTACCTCCCGCTACCCTTGGTAAGGGAGGTATAGGGATCGTGCTAAAAATTACATATCGAGATTTTAATAAATGACCACGTTTTAAGGTCCCTAGAATCCATTTTTAACATTTTCACGATGATGTGTGTGTGTGTGTATGTGTACGAATTTTGTTTGCATTCTAATTCAAATACTTTCATTCAGAAAATTCTGAAACCTTGTATTTTTACCCTATTCTAATAGGAATAGAAGCCATTAGATTTAGGTGTAAATCGGATAAACGGAAATGGTACTTTGCTTGAAACTCATAATGTTTTTTCTTCAAAAAATACCATTAAATGCCATTTTTTGAATTTTATGTCTTATGAAAATTAAAGATTATTGAATTTTCTACAGGAATACATTAATACTTTTTCTATATATTTTACAGATAAATATTTTTTTTATTAGTCGCGAAGCCTAAGATAAAAACTATTCCTTTGTTACACAGTTCATTTTTCAAATGAATGTAACTGACAGTAAATGTCACTGTCAGAAAACTTATCACTTCAAATTAATAATAGTGACATTTTACAAAGAAAATAGTAAATAAAGCAATAGTTTTCTGCAATGGAACAGTTTGCAGCGTTAACAAATACGTAGGTCGTAGGTATGTATTTAAATTAATAAAAATTAAATAGCGGGAGGTTTTGTAATGTTCAGATTCAGATTTTTTTTATTAGTTATGTCATTTGAGTTTTATTTTATGTATCTCCGTGCTTTCCATATAAATATCACAAAATTAATTTTCATTTTTCATTAAAGAATATAAAAAATTTCGATTTGTAATAAAAACTTTTCATGTTGCCTGTTTAAATTGTTTATATTGTAGGTTACAATTTGGTTTGACGTTTCATTATAGCCCGGCAGGCTATAATGAGGCCTGCGGGCTATAAAATGACGTTTATGTCAAAAAAAAATCGTGTATAATTGTCAAATTATGATACGTCCGTGCATAAAAAACATTATTATCATTTTTTCTCTCGGCCGACTTTTTCCAAATCATTTCTTGTCCCGGCCGACTATCGCCGCTACATTATGATGAACGATATATATCTTCTTAGATTCTTTAAAATGTACTTTACGATCAGATTTTTTTGTGGATTGTGTAGTAGAAACTCCTAAATCATCTTCGGAAGAGAAGAGAAAACGTCCCAATATTTTGTATGCAATAAATATTAACAAAAAATATATGCAATTTGCAAAATATTTTCAATCTGAGTTTCAAATTAAATTCAAACAATTTTTCTAAATAACAATGGGGGATTACGGCTCAATCGAATTGAAGGAAAATAGCAAAAAAATACGAATGTATATGCTGAATAACGAATATTAATAAAAAAATGAAATGGTATAATTGAGATATTTCGGAAATAAAGGGTTTTTTGTTATAGCGCTTCGACACTAATATGAAATTATTTTGATTGGCGACCGAGAGACCACCTATACATGCATTACAAATAGCGTGTTAGGTGGTGGAAATTACTACCAATGGAAGTTAAGAAATTCAAATTCGAAAGGAGGGGCTAACATTCCTGTACAGCAGTTTTCAAACAGTTTTTATTTTAACATAAATTTCTTGCATTAAACTTAATAATTTAAATACACCTGTAATTATAAAGTATGTAGACTTATACAGTGTTATAATATTCATTTATTTTTATGTAAATATAACTTAAAATAGCATATATTTCAAGAACATTTAGGTCCATGATGAAAACAGTTTGATATAAAAACACATAAATGTGACGTCACGTCAATCTTTTCAAAATTCGGGAGACCATAACTCGCTTATTAATAGGAATTTTTTCACCGGATTTTCATCAATAGTTTTAGTTTTCCTACTATTTTCAGATGAAATTATAAAAAAAAAAATGGTGTAATCCCCCATTGTGAGCACTTTTACAAACATTAATTATTTTGACAGACAGTGGCGTAGTTATAGATAGGCAAGACTAGGCAATGCCTAAGGGCCCCTGCGTTTTAAAGGCCCATTACTTTTTGATTATTAGAAAAGTAATAATAAATTAATAAATTTATTGCCGAATCCATCTTTGATATTCTATATGTACAGACTTAACTTTAAATTTTTTGCATAAATTATGTTATTAATTAATTATAAAATATAAAACGGTTGCGGCCCTCGGTCAGGTTGTGCTCCAATCCAACTCGCCTCGCGCGATTCGCTTTGCGCACGTCTGGGCAAGCGTACGCAAAATCGCACTTTGCGTACAGCCTATTCGCACTGTTAAGAAATGTATTATTTGTGATAATCATTTTGTATTTGTTTTTATTGTGTTTTTGATATTTGAGCAAAAGAATGTATTAAAGCATAGCAAAAAATACCTATAACAAATTCAAAGATATAAGGGCCAGAAATTTCTAACTACGCCACTGTACATCAGGTTAATAACAAAACGTTTAATTAATGCCAATCAATCACTTTATTTGCAATTTTTCAATGATTTATCACATAAATCAATGGCAGTAGATTTTTATTTAAGCTCGCAGGTTTCTTGGTTAGTCTCATTAAGGGTACCTAACCTACATTCAGCAACATGTGGCATTTCCTTCTACTACTTTTCATATACCAGACTGAGATTGGAGCGTATACGAGTAGACGTGAAGAGTATGGAAGTAAGTTCATTTAAATATATTTATTTCTAGTTTATAATCCATGAAAGATTGATAAATTCTGGCTGACAAACAGCAGTATTGTATAAAATACTTTACAATTATTTTTTTAGTATTTAAAATATACCATTATTTCAAGTACTTTTACTTTTAACTATTTGAAAATAAATAAGATATGTTACAATATTGTAAACATGTTTTCCGTATTCAACTTATGACCGGTTGCACCACTAACACTTAAATTTTTAGCTAGGCTTAAACAAAAAAATGCAAATCGACATTTTGACAGCAATATTCAATATTGATACCGCCAATCTCAACAATGAAATTGTAAGAATAAATACAATATGTACTTATATATAGCCTAATATGGAAATGGCGAGAGGTCTTTTGCTGGCTTTTGATGCAATTAACAAATTCGTATTTTTCCCTAACACTTAAACAAAATTTCTATCTCTAGTAAATTTATTTTCCTATTTTGCTTCGGCATGTTTAATTTTATAAATGAAAAAATGTCAAAATATTTTTTGAATGTTTTAGTAACATGAAAAATCAAAATTTTATTTGTCAAGTTTGATTCTATTTGTCAAAAATTATAACGAGCCGTTTTGAAACTTTACGACTGTTTATGAATATGGGCATTAATGTTTTAAAAACTAATTTTTAATTAGTCTTTTTCAGTGTATTTGTAAATATGTGCTTATGCATTATTTTTAGTATTAATTTTGTTTTTCTTGTTACGACGTGGCTAAATGTCCGCCAGCGGTATTGGGCTTCTAAATTATCAAGAGATGGCGCTGACGTCAAACGTCAAAATTCAAACGAAGGGTACATTTTTCGCTGACTTCCATACGAGTACAATTGGTGTGGGACTAATTTCCGTAGTTTTTAATTTAATTTCGGATTTAGTATAGTGTTTTTTTGTTAATTTCGGTAGAATTGTGTTTGATCTTTCTTGTAGTAACAATTTAGTGATAGTTTTAATAATATTTTAGTTAATAGGGTTAATTTTAGTAAGTATTTGTAGGTTAAGAGTATTTTAGTCATATTTTAATTAACAGTATATTAGTTTTTTAATAAAAAAAACATTTGATTTCCTTTATTTAGATTGTATTTCATTGGCGTAGTTGTACATATATTAATTTCTATCTTCATAGCTTTACTTTTCATTGTTTTTCTTTCATAATGAACAATTTTCTTTGCTTAGATGTAGATACTATTTGTAGATTTGGGAATTGTAGTGTATCATCTAGAAATATGGTGGAAGGCCAGCAAGTAATAAATAGTAGCCACATAATATTATGTGGTAAATATTTTCGGAGAAAATTCCATCGTAACTTTAACCTATAAATTGCATATGTCCTAATTTGTTCATTAATTTTTTAAAAATCAAAAACTTACCTGTTATATTAGCAGTAATTCAGATCCTACTAAGAATAAAACAATAATAGCCGAAGTAAATACAATCCCTGAATAAAACAACCTTCTTTGTACATGTACACTTCACTCAGTTCAGAAATCTGCCACCAGTGGCGCATTGTAATTTGTAATATTGGAAGCCCAATACCTAATACACAAACCGAGAATTCCGCTGTACGGCGGAATTATCACCATTATAATAACATATCCGCCGATAAACCTTATATATTCAGCAGGCGCGGCGGAATACATCTATTTTCTGTAGTTTCTTGATAAATTCCGTCGTAAGCATATAATTGTTCGCCACATGAATGCGTCATCATACCCACACAACAATCTGAGTGTGCAAGTTTTATATATATAAAATTTAATCAAACGTAACCTAAATGCACAGTCAGATTTAGGTGGACAGTGCTCAGTAGTTAGTAGTATCATCAACAAAATAAACATTACCTGTCATGCAGCTAAAATCCGCCGAATCTTTACATTCCGCCGCGCCTGCTGATTATAACGGGTTTATCAGCGAATATGCCGTTATAATCGTTTTCTAATTACCTTCATTTTAAGTTAAAATGTCCCGCTATTGTCAAAACTCCGAGGGACTAATAAAATGTGACGGCAACCAAGTGATTCAGATCATAGGAGCCAATTACGGGCGATTAGGAAAACTACTTTGTGATCAAAACTACAATACAGATGCAAATTGTATACAACCGGGAACTTTTAGAACTTTGGAACAGAGGTAAGTTAAATAATACCTACTTTTAATTTTCATTTTGATATTTATTTTTTTTAATTTTCAGATGTAAAGGAAAACGTGAATGCAAATTATATGCAAACGATAAGGTGTTTGGTGACCCATGTGTGGGTACCTTAAAATATTTAATGGTTTTGTATCGGTGTGTGGATCCTAAAACACAAATGAAAAATTTTAAGTGAACCCGAACCCATACTTAACATTTCTGTGTAGTTAACAAAGAAATAAAGAATTATTTTTATTGATGAACGAATAAATAATGTTGATTGATTGTAGAGTTGTTATTATTACATCTAATTTAATATCTGTGTTTATTATTAACATAATAATTATATGCCTTATAGCCGAGACAGACGACAAAAATTAATGATCATTAACGGTTAGATATAGTAAGCGCACCTTAAGGTGATACTTTTGACAGGTGTCAAAATTGCGTCTATTAATAAATCAGAAAATATTGACTGTAGTAAGCACGTGATACTTATTGTTTTGAACTGTACAAGTACAATACAATAAGTGTAACGTGCTTACTTCATTCAATATTTTTTGGTTTGTTAATAGACGCAATTTTGACATCTGTCATCAGTCTCAACTTCAGGTGCGCTTACTATATCTAACCGTTAATGATCATTAATTTTTGTCGTCTGTCTCGGCTATAAGGCATATAATTATTATGTTAATAATAAACACAGATATTAAATTAGATGTAATAATAACAACTCTACAATCAATCAACATTATTTATTCGTTCATCAATAAAAATAATTCTTTATTTCTTTGTTAACTACACAGAAATCATTAATTTTTGTCGTCTGTCTCGGCATAAGCAAATAACCAGGAAAGTAGGTACATAACATAATAATTTGCGCAACAACAACATAAATGACAGTGGACCTGTAATGGCGGACGAAAAGCGAGCCTTATTATAATACCCTGTATTATAATATGAACATACTTAATTTAAAATGCAAATGAACGTGGATTTAATTAGTTATGCAAATTTATAATTATTATACATACACATGTACAAATAAAAAATAAATATTTATTTTATTAAGTTTTTAGATATAATTATTTTATATATTGAATAATTTAGATAAATAATTTCAAAATTACCTATTATCATATTATTTTATCTTTCTTTAATAGTCGTCTGCTTATTTGTAAAATTATTCTTTGTTTGTTCATATTTCTTGTAGTTTATCGATAATTTTGACGTTTTTTAGATTTTTTAAACCAAATATTCTTTTCTTATCTTGGTTGTATGACTTTATTTTTGATTTAAATATTTTCCTACATGTTCAAGTGCACATCCATAACCATATGCCATTCCCCTCTTCGTCACTTGACGCACCTTGACGGTTACTGATATAAACCTTTAAAGAATTACAAATTTCCACTAGTGTTCGAAATAATACTAATAATAAACAGAACATAAATTTTTACAAATTCCTTTTATATATTTTTAATTCAATCAATCAATTTCATGCAGGTCCCGGGAAACGCAAATGGCGGATACCGGGATAGCATTTTTAGTTTTGCTTCCAAATACCACATAGCGAAACCAGTGTCATTAGTTGTGTCATTTTCATTTGAAACAATTCTGACTGTAATTGTGTTTATGATTTTTGTGTCCTATAAGTAAGTAGTTATTTTGTGTGAAAAAGCTTGATAATATTTAAGATGACACGAATAAAGTGTTGTATATCAAATTGTACTGCTATCGGTAAGTGAAAATATATGTTTATAGAATTGTCTGTTTATACACAGTATAAATTTCCACATCCTCGATCTCATCGGTATTTATTTTAAATATGGATGAACTGCGAATTTTAGATCCCGTGGTTGTGTACAATAATAAGCGTCTTTGCTTTGCATATAACATAGAAGGCCACACAACCGACGTCTCCACGTTCTTGCATTTTTAATCCATCGCTGAATATACCTAATGAGTCTAATTAATTCATGTTTCTTTTAATTCAGGTACCGCATATTATGCAAATGTATCTAATACCGAAATAAAGGATCCGGAACCACCACATCTCTAGTCTGGTGCTCTCCCATCTGAGCTACATCAACCCTAACGACAAATCCCGATTTTTCTCTCATATTTATAATTTATCCTGAAGAAATACGAAGTTCTATATTGCAAACACCCTGTATACAGTATGTCCACGGATCGAGTTCCAAACAAGAAAAACTTTTTTATTTTACAAAAAATCTGTTGTGGCCTTCCGTCAATTCAATGTATTTGTACAAATCAGATACCAAAAGTTCTTTGGAAAAGATTTTATATATCCTGTAAAATTGTAACACGAACACACTATTTTTTACAAATTCCATATTGCAAGTTCCTTTGAAAAAGATTCTATAAATCCAATATAATTATAACAGAAATGTACATTCTGTAAATTGTACTTCACACTTCCTCATTCCTATACAACGCATCTTTTTAACACAGTTCTTCCTCTCTCAAATATTCTGCTACACAGTCTTTCCATCTTCTCTTTGGCGTTCCTCGTACTCCCGGCATTGAAACTTGAAGTCACTTGCGAAGGACATTCTGTCACTTACGTTACTTACTGATCCTATACTTTTCACTTTGGTTTTGCACTTGACACTGACATCTGTCAATTAGAATTTTTTGAATATACATATCTGTTGTTTCCATAATTTTTGCAAAGCAGACTGATTTTTGAAAGTTAACCCCTCTTAATCTCTCTATAACTCTATATTTATTGAATATGAAGGAAAATGTATAATCAAATCTTACAGAGAATAAAATTTTCTTTCATATTAATGTCGAAAAATGATATTTAACTGTTTTTTTTCCAGAAAAACTGTTAAGATCTTCAAATAAGGGTACTTCCGGTTGACCAATTATAACCAAAATCTAATCAGCTCTTCATATGGTTGTAAAGAAGAGGAATACGAAAGAATCATAATTTTTAGAATTGTAGTTTTGGAGTTATCGTTGGAGAAAAATTTGTCACACACACACACGGACACACACACAGACACACACACGGACACACACACAGACACACACACGGACACACACACACACACACATATACAGACATCAATGTAAAATTAGTAAAATCGTATTCTAAGGAACTTAAAACGTGCTTATTCATTGAAAACTCACAACCGAATTTTTTGACCAAAAACAATACCTTCCTTTTGACGGAAGGTAAAAAATTTATTCTTGATAAAAGTTTTTGCATGTCCCGAAACGGCCATTTCAGTTTTAACATTTTCAAATTTTCTTAAATTGTTCTGTACAATCCTCGACCTATACCAATCTATCGTCTAACAAGTGACAAATTGAATCGTTTAGTATTTTACTTAATAAGTAATAATTAATGTATAAATTTATAATCGATATCTGTTGAATAGCAATATTTATGTTTACTTATGGTAGTAATTGATGCACAAACGTATCACAAAATATTATGGACAAAATTACATTCACATATTCATTCGATTGATATCTCACACACTTGTTTTTCTCATACATTCTTTTTAGCATCTTTGATTTATATTTAATTATTTATAAGCTAAGGCATTTTGATTTTATATTTTATTATTTTAATTCTGAACAATATCCTTTATACCTGTCTATTTATTGATCAATACATTTATAAGAATAATATACATATCTAAAGCCAGAGACACATTGTTTACCAAACACATTATCGTGTACAGTTACATTGCATAAGTTACTTCCACCACATCTGAAAATTAAAATAAATAAGAGAGAGAGAAAAAAAGCATGTTAAAAGTAGGGTACTATATAACTTACACCATTTGAAAAGATGGCTCGACACTTTTTTGTGAACAATCCATGTGTCTCTTTCCTTTGGTACAAATTATGTTTGATAATGCGTAATATCTTTCCATTATTTGAATCACTTGACCATTCTTGCATTTATGAGTGATCTTAAAATAAAAGTAATAATAAAACAGATATTAATACACTTGAAAAAAAAAAAATATCAAAATTATTACTAAAAATAATGCATAAATACATATTTACATATTCACACAAAAAGTTTTTAAATATTAAATACGAACCCAAAATCATATTAACTGGGCCGGCACAATAGTTTACCTTAATCATACATCATTTTATTATAAAAAACTAATATTATATTATTACCTTAAAATATACAGCTTAAATGAACAACAAAAAGAAAATAGTTTCCATAACCATTAGGTTTTAAACTCAATTAAATTAATTACCTTATAAAATACGAATAAGAATAGTTGGGCCACTTATAAATTTTGCGCAAAGTAGGCGGTGTATGGTTCATCTATAGACAAAACAATTGATACATTGTTGTAATCAACAAAGTGCTTGACATTTTTTGTAAGAGATAAGTGATTAAGGCCAATATGAACGGCATTCTGGCACGAAAAATTTCAATTTCACATTCGATTCCTCGATCGACAGTACAACGTATTGTTTAAAGAAGACGGAAATGTTATGGAAAGGAAAAAACTGGCCGTCCACTGTCAACTTGTAATACTTTAAGGAAAATTGTGAAACAAAATCGCCGATCAAATCCTCGAGATATGACCGTGTAATGGCGGGAAATGATCGGAAAACAAATTTCGATATCAAGAAGAATTATTAAACAAATAGGATACAAGTTTTATCAGGCAAATTTTTTGATTTCTCTGTTAAAAAGAATTATTAGTAGTAGCAGGCCAAAGAAAAGCCTTTGTTAGTGTAATAGATTGAAATGAGGCTAAGGATGACGAAAACGAATTAAAAGTAAAATTGCAACATTATTGGACCTGATGAGTATGCAAAGTTAGTTGTTACAATGCCTAACAGAATATAAGCCGTTATAATATTAAAGTAGTGACCCAACTATTCTGAATTCGTGTGCTTAGTTTAAAATCTACGGTAATAAAATATAATATTTGTAAGAATAAAATATTTATTGTGTTTTTGTAATAAAATATAAAATAAAACAATATTTCTCTTATAATTAAATAACTTTATTCAATAAAACCGATATTCATTATTGGCATGAAGAATGCACTACATATGTATATAACTTTGGTGCTATTTGAAAATTGACAATAATATTCAAAATTTAGTCAATTTAAAAATTCAATTTTGTTAGTTTTATCTCACAATTCATATCATAAAAATATCATTAGACCTTTTATGATATTTGATTTAAATTTCGTAAATTTCATTAAACTTGAAATTAAAATATTGATATCTCTGGTGTTTTTACGAATTTTCAAACATTATTTGCAGATATACTCCAAATTTTTTAAGCACTTTTAGAAAATGTGTTAAAAAAACTATGAACTGAAGTCGAAAGTGTTGTCGAGACTAAAAGACTTTCTCGACAAGTCTCGATACTGGTCTAGTCTCGTCTTAACTTTTTAAACGAGACAAGACTAAGACTGCCTTATTCTTGCGGTAACACTACTGCCAATTGATTTAGGTGCAGAATTTTATTATCTAAACTCTTTATTTGAAACATTTTTGTCTAAAATCAATAGGTAATTAACTACAGCAAAGTAAAAAAAAATTAATATTATATACTCTCGGTTAAACGAAATTAGATGAAGAGAATACGTTAGAATTGAAAACATAAACGTTGAAGAACTACATTCTGGCTGTAATTTTATAATATTTATGGCATTGTTTTAAAATAGTTTAAAGAACGAGTCATAATTTAGAAAACGAGCCGTGACGTCATTGGGTTTTGTAATGATCTGATTATAAACGCAAAATATAATAAATAAATTAGAAATAAAAGTGTAACGTTATAAAGTAAGAATTTTTCAATCCTTCAATTATTGTAAACTAGAAATAAATATATTAAAATGAACTTACACTCTAGTGTTACACTCGCAATCTGGCACATTAGAAATATTAAGACGAAGCGCCACATGTTTTTTGCTGTGCACCCTTCGCACCTTTAATGATGCTAACGAAGAAACCTGCGTGCTTAAAAGATTAAATAAAAATCTGAACTGATAACATAGTTCAACTGATCAACCAATGTTTCTAATTTATAAACGGAGTTAAAAAAACAAATGTTATAAATCACTTAAAAAAATACAAATGTGATTGACTTTGATTGAATTATTTATGTAAACGTTTTGTTTACACACATAAAATTATTTTTAAAAAAGTTGTTTTGAATTGCATTTGGAACTCAATTGCTTATTTCTTTTTTCGTAAGATTTATTACTGTAGCAAAAGAATTATTTTGATTTTTAATATTAAAGTTGAAACGCAATAAAAATTATATTACAAAATGATAATTACTACAATAAAATTTGAACTTGGAAAAAAAATCTTCAATAGAAAATAGGTTTTATTTACGGTATGTTGCGTACGGTAGACAAAAAGCTGATTTTGAGCAAATAGCTTTTTATGTATTAAGGTACTGAAATTCTACTTTTTATCACGGATATGGAATTTAACCATATAAGTGATAAAATGGAAATTCCGTACCGAGTTGCACATTATATTTTATATGAAATCGAAAATTTGTGAAAATGAAAGGAATATTTTATTTTTATAGGTTATATTTATGTAACTGTCAGTCCGACACTCAATGTTCCTAATAGTCAAAATCAATATTCTTCATCGGAATTGTTTAGTTCGTCCATCTCGCACATATTTTTTATTATTTTACGTATAAATTTACTATTTTATATCGTACACCTACCCAAATTATCTTGTAAGGTTGGCAACACTGCATTTGCTTGAAATCGTCGTATAATGGATTATTTTAGAGCCGATTTCTGCACATTTACAGCCCGATTCACAAAAAAGTTTAAGCTAATCCTCATTTTTGGATTAATGAATTCTATTCTATTCCGGTATTTAAAATTTAATTTTCATGATATTATCAATAAAGATAGATACTAGGAATAGATTAGACTATATTTTAAGATATAAACTGTCAAAATTAGAGTAGAATTCGCTAATCCAAAAATGAGGATTAGCTTAAACTTTTTTTGTGAATCGGGCTGTAAGACTATTTTTGTGCACTTTACTGACAATTTCAAATAAAATAAATTATTACTACATAGTATATTACATCCGAAATAGGAGATGTTTCATTACAGGCGAGGGCTTATGAGATAAAGCGCGAGGCTGTGATGAAACTCATCGAGGTTATTCACAATCTTCCTCATTTTAAATCAATAATTTCCAAAACAAATCAATGAGTTATAACCTTTAATTTTATTAATATATTTGACAGTTCTCGTAAAATTTGATTAGCCTACTTAATTATAGGGATCTATGGCAATGTTGCTAGACAACCCCTACATAAACATTTCCAACCCAAGAGATGAAAGTGAAATCTGTTATATCCATTCAACCCAAGAGATTGTCGTTAAAGTTGCATAATGTTCATGTAAATAATGGCGAATAGGTTAGATGTATTGGTTCGTACCGCACGATCACGGTTTTAACTAAAACACTGTTTTAAGAAATGTCAAATTTATCAAAATATGATTTTAAAGCAGAACATAGTTTGTATTCAAACAAATATTTTTAAATAAATCGATCTTCTCTAACATAAGAGTGATAATACATTTTGAAATTTGAATTTGACATTTCTTAAAACAGTGTTTTAGTTAAAACCGTGATCATGGTACGAGCCATTGTGTTTTGAATGTAAACATAAAGTTGATTTTAAAGAAGATCTATACGTTATTTGTGCTGGACTGGAATGTGCAGTGATGTGTTCCATATTATATCTTGTGCTTCAATCAAGAAAAGTGAACATAATTGTTTACTCGGCAATAAACATATATTTTGGAAATGCGACAAGTGTCTTAAGTCAAGTGACTCTGTCGAGGTCAATGTACAAATTTTACAGGATATATAGAATCTTTTTCAAGGAACTTCTGGTATGGGATTTGTGCTGGCCACAACAGATTTTTTTTTATGTATGGTTATATAGAAAGCTTCTCTGTTATTGGGTATACCTGTTGAGAAGCCGAAACAATGTAAATATATAAATAAATAAATTACTTTTTTGTGGTAGGATATTTTGTGTTTAAATTTTATTGTTGAAATTATTATTTTTTGTAATGAAATTTTTCGACTTCAATTTTAAAAAGTCAAAATTAATTTTTTGATATACTAATACATAATTTATTTTTGTCCAAGGTCAGCTTTTATTGTTCTGTGGGGAAATATAAAACACAAATAATGTAAAACATGACAAATATTTATTTTAATTGACGAAACACTTAAAAACATACATAACAACATTAATAGTTATTTATGTATTAAAAGCGTAAGGAGGCTTTTATGGCCTGCGGCGGGATTTTGAGCCCGAGGCGTAGCCGAGGGATAAAAACACGTCAAAAGCCATAAAAGCAAGTTACGCTCGTGGTACATACAAAACTTTATGCACGGACGAAAATTTTCAAATTATGAGTGTTAGAAAAGAATTTGTACTCGTATATCCAGTATCTAGTGTTGCTATGAAAGCGGAGAACAACAGTTTATTGTTTTTTACCTCCCGCTACCCTTGGTAAGGGAGGTATAGGGATCGTGCTAAAAATTACATATCGAGATTTTAATAAATGACCACGTTTTAAGGTCCCTAGAATCCATTTTTAACATTTTCACGATGATGTGTGTGTGTGTGTATGTGTACGAATTTTGTTTGCATTCTAATTCAAATACTTTCATTCAGAAAATTCTGAAACCTTGTATTTTTACCCTATTCTAATAGGAATAGAAGCCATTAGATTTAGGTGTAAATCGGATAAACGGAAATGGTACTTTGCTTGAAGCTCATAATGTTTTTTCTTCAAAAAATACCATTAAATGCCATTTTTTGAATTTTATGTCTTATGAAAATTAAAGATTATTGAATTTTCTACAGGAATATATTAATACTTTTTCTATATATTTTACAGATAAATATTTTTTTTTATTAGTCGCGAAGCCTAAGATAAAAACTATTCCTTTGTTACACAGTTCATTTTTCAAATGAATGTAACTGACAGTAAATGTCACTGTCAGAAAAATTATCACTTCAAATTAATAATAGTGACATTTTACAAAGAAAATAGTAAATAAAGCAATAGTTTTCTGCAATGGAACAGTTTGCAGCGTTAATAAATACGTAGGTCGTAGGTATGTATTTAAATTAATAAAAATTAAATAGCGGGAGGTTTTGTAATGTTCAGATTCAGATTTTTTTTATTAGTTATGTCATTTGAGTTTTATTTTGTGTATCTCCGTGCTTTCCATATAAATATCACAAAATTAATTTTCATTTTTCATTAAAGAATATAAAAAATTTCGATTTGTAATAAAAACTTTTCATGTTGCCTGTTTAAATTGTTTATATTGTAGGTTACAATTTGGTTTGACGTTTCATTATAGCCCGGCAGGCTATAATGAGGCCTGCGGGCTATAAAATGACGTTTATGTCAAAAAAAATTCGTGTATAATTGTCAAATTATGATACGTCCGTGCATAAAAAACATTATTATCATTTTTTCTCTCGGCCGACTTTTTCCAAATCATTTCTTGTCCCGGCCGACTATCGCCGCTACATTATGATGAACGATATATATCTTCTTAGATTCTTTAAAATGTACTTTACGATCAGATTTTTTTGTGGATTGTGTAGTAGAAACTCCTAAATCATCTTCGGAAGAGAAGAGAAAACGTCCCAATATTTTGTATGCAATAAATATTAACAAAAAATATATGCAATTTGCAAAATATTTTCAATCTGAGTTTCAAATTAAATTCAAACAATTTTTCTAAATAACAATGGGGGATTACGGCTCAATCGAATTGAAGGAAAATAGCAAAAAATACGAATGTATATGCTGAATAACGAATATTAATAAAAAAATGAAATGGTATAATTGAGATATTTCGGAAATAAAGGGTTTTTTGTTATAGCGCTTCGACACTAATATGAAATTATTTTGATTGGCGACCGAGAGACCACCTATACATGCATTACAAATAGCGTGTTAGGTGGTGGAAATTACTACCAATGGAAGTTAAGAAATTCAAATTCGAAAGGAGGGGCTAACATTCCTGTACAGCAGTTTTCAAACAGTTTTTATTTTAACATAAATTTCTTGCATTAAACTTAATAATTTAAATACACCTGTAATTATAAAGTATGTAGACTTATACAGTGTTATAATATTCATTTATTTTTATGTAAATATAACTTAAAATAGCATATATTTCAAGAACATTTAGGTCCATGATGAAAACAGTTTGATATAAAAACACATAAATGTGACGTCACGTCAATCTTTTCAAAATTCGGGAGACCATAACTCGCTTATTAATAGGAATTTTTTCACCGGATTTTCATCAATAGTTTTAGTTTTCCTACTATTTTCAGATGAAATTATAAAAAAAAAATGGTGTAATCCCCCATTGTGAGCACTTTTACAAACATTAATTATTTTGACAGACAGTGGCGTAGTTATAGATAGGCAAGACTAGGCAATGCCTAAGGGCCCCTGTGTTTTAAAGGCCCATTACTTTTTGATTATTAGAAAAGTAATAATAAATTAATAAATTTATTGCCGAATCCATCTTTGATATTCTATATGTACAGACTTAATTTTAAATTTTTTGCATAAATTATGTTATTAATTAATTATAAAATATAAAACGGTTGCGGCCCTCGGTCAGCTTGTGCTCCAATCCAACTCGCCTCGCGCGATTCGCTTTGCGCACGTCTGGGCAAGCGTACGCAAAATCGCACTTTGCGTACAGCCTATTCGCACTGTTAAGAAATGTATTATTTGTGATAATCATTTTGTATTTGTTTTTATTGTGTTTTTGATATTTGAGCAAAAAAATGTATTAAAGCATAGCAAAAAATACCTATAACAAATTCAAAGATATAAGGGCCAGAAATTTCTAACTACGCCACTGTACATCAGGTTAATAACAAAACGTTTAATTAATGCCAATCAATCACTTTATTTGCAGTTTTTCAATGATTTATCACATAAATCAATGGCAGTAGATTTTTATTTAAGCTCGCAGGTTTCTTGGTTAGTCTCATTAAGGGTACCTAACCTACATTCAGCAACATGTGGCATTTCCTTCTACTACTTTTCATATACCAGACTGAGATTGGAGCGTATACGAGTAGACGTGAAGAGTATGGAAGTAAGTTCATTTAAATATATTTATGCACGGACGTATCATAATTTGACAATTATACACGAATTTCTTTGACATAAACGTCATTTCATTGCCCGCGGGCCTCATTATTGCCCGCCGGGCTATAATGAAACGTCAAACCAGATTATAACCTACAATATAAACAATTTAAACAGGCAACATGAAAAGTTTTTATTACAAATCGAAAAATTTTTATATTCTTCAATGAAAAATGAAAATTAATTTTGAGATATTTATATGGAAAGCACGGAGATATACAAAATAAAACTCAAATGACATAACTAAGAAACAAACAATAAACTGTTGTTCTCCGCTTTCATAGCAACACTAGATATTGGATGTACGAGGACAAATTCTTTTCGATACAATTTTTCTAACACTCATAATTTGAAAATTTTCGTCCGTGCATAAAGTTTTGTATGTACCACGAGCGTAACTTGCTTTTATGGCCTTTGACGTGTTTTTATCCCTCGGCTTACGCCTCGGGCTCAAAATCCCACCGCAGGCCATAAAAGCCTCCTTACGCTCTTAATACATAAATAACTATTATTTCTAGTTTATAATCCATGAAAGATTGATAAATTCTGGCTGACACACAGCAGTATTGTATAAAATACTTTACAATTATTTTTTTAGTATTTAAAATATACCATTATTTCAAGTACTTTTACTTTTAACTATTTGAAAATAAATAAGATATGTTACAATATTGTAAACATGTTTTCCGTATTCAACTTATCACCGGTTGCACCACTAACACTTAAATTTTTAGCTAGGCTTAAACAAAAAAATGCAAATCGAAATTTTGACAGCAATATTCAATATTGATACCGCCAATCTCAACAATGAAATTGTAAGAATAAATACAATATGTACTTATATATAGCCTAATATGGAAATGGCGAGAGGTCTTTTGCTGGCTTTTGATGCAATTAACAAATTCGTATTTTTCCCTAACACTTAAACAAAATTTCTATCTCTAGTAAATTTATTTTCCTATTTTGCTTCGGCATGTTTAATTTTATAAATGAAAAAATGTCAAAATATTTTTTGAATGTTTTAGTAACATGAAAAATCAAAATTTTATTTGTCAAGTTTGATTCTATTTGTCAAAAATTATAACGAGCCGTTTTGAAACTTTACGACTGTTTATGAATATGGGCATTAATGTTTTAAAAACTAATTTTTAATTAGTCTTTTTCAGTGCATTTGTAAATATGTGCTTATGCATTATTTTTAGTATTAATTTTGTTTTTCTTTTTACGACGTGGCTAAATGTCCGCCAGCGGTATTGGGCTTCTAAATTATCAAGAGATGGCGCTGACGTCAAACGTCAAAATTCAAACGAAGGGTACATTTTTCGCTGACTTCCATACGAGTACAATTGGTGTGGGACTAATTTCCGTAGTTTTTAATTTAATTTCGGATTTAGTATAGTGTTTTTTTGTTACTTTCGGTAGAATTGTGTTTGATCTTTCTTGTAGTAACAATTTAGTGATAGTTTTAATAATATTTTAGTTAATAGGGTTAATTTTAGTAAGTATTTGTAGGTTAAGAGTATTTTAGTCATATTTTAATTAACAGTATATTAGTTTTTTAATAAAAAAAACATTTGATTTCCTTTATTTAGATTGTATTTCATTGGCGTAGTTGTACATATATTAATTTCTATCTTCATAGCTTTACTTTTCATTGTTTTTCTTTCATAATGAACAATTTTCTTTGCTTAGATGTAGATACTATTTGTAGATTTGGGAATTGTAGTGTATCATCTAGAAATATGGTGGAAGGCCAGCAAGTAATAAATAGTAGCCACATAATATTATGTGGTAAATATTTTCGGAGAAAATTCCATCGTAACTTTAACCTATAAATTGCATATCTCCTAATTTGTACATTAATTTTTTTAAAATCGAAAACTTTCCTGTTATGTTAGCAGTAATTCAGATCCTACTAAGAATAAAACAATAATAGCCGAAGTAAATACAATCCCTGAATAAAACAACCTTCTTTGTACATGTACACTTCACTCAGTTCAGAAATCTGCCACCAGTGGCGCATTGTAACACATTAAGTACTACCGTTTTTTCATAGCGCGATGTGGACTTGTAGTTTATTCTGTTCAAATATCGTTTCCCCAGCAAAGAGTCGCTACTTTTCTATATAGAAAACGGCACGGGTGCGATCCTACTGCTGGTCACAGTTTATGTTTATGGAATACCGCACGAATCGTGCTTTGAGCGCGGTTGTCGCAGTTCACGAATTATACCAAACTTTTCATAAACCGCATTCGGTAATATTAATTTGAGATTTAAACTGCGTGGCCAAAGAGATATGTTTTTGTTTATTTTTAAAGCAAAGGCTCCGGGATTTATAAAATAACTCATCTTATAAATTTATTCATAAAATATATGGAAAAGGTATTAATGCATATCTGTAGAAAATTTAATAATCTTTCATTGTTTTAATGACATAAATTGTGAAAAATGTAATTTACATGTATTTTTCAAATAAAAAATGTTTTGAGCTTCAAGGTAAGTGCCACGTTCGGTTATTTGATTTACACCAAAATCTAATCACATCATTCCATATTAAAACAGAGCAAGAATACACGATTTCAGAATTTTCAGAATGAAAGTATTTGAGTTACAGGATATAGAGGATCCACATACATATGCATACACATAGACTTCATCGTGAAAATGTTAAAACTTGATTTTTTGGATCTTGAAACGTGGTCATTTACCAAAATTGCGATTTGTAACACGATTCCTATACCACCATTGCCAAGGGAAGCGGGAGGTAAATTAAATATGGAGTAATTAGTCCGTGGCACTTTGGAGAAGTAGTTTCCCTATATGGATCATCCTCCAGCGCACATCTCTCACATGCTAGGTAGTGGAAAGTTAATATTTCTGGTATTATTATAATCTATAGACGGTGCTCACAATCTTATAAAGATTGGATCCCCTGATCTAAATTTAGAGTCTTCTTTATATTGCAATTTAGTTTTTCTCCTTTTCTTGCATTTTTGTCATAATATTTTGTCGTTGTAGTGCTAAAATACTGTGATGCAGGTAAGTTTTACGAAAAAAAAAAAATTAATTAAAAGATTTAATTATTAGAGAACTGCATCTTATGTTCATATATTCAAAATTACTATATACATATTGAAATTTATGAAAGTTTAAAATATTAATGGCCAGTTTTATAATTTAATCTTCGCTTAAAATTTACATGCATGATTTTTCCAAAAATATAGGTATAATTTAGTAGCTTACAAAATAATTTTATTGACAGTTAATTGCTTTCAACAAATCTGTGGTTCACAAAAGAATCTCAAGAATAAATGATACTCCCGGTGTAGCATTTTTTAATCTCCGAAATCCAGTGAATGATTGTCATTACTTGTCAAAATAATAAAAACTATGGGAATAATGTTCATATTTCGTATCTAGAGGCAAAATTGTCTTTTAATTTTGACCATAAAAATGTGTACATAACGCATAACCTAAAAACATTACAACTTTCCATTAAAATTTTTATAATATACGATTTCATGTTGTTAATCTGTCGCCAGAAGTGTGAAATACAGAGGAAAATAAATCATGAAATCGAAAAATATTTAAATCAACTTCAAAATACTTCTGCAATTATAGATGGTCATACTGCAACTGCAGATACCATTATTTTATTATTTCGTGTGGTTTATTACATTAGGCATCGCATTCTCACATTCGAATCGTAACGTAAAATGAAATTTTGAATGTATGTAGTAACATTATAACATTTTTTATAGCTTATGTTGGCATGCCTGCCTAGCTGTCAATATGACACGAGGTTCCAAATGTGCTTTGCAAGGTTAACAAAGTTACTTTATTCTTGTTATCTTGTTTGTTCTCATCGTGTAGTGATTTGTGATATGCATAATAATTTTCACATTGACGTTATTTTCACTATATAGAAATAGAAATCACCATTCGTTCTGAAGTGTGAAACAACTGGAAGGTGGCTTTAGAGCTTGTTTATTTACCCAGCAGAGACATAATTCAGTTACCAGGGTAAGGAAAGAAAAACAAATACATTAATAAGGAAGAATACAAGGAGTAGTGCAGTATAGTATTATTGAGATTATTTGTATTTTGGCTGAGGATAACAACTAATACATTGTTCCAAGAAATCGTCTGGGCACGCGAAATGACAGTAGTAAAAGGTATGGACAATCAATAATTGCTTTATGTAAAATTTATAACATTTCTTTGTATCTGTAATTTACACGCCTAAATTCGAAAGAACTGAGCAGAATATTACTAATTTGAATGCTCATTTCAGGATCAACTGCCGGAACCATAGGTATTTTGCACTCACATGTGCAGCTATCAATAAAAAGATGGCATTTGAGATCATATGATACCGTACTCCATCTTCGGCCGGACTAAAGTAAGGAATATAATCCTAAAAACTTTTATATTTTTAATTACAATCCTAAATTTATTATTAAAGAACCGTAATCACCTGCAAAGACGCTGTCTATTTTTTAAAAAAAAGTATCAATGCTACAGAAAAAAAATCATGGACACTATCACTACTATTATTACTACAGGGGCAAATAATTAGTTCCATTAGGTTTGTGGTGCAAATGTTTGTGATAAATTCATCGCAGGTTACAAGAAGCTAGTTTGAAGGCGTACAGACCGTCAGCGGGACCAACTACTTGCACGGTGTCGAGTAGCCAGATCTCAATTTACTTAGCAGGTTTGGGGATGATGAGTTAGTAAACCCAAGCCGTGTACTTTCTCCTTCTATCTGCATTTTATATGCTTGTAACGAATAATTATGAATGTGTACGTAGAGTTGTTTATAACGCGGGGTTCCAGATTAGTTAAAGTAACTTTTCGTAAAATTTAAATATATTTATTCAATTTTGACGTTTTAAACTGTCATTATTAACTCCATGGCAACAATTATAAGTAACACTTTTTTCACAAGTGAATTAAATTTTTTCAAATCACTCTCACATTTTTTTAATTCACTCTGCAACAATTAATGCATTTAAAATAACATCAGGCACGAAATTTACACTTACCATAGTATTTATCAGATATTATCAGCCATTTTCATTATTTTTCACGGCACAAATGACAGACAATAAAGCTTTTTAAATAACTGATTAGTTTTTTGTTTTGTCAAAATTAAATATTATAATGGTTTTTATTAGTTTTTCGACAAAATTGAAATCAGGGTGAACCTAGCGACAGATTCGAAACGAATGAACGGCTGGACAACCCTGCCGTTTGCAAGCGTTCGGCACAGTTCGCTTCGATTCTCTCACCATATATTCTCTTTATTCATACGATAAAGTGCAACCAATGGTACATATAACCCATTTTCAGTTTTATTACAATAATAAATGAATTTATTTAAATAATCAGGGGATACTCGACCGAAGAATAATTATATTTATCATACGTACATTTGTACCCGAAATATTAACCGTTACCGTTTCATATTTTCACATACTGCAATATGCGAATAAAATAACAATATAATTGTATAAATAATCAGAGAATAGGGCAATGCGAAAAATAATTGTCGTTAGGAAATATCTTTCAAAAATTAACCCCCTCCCCCCTCTTTTACCCCCCCAAAAACCGTGACAAATTCATACCTCCACATACTGTGTTTTCTAGTAAAATAGACACGAGTAAAATAACAATATAATTGTTTTACTACTCAGGCGACGCATCGATAAATTTTAAGATTTTATTTAAAATCTGAAAACTAGAAGCCGTGACAAAATTAGTTATAACGGAATTAATTCCTACATCCTTCATAATAAACCTCCATAAATATTATTAAAATATTCAGGGGATGAGGGTGGCTTATATAAGTCAAAAGACAGAAGTATCGAAAATATCCAAGTTTTTATTTTATATCTGGGAAACTAGAAGCAGTGATATAATTATTTTAATTAAAAAAATTAATTACTACTTTCTGCCTAATAAACCTCCGTAAATTTTGTTAAAATATTCAGGGGTTGAAAGTGACCAAAGAAGAAAGAGTCAAAAAATTTATTTCTCTACAACTAGAAGCCGTGACAATTTCTTTTATATGGGAATTAATTCTTACTTCCTCTCTAATAAACCACCGTAAATATTGTTAAAATATTCAAGGGATGAGGGTGACCAAAGACGGCAGAGTCAAAAATTACAAAGTTCTTATTTTATTTCTCTAAAACTAGAAGCCATGACAAAATTATTTATATGGGAATTAATTCCTACTTCCTCCCTAATATACCTACGTAAATATTGTTAAAATATTCAGGGGACGAGGGTGACCAAAGACGGCAAGTCAAAAATTACCAAGTTCTTATTTTATTTCTCTAAAACTAGAAGCCATGACAAAATTATTTATATGGGAATTAATTCCTACTTCCTCCCTAATAAACCTCCGTAAATATTGTTAAAATATTCAGGGGACGAGGGTGACCAAAGACGGCAGAGGCAAAAATTACCAAGTTCTTATTTTATTCCTCTAAAACTAGAAGCCGTGACAAAAATATTTATACGGGTATTAATTCCTACTTCCTCCCTAATAAACCTCCGTAAATATTGTTAAAATATTCAGGGGACGAGGGTGACCAAAGACGGCAAGTCAAAAATTACCAAGTTCTTATTTTATTTCTCTAAAACTAGAAGCCATGACAAAATTATTTATATGGGAATTAATTCCTACTTCCTCCCTAATATACCTACGTAAATATTGTTAAAATATTCAGGGGACGAGGGTGACCAAAGACGGCAAGTCAAAAATAACAAAGTTCTTATTTTATTTCTCTAAAACTAGAAGCCATGACAAAATTATTTATATAGGAATTAATTCCTACTTCCTCCCTAATATACCTATGTAAATATTGTTAAAATATTCAGGGGACGAGGGTGACCAAAGACGGCAAGTCAAAAATTACCAAGTTCTTATTTTATTTCTCTAAAACTAGAAGCCATGACAAAATTATTTATATGGGAATTAATTCCTACTTCCTCCCTAATAAACCTCCGTAAATATTGTTAAAATATTCAGGGGACGAGGGTGACCAAAGACGGCAGAGGCAAAAATTACCAAGTTCTTATTTTATTTCTCTAAAACTAGAAGCCGTGACAAAATTATTTATACGGGAATTAATTCCTACTTCCTCCCTAATAAACCTCCGTAAATATTGTTAAAATATTCAGGGGACGAGGGTGACCAAAGACGGCAGAGGCAAAAATTACCAAGTTCTTATTTTATTTCTCTAAAACTAGAAGCCATGACAAAATTATTTATATGGGAATTAATTCCTACTTTCTCCCTAATATACCTACGTAAATATTGTTAAAATATTCAGGGCACGAGGGTGACCAAAGACGGCAAGTCAAAAATTACAAAGTTCTTATTTTATTTCTCTAAAACTAGAAGCCATGACAAAATTATTTATATGGGAATTAATTCCTACTTCCTCCCTAATATACCTACGTAAATATTGTTAAAATATTCAAGGGACGAGGGTGACCAAAGACGGCAAGTCAAAAATTACCAAGTTCTTATTTTATTTCTCTAAAACTAGAAGCCATGACAAAATTATTTATAAGGGAATTAATTCCTACTTCCTCCCTAATATACCTACGTAAATATTGTTAAAATATTCAAGGGACGAGGGTGACCAAAGACGGCAAGTCAAAAATTACAAAGTTCTTATTTTATTTCTCTAAAACTAGAAGCCATGACAAAATTATTTATATGGGAATTAATTCCTACCTCCTCCCTAATATACCTACGTAAATATTGTTAAAATATTCAGGGGACGAGGGTGACCAAAGACGGCAGAGGCAAAAATTACCAAGTTCTTATTTTATTTCTCTAAAACTAGAAGCCATGACAAAATTATTTATATGGGAGTTAATTCGTACTTCTTCCCTAATAAACCTCCGTAAATATTGTTAAAATATTGAGGAAACCAGGGTGATCAAAGACGGCAGAGGCAAAAATTACCAAGTTCTTATTTTATTTCTCTAAAACTAGAAGCCATGACAAAATTATTTATATGGGAGTTAATTCGTACTTCCTCCCTAATAAACCTCCGCAGATATTGTTAAAATATTCAAGGGTTGAGGGTGACCAAAGACGGCAAGTCAAAAATTACCAAGTTCTTATTTTATTTCTCTAAAACTAGAAGCCGTGACAAAATTATTTATACGGGAATTAATTCCTACTTCCTCCTTAATAAACCTCCGTAAATATTGTTAAAATATTCAGGGGACGAGGGTGACCAAAGACGGCAGAGGCAAAAATTACCAAGTTCTTATTTTATTTCTCTAAAACTAGAAGCCATGACAAAATTATTTATATGGGAATTAATTCCTACTTCCTCCCTAATAAACCTCCGTAAATATTGTTAAAATATTCAGGGGACAAGGGTGACCAAAGACGGCAGAGGCAAAAATTACCAAGTTCTTATTTTATTTCTCTAAAACTAGAAGCCGTGACAAAATTATTTATACGGGAATTAATTCCTACTTCCTCCCTAATAAACCTCCGTAAATATTGTTAAAATATTCAGGGGACGAGGGTGACCAAAGACGGCAGAGGCAAAAATTACCAAGTTCTTATTTTATTTCTCTAAAACTAGAAGCCATGACAAAATTATTTATATGGGAATTAATTCCTACTTCCTCCCTAATATACCTACGTAAATATTGTTAAAATATTCAGGGGACGAGGGTGACCAAAGACGGCAGAGGCAAAATTTACCAAGTTCTTATTTTATTTCTCTAAAACTAGAAGCCATGACAAAATTATTTATATGGGAATTAATTCCTACTTCCTCCCTAATATACCTACGTAAATATTGTTAAAATATTCAAGGGACGAGGGTGACCAAAGACGGCAAGTCAAAAATTACCAAGTTCTTATTTTATTACTCTAAAACTAGAAGCCATGACAAAATTATTTATATGGGAATTAATTCCTACTTCCTCCCTAATAAACCTCCGTAAATATTGTTAAAATATTCAGGGGACGAGGGTGACCAAAGACGGCAGAGGCAAAAATTACCAAGTTCTCATTTTATTTCTCTAAAACTAGAAGCCATGACAAAATTATTTATATGGGAGTTAATTCGTACTTCCTCCCTAATAAACCTCCGTAAATATTGTTAAAATATTGAGGGGACCAGGGTGACCAAAGACGGCAGAGGCAAAAATTACCAAGTTCTTATTTTATTTCTCTAAAACTAGAAGCCGTGACAAAATTATTTATATGGGAGTTAATTCGTACTTCCTCCCTAATAAACCTCCGTAAATATTGTTAAGATATTCAGGGGACGAGGGTGACCAAAGACGGCAGAGGCAAAAATTACCAAGTTCTAATTTAATTTCTCTAAAACTAGAAGTCATGACAAAATAATTTATATGAGAGTTAATTCGTACTTCCTCCCTAATAAACCTCCGTACATATTGTTAAAATATTCAGGGGACAAGGGTGACCAAAGACGGCAGAGGCAAAAATTACCAAGTTCTTATTTTATTTCTCTAAAACTAGAAGCCATGACAAAATTATTTATATGGGAGTTAATTCGTACTTCCTCCCTAATAAACCTCCGCAGATATTGTTAAAATATTCAAGGGTTGAGGGTGACCAAAGACGGCAAGTCAAAAATTACCAAGTTCTTATTTTATTTCTCTAAAACTAGAAGCCATGACAAAATTATTTATATTGGAATTAATTCCTACTTCCTCCCTAATAAACCTCCGTAAATATTGTTAAAATATTCAGGGGACAAGGGTGACCAAAGACGGCAGAGTCAAAAATTAACATGTTCTTATTTTATTTCTGTAAAACTAGAAGCCATGACAAAATTATTTATATGGGAATTAATTCCTACTTCCTCCCTAATAAACCTCCGTAAATATTGTTAAAATATTCAGGGGACAAGGGTGACCAAAGACGGCAGAGGCAAAAATTACCAAGTTCTTATTTTATTTCTCTAAAACTAGAAGCCGTGACAAAATTATTTATACGGGAATTAATTCCTACTTCCTCCCTAATAAACCTCCGTAAATATTGTTAAAATATTCAGGGGACGAGGGTGACCAAAGACGGCACAGGCAAAAATTACCATGTTCTTATTTTATTTCTCTAAAACTAGAAGCCGTGACAAAATTATTTATATATAAATTAATTCTTACTTCCTCCCTAATAAACCTCCGTAAATATTGTTAAAATATTCAGGGGTTGAGGGTGACTAAAGACGGCAGAGTCAAAAATTTCCATTTCTTATTTTACTTCTCTAAAACTAGAAGCCGTGACAAAATTATTTATATGGGAATTAATTCCTACATCCTCCCTAATAAACCTCCGTAAATATTGTAAAAAAATTCAGGGGATGGGGTGACTTATATAAATAAAGACCGAAGCATCGAAAATATCCAAGATTTTATTTTATTTCCGGGAAACTAGAAGCCGTGACAAAATTATTTATGTGGGAATTAATTCCTACTTCCTCCCTAATAAACCTCCGCAAATATTGTTAAAATTTTCAGGGGACGAGGGTGACCAAAGACGGCAGAGTCAAAAATTACCATGTTCTTATTTTATTTCTCTAAAACTAGAAGCCGTGACAAAATTATTTATATATAAATTAATTCTTACTTCCTCCCTAATAAACCTCCGTAAATATTGTTAAAATATTCAGGGGTTGAGGGTGACTAAAGACGGCAGAGTCAAAAATTTCCATTTCTTATTTTATTTCTCTAAAACTAGAAGCCGTGACAAAATTATTTATGTGGAAATTAATTCCTACTGCCTCCCTAATATACCTACGTAAATATTGTTAAAATTTTCAGGGGTTGAGGGTGACTAAAGACGGCAGAGTCAAAAATTTCCATTTCTTATTTTAATTCTCTAAAACTAGAAGTCGTGACAAAATTATTTATATGGGAATTAATTCCTACATCCTCCCTAATAAACCTCCGTAAATATTGTAAAAAAATTCAGGGGATGGGGTGACTTATATAAATAAAGACCGAAGCATCGAAAATATCCAAGATTTTATTTTATTTCCGGGAAACTAGAAGCCGTGACAAAATTATTTATGTGGGAATTAATTCCTACTTCCTCCCTAATATACCTACGTAAATATTGTTAAAATATTCAGGGGACGAGGGTGACCAAAGACGGCAAGTCAAAAATTACAAAGTTCTTATTTTATTTCTCTAAAACTAGAAGCCATGACAAAATTATTTATATGGGAATTAATTCCTACTTCCTCCCTAATATACCTACGTAAATATTGTTAAAATATTCAAGGGACGAGGGTGACCAAAGACGGCAAGTCAAAAATTACAAAGTTCTTATTTTATTACTCTAAAACTAGAAGCCATGACAAAATTATTTATATGGGAATTAATTCGTACTTCCTCCCTAATAAACCTCCGTAAATATTGTTAAAATATTCAGGGGACGAGGGTGACCAAAGACGGCAGAGGCAAAAATTACCAAGTTCTTATTTTATTTCTCTAAAACTAGAAGCCGTGACAAAATTATTTATACGGGCATTAATTACTACTTCCTCCCTAATAAACTTCCGTAAATATTGTTAAAATATTCAGGGGACGAGGGTGACCAAAGACGGCAGAGGCAAAAATTACCAAGTTCTTATTTTATTTCTCTAAAACTAGAAGCCATGACAAAATTATTTATATGGGAGTTAATTCGTACTTCTTCCCTAATAAACCTCCGTAAATATTGTTAAAATATTGAGGAAACCAGGGTGACCAAAGACGGCAGAGGCAAAAATTACCAAGTTCTTATTTTATTTCTCTAAAACTAGAAGCCGTGACAAAATTATTTATATGGGAGTTAATTCGTACTTCCTCCCTAATAAACCTCCGTAAATATTGTTAAGATATTCAGGGGACGAGGGTGATCAAAGACGGCAGAGGCAAAAATTACCAAGTTCTTATTTTATTTCTCTAAAACTAGAAGCCATGACAAAATTATTTATATGGGAGTTAATTCGTACTTCCTCCCTAATAAACCTCCGCAGATATTGTTAAAATATTCAAGGGTTGAGGGTGACCAAAGACGGCAAGTCAAAAATTACCAAGTTCTTATTTTATTTCTCTAAAACTAGAAGCCGTGACAAAATTATTTATACGGGAATTAATTCCTACTTCCTCCTTAATAAACCTCCGTAAATATTGTTAAAATATTCAGGGGACGAGGGTGACCAAAGACGGCAGAGGCAAAAATTACCAAGTTCTTATTTTATTTCTCTAAAACTAGAAGCCATGACAAAATTATTTATATGGGAATTAATTCCTACTTCCTCCCTAATAAACCTCCGTAAATATTGTTAAAATATTCAGGGGACAAGGGTGACCAAAGACGGCAGAGGCAAAAATTACCAAGTTCTTATTTTATTTCTCTAAAACTAGAAGCCGTGACAAAATTATTTATACGGGAATTAATTCGTACTTCCTCCCTAATAAACCTCCGTAAATATTGTTAAAATATTCAGGGGACGAGGGTGACCAAAGACGGCAGAGGCAAAAATTACCAAGTTCTTATTTTATTTCTCTAAAACTAGAAGCCATGACAAAATTATTTATATGGGAATTAATTCCTACTTCCTCCCTAATATACCTACGTAAATATTGTTAAAATATTCAGGGGACGAGGGTGACCAAAGACGGCAGAGGCAAAATTTACCAAGTTCTTATTTTATTTCTCTAAAACTAGAAGCCATGACAAAATTATTTATATGGGAATTAATTCCTACTTCCTCCCTAATATACCTACGTAAATATTGTTAAAATATTCAAGGGACGAGGGTGACCAAAGACGGCAAGTCAAAAATTACCAAGTTCTTATTTTATTACTCTAAAACTAGAAGCCGTGACAAAATTATTTATATGGGAATTAATTCCTACTTCCTCCCTAATAAACCTCCGTAAATATTGTTAAAATATTCAGGGGACGAGGGTGACCAAAGACGGCAGAGGCAAAAATTACCAAGTTCTTATTTTATTTCTCTAAAACTAGAAGCCATGACAAAATTATTTATATGGGAGTTAATTCGTACTTCCTCCCTAATAAACCTCCGTAAATATTGTTAAAATATTGAGGGGACCAGGGTGACCAAAGACGGCAGAGGCAAAAATTACCAAGTTCTTATTTTATTTCTCTAAAACTAGAAGCCGTGACAAAATTATTTATATGGGAGTTAATTCGTACTTCCTCCCTAATAAACCTCCGTAAATATTGTTAAGATATTCAGGGGACGAGGGTGACCAAAGACGGCAGAGGCAAAAATTACCAAGTTCTAATTTAATTTCTCTAAAACTAGAAGTCATGACAAAATAATTTATATGAGAGTTAATTCGTACTTCCTCCCTAATAAACCTCCGTACATATTGTTAAAATATTCAGGGGACAAGGGTGACCAAAGACGGCAGAGGCAAAAATTACCAAGTTCTTATTTTATTTCTCTAAAACTAGAAGCCATGACAAAATTATTTATATGGGAGTTAATTCGTACTTCCTCCCTAATAAACCTCCGCAGATATTGTTAAAATATTCAAGGGTTGAGGGTGACCAAAGACGGCAAGTCAAAAATTACCAAGTTCTTATTTTATTTCTCTAAAACTAGAAGCCATGACAAAATTATTTATATTGGAATTAATTCCTACTTCCTCCCTAATAAACCTCCGTAAATATTGTTAAAATATTCAGGGGACAAGGGTGACCAAAGACGGCAGAGTCAAAAATTAACATGTTCTTATTTTATTTCTGTAAAACTAGAAGCCATGACAAAATTATTTATATGGGAATTAATTCCTACTTCCTCCCTAATAAACCTCCGTAAATATTGTTAAAATATTCAGGGGACAAGGGTGACCAAAGACGGCAGAGGCAAAAATTACCAAGTTCTTATTTTATTTCTCTAAAACTAGAAGCCGTGACAAAATTATTTATACGGGAATTAATTCCTACTTCCTCCCTAATAAACCTCCGTAAATATTGTTAAAATATTCAGGGGACGAGGGTGACCAAAGACGGCAGAGGCAAAAATTACCATGTTCTTATTTTATTTCTCTAAAACTAGAAGCCGTGACAAAATTATTTATATATAAATTAATTCTTACTTCCTCCCTAATAAACCTCCGTAAATATTGTTAAAATATTCAGGGGTTGAGGGTGACTAAAGACGGCAGAGTCAAAAATTTCCATTTCTTATTCTACTTCTCTAAAACTAGAAGCCGTGACAAAATTATTTATATGGGAATTAATTCCTACATCCTCCCTAATAAACCTCCGTAAATATTGTAAAAAAATTCAGGGGATGGGGTGACTTATATAAATAAAGACCGAAGCATCGAAAATATCCAAGATTTTATTTTATTTCCGGGAAACTAGAAGCCGTGACAAAATTATTTATGTGGGAATTAATTCCTACTTCCTCCCTAATAAACCTCCGCAAATATTGTTAAAATTTTCAGGGGACGAGGGTGACCAAAGACGGCAGAGTCAAAAATTACCATGTTCTTATTTTATTTCTCTAAAACTAGAAGCCGTGACAAAATTATTTATATATAAATTAATTCTTACTCCCTCCCTAATAAACCTCCGTAAATATTGTTAAAATATTCAGGGGTTGAGGGTGACTAAAGACGGCAGAGTCAAAAATTTCCATTTCTTATTTTATTTCTCTAAAACTAGAAGCCGTGACAAAATTATTTATGTGGAAATTAATTCCTACTGCCTCCCTAATATACCTACGTAAATATTGTTAAAATATTCAGGGGTTGAGGGTGACTAAAGACGGCAGAGTCAAAAATTTCCATTTCTTATTTTAATTCTCTAAAACTAGAAGTCGTGACAAAATTATTTATATGGGAATTAATTCCTACATCCTCCCTAATAAACCTCCGTAAATATTGTAAAAAAATTCAGGGGATGGGGTGACTTATATAAATAAAGACCGAAGCATCGAAAATATCCAAGATTTTATTTTATTTCCGGGAAACTAGAAGCCGTGACAAAATTATTTATGTGGGAATTAATTCCTACTTCCTCCCTAATATACCTACGTAAATATTGTTAAAATATTCAGGGGACGAGGGTGACCAAAGACGGCAAGTCAAAAATTACAAAGTTCTTATTTTATTTCTCTAAAACTAGAAGCCATGACAAAATTATTTATATGGGAATTAATTCCTACTTCCTCCCTAATATACCTACGTAAATATTGTTAAAATATTCAAGGGACGAGGGTGACCAAAGACGGCAAGTCAAAAATTACAAAGTTCTTATTTTATTACTCTAAAACTAGAAGCCATGACAAAATTATTTATATGGGAATTAATTCGTACTTCCTCCCTAATAAACCTCCGTAAATATTGTTAAAATATTCAGGGGACGAGGGTGACCAAAGACGGCAGAGGCAAAAATTACCAAGTTCTTATTTTATTTCTCTAAAACTAGAAGCCGTGACAAAATTATTTATACGGGCATTAATTACTACTTCCTCCCTAATAAACTTCCGTAAATATTGTTAAAATATTCAGGGGACGAGGGTGACCAAAGACGGCAGAGGCAAAAATTACCAAGTTCTTATTTTATTTCTCTAAAACTAGAAGCCATGACAAAATTATTTATATGGGAATTAATTCCTACCTCCTCCCTAATAAACCTACGTAAATATTGTTAAAATATTCAGGGGACGAGGGTGACCAAAGACGGCAAGTCAAAAATTACAAAGTTCTTATTTTATTTCTCTAAAACTAGAAGCCATGACAAAATTATTTATATGGGAATTAATTCCTACTTCCTCCCTAATATACCTACGTAAATATTGTTAAAATATTCAGGGGACGAGGGTGACCAAAGACGGCAAGTCAAAAATTACCAAGTTCTTATTTTATTTCTCTAAAACTAGAAGCCATGACAAAATTATTTATATGGGAATTAATTCCTACTTCCTCCCTAATAAACCTCCGTAAATATTGTTAAAATATTCAGGGGACGAGGGTGACCAAAGACGGCAGAGGCAAAAATTACCAAGTTCTTATTTTATTCCTCTAAAACTAGAAGCCGTGACAAAATTATTTATACGGGTATTAATTCCTACTTCCTCCCTAATAAACCTCCGTAAATATTGTTAAAATATTCAGGGGACGAGGGTGACCAAAGACGGCAAGTCAAAAATTACCAAGTTCTTATTTTATTTCTCTAAAACTAGAAGCCATGACAAAATTATTTATATGGGAATTAATTCCTACTTCCTCCCTAATAAACCTCCGTAAATATTGTTAAAATATTCAGGGGACGAGGGTGACCAAAGACGGCAGAGGCAAAATTTACCAAGTTCTTATTTTATTTCTCTAAAACTAGAAGCCATGACAAAATTATTTATATGAGAATTAATTCTTACTTCCTCCCTAATAACCCTACGTAAATATTGTTAAAATATTCAGGGGACGAGGGTGACCAAAGACGGCAACTCAAAAATTACCAAGTTCTTATTTTATTTCTCTAAAACTAGAGGCCATGACAGAATTATTTATATGGGAATTAATTCCTACCTCCTCCCTAATAAACCTACGTAAATATTGTTAAAATATTCAGGGGACGAGGGTGACCAAAGACGGCAAGTCAAAAATTACAAAGTTCTTATTTTATTTCTCTAAAACTAGAAGCCATGACAAAATTATTTATATGGGAATTAATTCCTACTTCCTCCCTAATATACCTACGTAAATATTGTTAAAATATTCAGGGGACGAGGGTGACCAAAGACGGCAAGTCAAAAATTACAAAGTTCTTATTTTATTTCTCTAAAACTAGAAGCCATGACAAAATTATTTATATGGGAATTAATTCCTACTTCCTCCCTAATATACCTACGTAAATATTGTTAAAATATTCAGGGGACGAGGGTGACCAAAGACGGCAAGTCAAAAATTACCAAGTTCTTATTTTATTTCTCTAAAACTAGAAGCCATGACAAAATTATTTATATGGGAATTAATTCCTACCTCCTCCCTAATAAACCTCCGTAAATATTGTTAAAATATTCAGGGGACGAGGGTGACCAAAGATGGCAAATCAAAAATTACCAAGTTCTTATTTTATTTCTCTAAAACTAGAAGCCATGACAAAATTATTTATATGGGAATTAATTCCTACTTCCTCCCTAATAAACCTCCGTAAATATTGTTAAAATATTCAGGGGACGAGGGTGACCAAAGACGGCAGAGGCAAAAATTACCAAGTTCTTATTTTATTTCTCTAAAACTAGAAGCCGTGACAAAATTATTTATATGGGAATTAATTCCTACTTCCTCCCTAATAAACCTCCGTAAATATTGTTAAAATATTCAGGGGACGAGGGTGACCAAAGACGGCAGAGGCAAAAATTACCAAGTTCTTATTTTATTTCTGTAAAACTAAAAGTCATGACAAAATTATTTATATCGGAGTTAATTCGTACTTCCTCCCTAATAAACCTCCGTAAATATTTTAAAATATTCAGGGGACGAGGGTGACCAAAGACGGCAGGGGCAAAAATTACCAAGTTCTTATTTTATTTCTCTAAAACTAGAAGCCGTGACAAAATTATTTATACGGGTATTAATTCCTACTTCCTCCCTAATAAACCTCCGTAAATATTGTTAAAATATTCAGGGGACGAGGGTGACCAAAGACGGCAGAGGCAAAAATTACCAAGTTCTTATTTATTAATTCCCATATAAATAATTTTGTCACGGCTTCTAGTTTTGCAGAAATAAAATAAGAACATGGTAATTTTTGCCTCTGCCGTCTTTGGTCACCCTCATCCTTTGAATATTTTAACAATATTTTCGGAGGTTTATTAGAGAGAAAGTAAGACTTAATTTCCATATAAAAGAAATTGTCACGGCTTCTAGTTTTAGAGAAATAAAATAAGAACATGGTAATTTTTGACTCTGCCGTCTTTGGTCACCCTCGTCCCCTGAATATTTTAGCAATATTTACGGAGGTTTATTATGGAGGAAGTAGGAATTAATTCCCATATAAATAATTTTGTCACGGCTTCTAGTTTCCCAGAAATAAAATAAAATCTTGGTTATTTTCGATACTTCTGTCTTTATTTATATAAGTCACCCTCATCCCCTGAATATTTTAACGATATTTACGGAGGTTTATTAGGGATGAAGTAGGAATGAATTTATATATAAATAATTTTGTCACGGCTTCTAGTTTTAGAGAAATAAAATAAGAACATGGTAATTTTTGACTTGCCGTCTTTGGTCACCCTCGTCCCCTGAAAATTTTAACAATATTTGCGGAGGTTTATTAGGGAGGAAGTAGGAATTAATTCCCACATAAATAATTTTGTCACGGCTTCTAGTTTCCCGGAAATAAAATAAAATCTTGGATATTTTCGATGCTTCGGTCTTTATTTATATAAGTCACCCCATCCCCTGAATTTTTTTACAATATTTACGGAGGTTTATTAGGGAGGATGTAGGAATTAATTCCCATATAAATAATTTTGTCACGGCTTCTAGATTTAGAGAATTAAAATAAGAAATGGAAATTTTTGACTCTGCCGTCTTTTGTCACCCTCAACCCCTGAATATTTTAACAATATTTACGTAGGTATATTAGGGAGGCAGTAGGAATTAATTTCCACATAAATAATTTTGTCACGGCTTCTAGTTTTAGAGAAATAAAATAAGAAATGGAAATTTTTGACTCTGCCGTCTTTAGTCACCCTCAACCCCTGAATATTTTAACAATATTTACGTAGGTATATTAGGGAGGCAGTAGGAATTAATTTCCACATAAATAATTTTGTCACGGCTTCTAGTTTTAGAGAAATAAAATAAGAAATGGAAATTTTTGAGTCTGCCGTCTTTAGTCACCCTCAACCCCTGAATATTTTAACAAAATTTACGGAGGTTTATTAGGGAGGAAGTAAGAATTAATTTATATATAAATAATTTTGTCACGGCTTCTAGTTTTAGAGAAATAAAATAAGAACATGGTAATTTTTGACTCTGCCGTCTTTGGTCACCCTCGTCCCCTGAAAATTTTAACAATATTTGCGGAGGTTTATTAGGGAGGAAGTAGGAATTAATTCCCACATAAATAATTTTGTCACGGCTTCTAGTTTCCCGGAAATAAAATAAAATCTTGGATATTTTCGATGCTTCGGTCTTTATTTATAGAAGTCACCCCATCCCCTGAATTTTTTTACAATATTTACGGAGGTTTATTAGGAAGGATGTAGGAATTAATTCCCATATAAATAATTTTGTCATGGCTTCTAGTTTTAGAGAATTAAAATAAGAAATGGAAATTTTTGACTCTGCCATCTTTAGTCACCCTCAACCCCTGAATATTTTAACAATATTTACGTAGGTATATTAGGGAGGCAGTAGGAATTAATTCCCACATAAATAATTTTGTCACGGCTTCTAGTTTTAGAGAAATAAAATAAGAAATGGAAATTTTTGACTCTGCCGTCTTTAGTCACCCTCAACCCCTGAATATTTTAACAATATTTACGGAGGTTTATTAGGGAGGAAGTAAGAATTAATTTATATATAAATAATTTTGTCACGGCTTCTAGTTTTATAGAAATAAAATAAGAACATGGTAATTTTTGACTCTGCCGTCTTTGGTCACCCTCGTCCCCTGAATATTTTAACAATATTTGCGGAGGTTTATTAGGGAGGAAGTACGAATTAATTTCCATATAAATAATTTTGTCACGGCTTCTAGTTTTAGAGAAATAAAATAAGAACTTGGTAATTTTTGCCTCTGCCGTCTTTAGTCACCCTCGTCCCCTGAATATTTTAACAATATTTACGGAGGTTTATTAGGGAGGAAGTAGGAATTAATTCCCGTATAAATAATTTTGTCACGGCTTCTAGTTTTAGAGAAATAAAATAAGAAATGGAAATTTTTGACTCCTCCGTCTTTAGTCACCCTCAACCCCTGAATATTTTAACAATATTTACGGAGGTTTATAAGGGAGGAAGTAAGAATTAATTTATATATAAATAATTTTGTCATGGCTTCTAGTTTTACAGAAATAAAATAAGAACATGTTAATTTTTGACTCTGCCGTCTTTGGTCACCCTTGTCCCCTGAATATTTTAACAATATTTACGGAGGTTTATTAGGGAGGAAGTAGGAATTAATTCCAATATAAATAATTTTGTCATGGCTTCTAGTTTTAGAGAAATAAAATAAGAACTTGGTAATTTTTGACTTGCCGTCTTTGGTCACCCTCGTCCCCTGAATATTTTAACAATATTTACGGAGGTTTATTAGGGAGGAAGTAGGAATTAATTCCCGTATAAATAATTTTGTCACGGCTTCTAGTTTTAGAGAAATAAAATAAGAACTTGGTAATTTTTGACTTGCCGTCTTTGGTCACCCTCAACCCTTGAATATTTTAACAATATCTGCGGAGGTTTATTAGGGAGGAAGTACGAATTAACTCCCATATAAATAATTTTGTCATGGCTTCTAGTTTTAGAGAAATAAAATAAGAACTTGGTAATTTTTGCCTCTGCCGTCTTTGGTCACCCTTGTCCCCTGAATATTTTAACAATATTTACGGAGGTTTATTAGGGAGGAAGTACGAATTAACTCCCATATAAATAATTTTGTCATGACTTCTAGTTTTAGAGAAATTAAATTAGAACTTGGTAATTTTTGCCTCTGCCGTCTTTGGTCACCCTCGTCCCCTGAATATCTTAACAATATTTACGGAGGTTTATTAGGGAGGAAGTACGAATTAACTCCCATATAAATAATTTTGTCACGGCTTCTAGTTTTAGAGAAATAAAATAAGAACTTGGTAATTTTTGCCTCTGCCGTCTTTGGTCACCCTGGTCCCCTCAATATTTTAACAATATTTACGGAGGTTTATTAGGGAGGAAGTACGAATTAACTCCCATATAAATAATTTTGTCATGGCTTCTAGTTTTAGAGAAATAAAATAAGAACTTGGTAATTTTTGCCTCTGCCGTCTTTGGTCACCCTCGTCCCCTGAATATTTTAACAATATTTACGGAGGTTTATTAGGGAGGAAGTAGGAATTAATTCCCATATAAATAATTTTGTCATGGCTTCTAGTTTTAGAGTAATAAAATAAGAACTTGGTAATTTTTGACTTGCCGTCTTTGGTCACCCTCGTCCCTTGAATATTTTAACAATATTTACGTAGGTATATTAGGGAGGAAGTAGGAATTAATTCCCATATAAATAATTTTGTCATGGCTTCTAGTTTTAGAGAAATAAAATAAGAATTTTGTAATTTTTGACTCTGCCGTCTTTGGTCACCCTCGTCCCCTGAATATTTTAACAATATTTACGTAGGTATATTAGGGAGGAAGTAGGAATTAATTCCCATATAAATAATTTTGTCATGGCTTCTAGTTTTAGAGAAATAAAATAAGAACTTGGTAATTTTTGCCTCTGCCGTCTTTGGTCACCCTCGTCCCCTGAATATTTTAACAATATTTACGGAGGTTTATTAGGGAGGAAGAAGGAATTAATTCCCGTATAAATAATTTTGTCACGGCTTCTAGTTTTAGAGAAATAAAATAAGAACTTGGTAATTTTTGCCTCTGCCGTCTTTGGTCACCCTTGTCCCCTGAATATTTTAACAATATTTACGGAGGTTTATTAGGGAGGAAGTACGAATTAACTCCCATATAAATAATTTTGTCATGACTTCTAAGTAGGTATGGCGGCGATTGAACCACCCCCCACCACTGCACCCCCAGCTCCCAATTCCCGATCCCACTGCAACACTAGCCCCACCCCTTAACATAAGAGAAAAATGTTACACCCTTATTTACCGCAACCTGCAATACACCTTTGGCCAGTTTTGGAGGTTACATTGCGTTAGTGGTTTTTGTATTACGTTATAAAATTTTATTTTTTAAAATATTGGCAGCCATTTTGTAGTATATTTAGAAGAAATTTTAAAACTATTGAAAATTTTAAGATTTTATATTTACTGTGATTGGTGGTAACGTTACAAGGCACCACCCCTTGAGATAAGAGAAAGATGTTACACCAATGAGTTACCAAAACCTGCAACACATCTTGACTCAGTCTCCGGAGGCTCCACCTCGGACCCAAATACCGCCCGCTCTCATTCCAGGCCTCGGCTTATTCTCCATTTTGATGAGAAAAGAGAAATATATTACTGTAATAGAAATTTTAAAACTAGAGAAAATCCCCAGATCCCATATAATTGTGTGATTGTTGGCAACGTTACAAGGTCCCGCCCCTTTAGAAATTAGAAAGATGTTACACCTTTGACTTACCAAAAACCTGCAACACACCTTGACTCAGTCTTCCGGAGGCAGACTCAAACACCGTCTACTCTTATTCCTGGAGTAAATTTTAAACGTTTTACAGCCTTGTTTTCTTTTGAAATGTAGTGACATTTTGTAAGATTGGTTTGAATAACCAACTCCGTATTTGTGTTATTATTCGCTATTAAGATCTTTGTTTGGTAGTTGTAATTTGGTAACCTACAAAACGATGGGTTATTATAATAATTGTTATTTTCGGTATTATTACTATAATTTTGATAAAACTGTAAATACTTTTATACACACACACGCTCACTTATTTTGTATGATGCAATGTTGTGTAATTTTAACATTGATATTTTTTCGGAAACCTTGTATTACGTTAGAGGCAGCCATTTTGTATTACGTCAACGTCGGCCATCTTGAATTACGTCACAAAACTCTTATCTTTTAAAATGTTAGCAGTTATTTTGTATTACGTTGACGGCAACGAACTTGTTATCTTATAGGTCACGACTAGTTAGTTTTTATTTAACCATGGAGAACCCAGATTTTAGTAAGATGCGAAAGGATGTTGAAAGGAATACCTGAATTAGAGCGATTTCAACGCTACTTTGCATCGAAGTACAAAAATTTGTAACATTTAAAAATATATGTTTAATAATTACATATAATTAAATAAAATACAAAAAATTATTAGTTTTATAGGAAAGTATGTTTTTAGCGTTTTCCACGCTACTGCTATTAAGACCGTGTCACTTCGTTTGGTGATGATGGTTGCAATGTAACGTCAGCCATCTTGTATTACTTCACAAAATCCTTATCTTTTAAAATATCGGCAGCCATTTTGCATTCGAGTAGCAATTTTAATAGTTAAATACGTTGATAGCTTCAAGAAATTTTTAGACACGAACACCGACACAGTTATTTGAACTACAGAATAAGTGAATTTTTAACATTTAGAAATATATTTTTATTTTAATTATTAATAATATAATTACATATAATGAAATGACGAAAATAAAAACAATACAAAAAAAAATGTTATACAGGAATGTCTTTTTTAGTGTTTTTTACGCTACTGCTTGCTTGTGTTATTATTAGCTGTTAAGACCTTGTTAGTTTGTTTGGTTGTTGTAATTTGGTAACCTATAAAAATAAAAACAACTGTTATTATAATATTACTTTTTACTTTTAATAGTTTTAAAGCTGCTTTACTTATTTTAGTTAAAACATATGTGTAATTTAATAATTATATGTATGTAATTATCCAGAAAGAACCAATCGGGGATATATCAGTTACTTTTGCTAGTATAGGGATGGTGGTTTTATATTTTGCGTAAGAGGCTGAATTAGATAAAAAGAATATTTGATTCTAAAATTGAACCCGTTAGAAATTTTGGGTATCTTAGGTCTAAAAAGACATTACAAAGCAAAGTATATTTGAATGTCATTAAGCATATGCACAGTACGCAATTTATTCGTATTTGCACCACTGCAGGGTTTTTGTAAGCCCGACTTACCGAGGTGCGGAATAAACTACTATCTCTAGGTGAGAGCAGATTGTACGAAAATTCATTTTACAAGTGTTTATTATACATAAGAAATATTATCTATATTGACCTTGTCAGTTCGTTTTGTTTTTAATTTGGTAACCTATGTAATAGTATATTACATCCCAGGTGGGAGATGTTTCATTACAGCCGAAGGCTTATGTACATTACCGAGAGGCGAAGCCTCGAGGTGAGATATTGCGTGAGGCTGTTATGAAACACCCACCGAGGTTATGTATACTGTTTTATTGACAATCATCCTCATTTTAAATAAATAATTTTCAAAATAAATCAATTAATTATAACCTTTAATTTTATTAATATTTTGACAGCTGTCTTAAAATTTGTTTAGCCTACTTAATTATGTGGATCTACGGCAATGTTTTCCAACCCAAGAGATGGAAGTGAAATCTGTTATTTCCAACCCAAGAGATTGTCATTAAAGTTAGGAATGACATATTTTCCAACCTCCAAAAAGTTAGGAATCTGTATATTACTCTAATGATTGTGAATAAAAAATAATAAAACAGATATTTCAATTTTGCACAATAATTATAATTGATCACGCCCTAACGTTGTGCATTAATTTAATTGTATTTTAAAAAATAGGAAAATGTTTTTTTTTTTTAATGAAAATTACAAACACTTATTAATGTTTTAAATCTACAACAACTTGTCACACATTTACCTTTGTCGCCTGTTTGCTTTAGAATGTCCCTTTAGATTGGCAGCAATTGAATGTTCCCATTACTTCACACTGCTTCTCGTACTAGGCTGGCGCTTTTACTCCGATGCATTTAAATTTTTTTGCTTAAGTACGTTATTAGTTACGTACTCCATGTTTATTTGTTGTAACCTGTACTATATACAAATGTTAAAATTTTACAAGTAACTTACTATAATAATTACTTTTTAATTCTAATAGCTGTTTTTAAGCTGTTTGCCTCATTTTAGTTAATTATAATATGCAAAACCACTTTCTCGAAGTGAATGAGAAAAGACTATTACGATTCGGTATTTTATGAGTATAAAAAAAATGTATATAAAGTAAAAAGAAAACACTATTTGTTAAAATATTGTCTCAAACAAATGACACTATTGCTGTTATGTTAAATTATATTTAAAAATATTTGGGGTTACTTTACAAAAAAATTAGGAATACATTGTTGTGTATATTTGTACTATTATTACATAAAATGTGTATGGAAGTATGCAAACTTGCCATTTAATTTAAAACAAAAAATGTTTTAAATAGGTATTGCACAGAATTAAATTCTACACCCAAGCCTCTACTCAGATTATTATTTTGCGTGCCTAGGAACCTTTCTTAATTAAATTTGAAATATTCTAAATATTGTTCATTTGTAGTGCTAGTCATGGAATTATAATCAAAATTACAAAGAAATACATATCGCTTTGAACCGTTAGAAATTTGAGGGAAAACTGATAACCCATATCGTACGCCTATGGCCTGCTTTTTCCATACCTACCTTTATATACGTATTTTCCTTTTTTAAATAGGTTATTTCCTGATAAGTGATTATCCTTCGATTGTACACTTGGTAAGTGAACTATCAATATGAGTTTTATCTATTGGTAAATTGTAGTGATCCATACAAGGTAATTTTGATATAACATCTGGATGCAGTTTCAAATTGTAGAGGAAGTCACTTGAAGTTGTTGTAGCATATGAGCGATGTTGAAGATACAAATATTCTATAATAATTTGTTTATTTAAACAAAAATTCAATTATTCTAATAATAATAACATCAAACTCACATAAAATACTCGGTCACCCGAACTTGTTGCACATAAAACAATGTTGAAAATGCACCTGAACGGCTGCAGTAATGCAAGATGCAAAAACTTATGGCACTTAGCACTATTTGATGAAGCGAACTTTCTCTCAGACAGTCATTCTATCAACTGTTCAAATTTCAACACACACAGAAAAACATGACGTCACTCAAAATAAGTTCACGGGCTAAGGTCAAATTATATCTCATATCAGCTTCAAATTAAATTTATCAGCAAGTTTTGCTCAACCAAATGTACACAATTATACATCTCTCATTTCATTACAACGAACCCAAAATACATAAAATTGCCAAAAATCCTCAAAAAAATATGTCGTGGCCAGCACAAGACCTCTCGCCATTTCCATATTAGGCTATATAAGTATTGTATTGCACTTCGCTATCGAACCGTCGTTTTATAACAAAAAATTACAGAACTTTACCCAAATATTGTTTTTTTATTGTTATTTAACATGTCTTCTGCACTCATATAATTCTAATTATATCTATATTGCATTGTATGACGAAGTTTCTAAAAATGTCAGAGATTCTTCCAATTCAATTCAACCAGATTGGTGGTATTTCCGATAGATATATGCATTTTACCTATAATTTCAAATATTTAATTAATAAAACAATAAGAAAGATTAAATGTACTTTCCAGAAAAGCTATCAGAATGTCACTAAAAACTGTTTTTGAGACTGACACTGACATTGATATCTGTCATTTACAAACTATGTTATAAACATTTGAATTTGTTAATACCTGATAACCAGGTAAAAATCAGATCGAATAACCGATAAATAGCTGATAACCGTGTAAAAAAACAGATCGGATAACAAATCAGATAACAGCTGATAACCGGATAACAGATAAATAGCTGATAACCAGGTAATCAGCTATTTATCTGTTATCCGATCTGTTATCCGATCTGTTTTTCTACCTGGTTATCAGCTATCTGTTATCCGATCTGTTTTTCACCTGGTTATCAGCTATTTATCTGTTATCCGATCTATTTTTTTATTTGGTTATCAGCTATTTATCTATTATCCGATCTGTTATCCGATCTGTTTTTTTACCTGGTTATCAGCTATCTGTTATCCGATTTGTTATCCGATCTGTTTTTTACCTGGTTATCAGCTAGTTATCTGTTATCCGATCTGTTTTTTACCCTGTTATCAGCTAATCTAAAACAAATCGGATAACAGATAAATAGCTGACAACAGGGTAAAAAACAGATTGGATAACAGATAAATAGCTGATAACCGGGTAAAAAACAGATCGGATAACAAATCGGATAACAGATAGCTGATAACCAGGTAAAAAAAAACAGATCGGATAACAGATCGGATAATAGATAAATAGCTGATAACCAAATAAAAAAATAGATCGGATAACAGATAAATAGCTGATAACCAGGTGAAAAACAGATCGGATAACAGATAGCTGATAACCAGGTAGAAAAACAGATCGGATAACAAATCGGATAACAGATAAATAGCTGATTACCTGGTTATCAGCTATTTATCTGTTATCCGGTTATCAGCTGTTATCTGATTTGTTATCCGATCTGTTTTTTTTACACGGTTATCAGCTATTTATCTGTTATTCGATCTGATTTTTACCTGGTTATCAGGTATTGACAAATTCAAATGTTTATAACATAGTTTGTAAATGACAGATATCAATGTCAGTGTCAGTCTCAAAAACAGTTTTAGTGACATTCTGATAGCTTTTCTGGAAAGTACATTTAATCTTTCTTATTGTTTTATTAATTAAATATTTGAAATTATAGGTAAAATGCATATATCTATCGGAAATACCACCAATCTGGTTGAATTGAATTGGAAGAATCTCTGACATTTTGGAAACTTCGTCATACAATGCAATATAGATATAATTAGAATTATATGAGTGCAGAAGACATGTTAAATAACAATAAAAAAAACAATATTTGGGTAAAGTTCTGTAATTTTTTGTTATAAAACGACGGTTCGATAGCGAAGTGCAATACAATACTTATATAGCCTAATATGGAAATGGCGAGAGGTCTTGTGCTGGCCACGACATATTTTTTTTGAGGATTTTTGGCAATTTTATGTATTTTGGGTTCGTTGTAATGAAATGAGAGATGTATAATTGTGTACATTTGGTTGAGCAAACTTGCTGATAAATTTAATTTGAAGCTGATATGAGATATAATTTGACCTTAGCCCGTGAACTTATTTTGAGTGACGTCATGTTTTTCTGTGTGTGTTGAAATTTGAACAGTTGATAGAATGACTGTCTGAGAGAAAGTTCGCTTCATCAAATAGTGCTAAGTGCCATAAGTTTTGCATCTTGCATTACTGCAGCCGTTCAGGTGCATTTTCAACATTGTTTTATGTGCAACAAGTTCGGGTGACCGAGTATTTTATGTGAGTTTGATGTTATTATTATTAGAATAATTGAATTTTTGTTTAAATAAACAAATTATTATAGAATATTTGTATCTTCAACATCGCTCATATGCTACAACAACTTCAAGTGACTTCCTCTACAATTTAAACTGCATCCAGATGTTATATCAAAATTACCTTGTATGGATCACTACAATTTACCAATAGATAAAACTCATATTGATAGTTCACTTACCAAGTGTACAATCGAAGGATAATCACTTATCAGGAAATAACCTATTTAAAAAAGGAAAATACGTATATAAAGGTAGGTATGGAAAAAGCAGGCCATAGGCGTACGATATGGGTTATCAGTTTTCCCTCAAATTTCTAACGGTTCAAAGCGATATGTATTTCTTTGTAATTTTGATTATAATTCCATGACTAGCACTACAAATGAACAATATTTAGAATATTTCAAATTTAATTAAGAAAGGTTCCTAGGCACGCAAAATAATAATCTGAGTAGAGGCTTGGGTGTAGAATTTAATTCTGTGCAATACCTATTTAAAACATTTTTTGTTTTAAATTAAATGGCAAGTTTGCATACTTCCATACACATTTTATGTAATAATAGTACAAATATACACAACAATGTATTCCTAATTTTTTTGTAAAGTAACCCCAAATATTTTTAAATATAATTTAACATAACAGCAATAGTGTCATTTGTTTGAGACAATATTTTAACAAATAGTGTTTTCTTTTTACTTTATATACATTTTTTTATACTCATAAAATACCGAATCGTAATAGTCTTTTCTCATTCCCTTCGAGAAAGTGGTTTTGCATATTATAATTAACTAAAATGAGGCAAACAGCTTAAAAACAGCTATTAGAATTAAAAAGTAATTATTATAGTAAGTTACTTGTAAAATTTTAACATTTGTATATAGTACAGGTTACAACAAATAAACATGGAGTACGTAACTAATAACGTACTTAAGCAAAAAAATTTAAATGCATCGGAGTAAAAGCGCCAGCCTAGTACGAGAAGCAGTGTGAAGTAATGGGAACATTCAATTGCTGCCAATCTAAAGGGACATTCTAAAGCAAACAGGCGACAAAGGTAAATGTGTGACAAGTTGTTGTAGATTTAAAACATTAATAAGTGTTTGTAATTTTCATTAAAAAAAAAAAACATTTTCCTATTTTTTAAAATACAATTAAATTAATGCACAACGTTAGGGCGTGATCAATTATAATTATTGTGCAAAATTGAAATATCTGTTTTATTATTTTTTATTCACAATCATTAGAGTAATATACAGATTCCTAACCTTTTGGAGGTTGGAAAATATGTCATTCCTAACTTTAATGACAATCTCTTGGGTTGGAAATAACAGATTTCACTTCCATCTCTTGGGTTGGAAAACATTGCCGTAGATCCACATAATTAAGTAGGCTAAACAAATTTTAAGACAGCTGTCAAAATATTAATAAAATTAAAGGTTATAATTAATTGATTTATTTTGAAAATTATTTATTTAAAATGAGGATGATTGTCAATAAAACAGTATACATAACCTCGGTGGGTGTTTCATAACAGCCTCACGCAATATCTCACCTCGAGGCTTCGCCTCTCGGTAATGTACATAAGCATTCGGCTGTAATGAAACATCTCCCACCTGGGATGTAATATACTATTACATAGGTTACCAAATTAAAAACAAAACGAACTGACAAGGTCAATATAGATAATATTTCTTATGTATAATAAACACTTGTAAAATGAATTTTCGTACAATCTGCTCTCACCTAGAGATAGTAGTTTATTCCGCACCTCGGTAAGTCGGGCTTACAAAAACCCTGCAGTGGTGCAAATACGAATAAATTGCGTACTGTGCATATGCTTAATGACATTCAAATATACTTTGCTTTGTAATGTCTTTTTAGACCTAAGATACCCAAAATTTCTAACGGGTTCAATTTTAGAATCAAATATTCTTTTTATCTAATTCAGCCTCTTACGCAAAATATAAAACCACCATCCCTATACTAGCAAAAGTAACTGATATATCCCCGATTGGTTCTTTCTGGATAATTACATACATATAATTATTAAATTACACATATGTTTTAACTAAAATAAGTAAAGCAGCTTTAAAACTATTAAAAGTAAAAAGTAATATTATAATAACAGTTGTTTTTATTTTTATAGGTTACCAAATTACAACAACCAAACAAACTAACAAGGTCTTAACAGCTAATAATAACACAAGCAAGCAGTAGCGTAAAAAACACTAAAAAAGACATTCCTGTATAACATTTTTTTTTGTATTGTTTTTATTTTCGTCATTTCATTATATGTAATTATATTATTAATAATTAAAATAAAAATATATTTCTAAATGTTAAAAATTCACTTATTCTGTAGTTCAAATAACTGTGTTGGTGTTGGTGTTCGTGTCTTAAAATTTCTTGAAGCTATCAACGTATTTAACTATTAAAATTGCTACTCGAATGCAAAATGGCTGCCGATATTTTAAAAGATAAGGATTTTGTGAAGTAATACAAGATGGCTGACGTTACATTGCAACCATCATCACCAAACGAAGTGACAAGGTCTTAATAGCAGTAGCGTGGAAAACGCTAAAAACATACTTTCCTATAAAACTAATAATTTTTTGTATTTTATTTAATTATATGTAATTATTAAACATATATTTTCAAATGTTACAAATTTTTGTACTTCGATGCAAAGTAGCGTTGAAATCGCTCTAATTCAGGTATTCCTTTCAACATCCTTTCGCATCTTACTAAAATCTGGGTTCTCCATGGTTAAATAAAAACTAACTAGTCGTGACCTATAAGATAACAAGTTCGTTGCCGTCAACGTAATACAAAATAACTGCTAACATTTTAAAAGATAAGAGTTTTGTGACGTAATTCAAGATGGCCGACGTTGACGTAATACAAAATGGCTGCCTCTAACGTAATACAAGGTTTCCGAAAAAATATCAATGTTAAAATTACACAACATTGCATCATACAAAATAAGTGAGCGTGTGTGTGTATAAAAGTATTTACAGTTTTATCAAAATTATAGTAATAATACCGAAAATAACAATTATTATAATAACCCATCGTTTTGTAGGTTACCAAATTACAACTACCAAACAAAGATCTTAATAGCGAATAATAACACAAATACGGAGTTGGTTATTCAAACCAATCTTACAAAATGTCACTACATTTCAAAAGAAAACAAGGCTGTAAAACGTTTAAAATTTACTCCAGGAATAAGAGTAGACGGTGTTTGAGTCTGCCTCCGGAAGACTGAGTCAAGGTGTGTTGCAGGTTTTTGGTAAGTCAAAGGTGTAACATCTTTCTAATTTCTAAAGGGGCGGGACCTTGTAACGTTGCCAACAATCACACAATTATATGGGATCTGGGGATTTTCTCTAGTTTTAAAATTTCTATTACAGTAATATATTTCTCTTTTCTCATCAAAATGGAGAATAAGCCGAGGCCTGGAATGAGAGCGGGCGGTATTTGGGTCCGAGGTGGAGCCTCCGGAGACTGAGTCAAGATGTGTTGCAGGTTTTGGTAACTCATTGGTGTAACATCTTTCTCTTATCTCAAGGGGTGGTGCCTTGTAACGTTACCACCAATCACAGTAAATATAAAATCTTAAAATTTTCAATAGTTTTAAAATTTCTTCTAAATATACTACAAAATGGCTGCCAATATTTTAAAAAATAAAATTTTATAACGTAATACAAAAACCACTAACGCAATGTAACCTCCAAAACTGGCCAAAGGTGTATTGCAGGTTGCGGTAAATAAGGGTGTAACATTTTTCTCTTATGTTAAGGGGCGGGGCTAGTGTTGCAGTGGGATCGGGAATTGGGAGCTGGGGGTGCAGTGGTGGGGGGTGGCTCAATCGCCGCCATACCTACTTAGAAGTCATAACAAAATTATTTATATGGGAGTTAATTCGTACTTCCTCCCTAATAAACCTCCGTAAATATTGTTAAAATATTCAGGGGACAAGGGTGACCAAAGACGGCAGAGGCAAAAATTACCAAGTTCTTATTTTATTTCTCTAAAACTAGAAGCCGTGACAAAATTATTTATACGGGAATTAATTCCTTCTTCCTCCCTAATAAACCTCCGTAAATATTGTTAAAATATTCAGGGGACGAGGGTGACCAAAGACGGCAGAGGCAAAAATTACCAAGTTCTTATTTTATTTCTCTAAAACTAGAAGCCATGACAAAATTATTTATATGGGAATTAATTCCTACTTCCTCCCTAATATACCTACGTAAATATTGTTAAAATATTCAGGGGACGAGGGTGACCAAAGACGGCAGAGTCAAAAATTACAAAATTCTTATTTTATTTCTCTAAAACTAGAAGCCATGACAAAATTATTTATATGGGAATTAATTCCTACTTCCTCCCTAATATACCTACGTAAATATTGTTAAAATATTCAAGGGACGAGGGTGACCAAAGACGGCAAGTCAAAAATTACCAAGTTCTTATTTTATTACTCTAAAACTAGAAGCCATGACAAAATTATTTATATGGGAATTAATTCCTACTTCCTCCCTAATAAACCTCCGTAAATATTGTTAAAATATTCAGGGGACGAGGGTGACCAAAGACGGCAGAGGCAAAAATTACCAAGTTCTAATTTAATTTCTCTAAAACTAGAAGTCATGACAAAATTATTTATATGGGAGTTAATTCGTACTTCCTCCCTAATAAACCTCCGTAAATATTGTTAAAATATTCAGGGGACAAGGGTGACCAAAGACGGCAGAGGCAAAAATTACCAAGTTCTTATTTTATTTCTCTAAAACTAGAAGCCGTGACAAAATTATTTATACGGGAATTAATTCCTACTTCCTCCCTAATAAACCTCCGTAAATATTGTTAAAATATTCAGGGGACGAGGGTGACCAAAGACGGCAGAGGCAAAAATTACCAAGTTCTTATTTTATTTCTCTAAAACTAGAAGCCGTGACAAAATTATTTATATGGAAATTAATTCGTACTTCCTCCCTAATAAACCTCCGCAAATATTGTTAAAATATTCAGGGGACGAGGGTGACCAAAGACGGCAGAGTCAAAAATTACCATGTTCTTATTTTATTTCTCTAAAACTAGAAGCCGTGACAAAATTATTTATATATAAATTAATTCTTACTTCCTCCCTAATAAACCTCCGTAAATATTGTTAAAATATTCAGGGGTTGAGGGTGACTAAAGACGGCAGAGTCAAAAATTTCCATTTCTTATTTTATTTCTCTAAAACTACAAGCCGTGACAAAATTATTTATGTGGGAATTAATTCCTACTGCCTCCCTAATATACCTACGTAAATATTGTTAAAATATTCAGGGGTTGAGGGTGACTAAAGACGGCAGAGTCAAAAATTTCCATTTCTTATTTTAATTCTCTAAAACTAGAAGCCATGACAAAATTATTTATATGGGAATTAATTCCTACATCCTTCCTAATAAACCTCCGTAAATATTGTAAAAAAATTCAGGGGATGGGGTGACTTATATAAATAAAGACCGAAGCATCGAAAATATCCAAGATTTTATTTTATTTCCGGGAAACTAGAAGCCGTGACAAAATTATTTATGTGGGAATTAATTCCTACTTCCTCCCTAATAAACCTCCGCAAATATTGTTAAAATTTTCAGGGGACGAGGGTGACCAAAGACGGCAGAGTCAAAAATTACCATGTTCTTATTTCATTTCTCTAAAACTAGAAGCCGTGACAAAATTATTTATATATAAATTAATTCTTACTTCCTCCCTAATAAACCTCCGTAAATATTGATAAAATATTCAGGGGTTGAGGGTGACTAAAGACGGCAGAGTCAAAAATTTCCATTTCTTATTTTATTTCTCTAAAACTAGAAGCCGTGACAAAATTATTTATGTGGAAATTAATTCCTACTGCCTCCCTAATATACCTACGTAAATATTGTTAAAATATTCAGGGGTTGAGGGTGACTAAAAACGGCAGAGTCAAAAATTTCCATTTCTTATTTTAATTCTCTAAAACTAGAAGCCGTGACAAAATTATTTATATGGGAATTAATTCCTACATCCTCCCTAATAAACCTCCGTAAATATTGTAAAAAAAATCAGGGGATGGGGTGACTTATATAAATAAAGACCGAAGCATCGAAAATATCCAAGATTTTATTTTATTTCCGGGAAACTAGAAGCCGTGACAAAATTATTTATGTGGGAATTAATTCCTACTTCCTCCCTAATAAACCTCCGCAAATATTGTTAAAATTTTCAGGGGACGAGGGTGACCAAAGACGGCAAGTCAAAAATGACCATGTTCTTATTTTATTTCTCTAAAACTAGAAGCCGTGACAAAATTATTTATATATAAATTGATTCCTACTTCATCCCTAATAAACCTCCGTAAATATCGTTAAAATATTCAGGGGATGAGGGTTACTTATATAAATAAAGACAGAAGTATCGAAAATAACCAAGATTTTATTTTATTTCTGGGAAACTAGAAGCCGTGACAAAATTATTTATATGGGAATTAATTCCTACTTCCTCCCTAATAAACCTCCGTAAATATTGCTAAAATATTCAGGGGACGAGGGTGACCAAAGACGGCAGAGTCAAAAATTACCATGTTCTTATTTTATTTCTCTAAAACTAGAAGCCGTGACAATTTCTTTTATATGGAAATTAAGTCTTACTTTCTCTCTAATAAACCTCCGAAAATATTGTTAAAATATTCAAAGGATGAGGGTGACCAAAGACGGCAGAGGCAAAAATTACCATGTTCTTATTTTATTTCTGCAAAACTAGAAGCCGTGACAAAATTATTTATATGAGAATTAATAAATAAGAACTTGGTAATTTTTGCCTCTGCCGTCTTTGGTCACCCTCGTCCCCTGAATATTTTAACAATATTTACGGAGGTTTATTAGGGAGGAAGTAGGAATTAATTCCCATATAAATAATTTTGTCACGGCTTCTAGTTTTAGAGAAATAAAATAAGAACTTGGTAATTTTTGCCTCTGCCGTCTTTGGTCACCCTCGTCCCCTGAATATTTTAACAATATTTACGGAGGTTTATTAGGGAGGAAGTAGGAATTAATTCCCATATAAATAATTTTGTCATGGCTTCTAGTTTTAGAGAAATAAAATAAGAACTTGGTAATTTTTGAGTTGCCGTCTTTGGTCACCCTCGTCCCCTGAATATTTTAACAATATTTACGTAGGTTTATTAGGGAGGAGGTAGGAATTAATTCCCATATAAATAATTTTGTCATGGCTTCTAGTTTTAGAGAAATAAAATAAGAACTTGGTAATTTTTGACTTGCCGTCTTTGGTCACCCTCGTCCCCTGAATATTTTAACAATATTTACGTAGGTATATTAGGGAGGAAGTAGGAAATAATTCCCATATAAATAATTTTGTCAAGGCTTCTAGTTTTAGAGAAATAAAATAAGAACTTTGTAATTTTTGACTTGCCGTCTTTGGTCACCCTCGTCCCCTGAATATTTTAACAATATTTACGTAGGTTTGTTAGGGAGGAGGTAGGAATTAATTCTCATATAAATAATTTTGTCATGGCTTCTAGTTTTAGAGAAATAAAATAAGAACTTTGTAATTTTTGACTTGCCGTCTTTGGTCACCCTCGTCCCCTGAATATTTTAACAATATTTACGTAGGTTTATTAGGGAGGAGGTAGGAATTAATTCCCATATAAATAATTTTGTCATGGCTTCTAGTTTTAGAGAAATAAAATAAGAACTTGGTAATTTTTGACTTGCCGTCTTTGGTCACCCTCGTCCCCTGAATATTTTAACAATATTTACGTACATATATTAGGGAGGAAGTAGGAATTAATTCCCATATAAATAATTTTGTCATGGCTTCTAGTTTTAGAGAAATAAAATAAGAACTTTGTAATTTTTGACTTGCCGTCTTTGGTCACCCTCGTCCCCTGAATATTTTAACAATATTTACGTAGGTTTATTAGGGAGGAGGTAGGAATTAATTCCCATATAAATAATTTTGTCATGGCTTCCATTTTTAGAGAAATAAAATAAGAACTTGGTAATTTTTGACTTGCCGTCTTTGGTCACCCTCGTCCCCTGAATATTTTAACAATATTTACGTAGGTATATTAGGGAGGAAGTAAGAATTAATTCCCATATAAATAATTCTGTCATGGCTTCTAGTTTTAGAGAAATAAAATAAGAACTTGGTAAATTTTGCCTCTGCCGTCTTTGGTCACCCTCGTCCCCTGAATATTTTAACAATATTTACGGAGGTTTATTAGGGAGGAAGTAGGAATTAATTCCCATATAAATGATTTTGTCATGGCTTCTAGTTTTGAGAAATAAAATAAGAACTTGGTAATTTTTGACTTGCTGTCTTTGGTCACCCTCGTCCCCTGAATATTTTAACAATATTTACGGAGGTTTATTAGGGAGGAAGTAGGAATTAATACCCGTATAAATAATTTTGTCACGGTTTCTAGTTTTAGAGGAATAAAATAAGAACTTGGTAATTTTTGCCTCTGCCGTCTTTGGTCACCCTCGTCCCCTGAATATTTTAACAATATTTACGGAGGTTTATTAGGGAGGAAGTAGGAATTAATTCCCATATAAATAATTTTGTCATGGCTTCTAGTTTTAGAGAAATAAAATAAGAACTTGGTAATTTTTGACTTGCCGTCTTTGGTCACCCTCGTCCCCTGAATATTTTAACAATATTTACGTAGGTATATTAGGGAGGAAGTAGGAATTAATTCCCATATAAATAATTTTGTCATGGCTTCTAGTTTTAGAGAAATAAAATAAGAATTTTGTAATTTTTGACTCTGCCGTCTTTGGGCACCCTCATCCCTTGAATATTTGAACAATATTTACGGTGGTTTATTAGAGAGGAAGTAAGAATTAATTCCCATATAAAAGAAATTGTCACGGCTTCTAGTTGTAGAGAAATAAATTTTTTGACTCTTTCTTCTTTGGTCACTTTCAACCCCTGAATATTTTAACAAAATTTACGGAGGTTTATTAGGCAGAAAGTAGTAATTAATTTTTTTAATTAAAATAATTATGTCTCTGCTTCTAGTTTCCCAGATATAAAATAAAAACTTGGATATTTTCGATACTTCTGTCTTTTGACTTATATAAGCCACCCTCATCCCCTGAATATTTTAATAATATTTATGGAGGTTTATTATGAAGGATGTAGGAATTAATTCCGTTATAACTAATTTTGTCACGGCTTCTGGTTTTCAGATTTTAAATAAAATCTTAAAAATTATCGATGCGTCGCCTGAGTAGTAAAACAATTATATTGTTATTTTACTCGTGTCTATTTTACTAGAAAACACAGTATGTGGAGGTATGAATTTGTCACGGTTTTTGGGGGGGTAAAAGAGGGGGTGGGGGTTAATTTTTGAAAGATATTTCCTAACGACAATTATTTTTCGCATTGCCCTATTCTCTGGTTATTTATACAATTATATTGTTGTTTTATTCGCATATTGCAGTATGTGAAAATATGAAACGGTAACGGTTAATATTTCGGGTACAAATGTACGTATGATAAATGTAATTATTCTTCGGTCGAGTATCCCCTGATTATTTAAATAAATTCATTTATTATTGTAATAAAACTGAAAATGGGTTATATGTACCATTGGTTGCATTTTATCGTATGAATAAAGAGAATATATGGTGAGAGAATCGAAGCGAACTGTGCCGAACACTTGCGAACGGCAGGGTTGTCCAGCCGTTCATTCGTTTCGAATCTGTCGCTAGGTTCACCCTGATAATTGAATAAAATATTGTACAAACCACGTGAGCTAAGAATGTTTATTCACTCGAAGAAATTAACTCACTCGCCCTTACGGGCTCGTGAGCATCGGCGTAGCCAGCCATGGGCTCAGGGTGGGGCAGCAGTCTAAAATAATATGTAACTAGCAAACTATACTCGCGGTCTTACCCCGGTTAATTTTTTCATACAAAAAGGTTACACCCTATAGCACCCTGTATCTGTATGTACACGGAAAAAAGTAAACAGTTGAGTCTTACACTACATGGATGTAGTAATTATAAAAAAATGGTATCCCGTTCCCGTTCTATAATAATATAGTAGACACAACCAAAAAATATGGTTGGGGTTACTATATTATATATAGTTTAGCTTTCTATAAATAAAATAATTTGATGTATTAATTTCTTTTTACCATGAAATATAGTAACCACGTCTATGTAAATGGAAAATTCAACCATTTTAAATGGTAGACAGTACTACATTACTTTTTCTGTCACCAAAGTTCTATGTAACAGAAGCCTCAGCTATTTTCTTTTTTCCGTGTATAATTCGAATTATTCAAAACACTTTCACATTTTTTTTGTGTCGACTGACGACTGTCGAGTGTGAACTTTCTGACGGATATTAAGTATTGTAGTTAGTACCTAGATAATTTAGTTTTTACCTCTCCCTAAGAGAGGTATTGGATTCATGCTAAAATTCGCATATCTAGATTTTATTGAATAAGCACGATTTAAGGTCCCTAGAATCCGATTATAACATTTTTAAAATGATGTCTGTCTGTGTGTGTGTATGTGTGTGTGTGTATGTGTGTGTGTGTATATATGTGTGTGTATCTATGTCTGGATGTTGTAGACACGATTCCTCAAAAACTATGAGACTTAAAAAATATTTAACTGCAGTTTCCTCAATCTGACATTCCTGGGAAGAGTTGAAAAGGTTTTGGTAACAATTGAACAACCGGAAGTAGTAGTTTCTTAGAAAAATTCTTCTAAATATAATTTTTTGGGAGTTTTTTTTATTAAATATTAAAGAACATAAAATTCTCCATCTAATACACTTAAAAATTTTATTATATCTTGAATAAATTTAGAGATAAAGACACTATAATTTATAGAGTACACTAATCGTAGAGGCTAAGGCACTAAGGAAACCAGTTGACAAATTCCAATATTTATAACATGATACATGTCATTGTCAAATATCAACAGTTTTAGTGACGTGAAGTTGATGAAAGGCTCCAGCTCAGTATGCATGATATAGAGGGTAGGTTGTATGAATAAAGCACACTGTTTTTTTTTTTTTTTTTTTTTTAATAAAATGGCTTATTGACGATCGATTTCGCCGTTTTCACGGCATCTTCAGGTCAATGCTGAAAAATTGTTTTATTATAAATTTTTTACATGTAAAATATTTGTTTTGGTTAACAGTAAAAAATAGTAAAAGTATTTTGATATTGTAGAAAAAGTTAGATTTTTTAATAAATTATTTAGAAAATATTATAGGGATTTGCAGCTCAGCGGTACACCGTCTAGCGGACTATAAGCGAACTAGCCTAACAGAGTAACAGACGTTACGCTGTCTTACCATCCGTTACACTTTTGCGTGAGACTTGTGAATTTTGTATATTTCTAAAGTTAATTACATAAAAATCATGGCAAATAGGTATTGCTGTGTACCGCAGTGTAATTCGTGGGACAAAAGAAACCATAATTTAAGCTTCCATCACTTTCCCTCGGATAAAGAAACTGTCAAAGTTAAATCTACTTTTGGGGGTTATAAAACACTTAATAGAAAGAAGCTTAGATTAATAGTTTAAAAATAGGAAAAAAATAAGTGCCTATATGGTAGTATGCTCCTTGCATTTCGTAGAAGATGACTTTTTCAAAGATAAGTAAATGATGAGTAATTTTATCGCAAAAATCTTATATAATTTTATTTTAGCAACACCGACCAGTAAAAGAGGAAAATTAAAAATCACTGCAGTATCTTCGGTAAATTTACCAGTAGTTGAGCATGGAAGCTCAAAATCTACATTGGTGCCGTCTATCTCCCAGATCAACAGGGTCGAGCGGCTAACAAGAAGAAATCAGTTGCTGCAATTAAATAACGTTCCAATTACAGAACAATTTTGTGAACATATTGACAGTGAAGAAGGAGATGTACATTCCGAAGTAGAAGTTGAGGCTGCTACTGCGTTACTATCTTTATTAGTAATCCACAATATAAAGGACCAGAAGGACAGTTCGTGATATTGAAGTGCAAATGAACACTCCAAATAAATTAACTCTTTACCATTTTATAAAAAGTGATACTGCAATGACTAATTTCGCGGGTTTAAGTAGCCATCAGATGTTTAATGCCATATTAAGCTCTGTAAATTTAGTGTATAAAGATACACGTTTACATAAATTATTAATAAAAGAAAGGATAATATTAACATTTGTCAAGTTAAAATGGAATTTAAGTTATTCTATGTTAGGTTATAATTAACAATAAGCATCAGGGAATACTCAAGCATATAAAAAACCATTAAAAATGTGCTATATAAATATTTGTCATTCAATTCGTTCATAATATAATCCTTGGTAATGTCTCTTAGAGTAGTTACATAACACGCCGCCGTGGCGCTGGAATCTTAAAAATAAATCCCTATATGCTAATATTGTAACCATGTGTTAAGATTGAAAAAATTGAAAATGTAAGGTTATGAGTGAGTAGTTGCAACAATCATAAGTTATAAGTATTGAAAAAATTGAACTTACCGTCTGCAAAGAACGTAAAAAGAAATACATGATGTTATATTGTATGTAGAAATATGTATGTAAAAATTACTTTATAAAGTTAAAATACAACGTGTTCATGTTGTAGAGTCAAGAAATGGAGACAGAATGAGATGGTAAGTGAAGTTTTGTAGTAGTTGAAGACAGGGATGTAGATGGAACTATTGTTGTTGATGTGTGTTGGGTTTTTTGAAGGGCGGCAAAAATTTAAACATGTAATGCTCTGGGAAATCTATGTTCTCGTTTAAGAGTTGTTGATTATTGTGTTTATGTAGTAGGATTTCATATTTTTCTAAAATTTGTAATTTGTGATAGTTTGATTCTGCATGTAGTAATTGTATATTTTCTATATTTGTGGTGTGGTTATTGTTGATTAGATGTGTTCCTACAGCTGATAGTGGTCTATTTTTGATGTGTTCTTTAAAACGTGTTTGAAGGTTTCTGGTTGTGAGCCCGATATAAATACTATTACAATTGGAACATGATATTTTATATATTCCGCTTTTTTCTATGGGTAGTTTTTTTGGTTTGCTGTTGTTGAAAATGGTGTTGAGATTAGGTTGTGATTTAGGAACTAAGTTTATATTGTATTTGTTAGTTGTGTGTTGTAGTGTGTTGTGTATGTAATTGTGGTATGGTATAGATATGTATGTATTATTTTTAAATTTAATGTGTTTGTATATTTTAGTTTGAATTAAATGTCTGTCTTTAGTTTTGTTGTATATATTTTCTATTTTTGTTAATGAGTAATTATTGTTTAGGCCTATGTTACAAATGTTATTGTATTCTGTATTATAGTTATTTTCTGAGAGGGGTGTTGTTAATAAACGGTGGAAATAAAAATTAAAAGCTGTTTGTTTGATTTTAGGGGAATGATATGATGTATTAGGAATTATTATATCTGTTGAGGTAGGTTTTCTGTAAATATTGAAAGCTATATTAGTATTGTTTCTATGAAGTGTCAAGTCTAAAAAGTTAAGTTTATTGTTTGCTTCTATTTCTAATGTAAATTTTATATTTGAGATATTATTAATATTATTATGAAATGTAATAAGTTCTTGTTGAGTTCCTGTCCAGAATACTAAAATATCGTCGACATATCTTTTCCAGAGCATTACATGTTTACTTAAAGGATCTTGCATAATTTTATTTTCTAAGTTATCTATATAAATGTTTGAAAGTAAGCCGCTAAGTGGGCTACCCATGGCTAAGCCGTCTGTTGTTTTATAGAAATTATTTTGAAAAATGAAAAAATTTTGATCTGTTGAAATTTTGAATAGTTCTATTATATTGTTTATATCAATGTTGTTAAGTCCAAATTTTTCTAGAAAAGTGTGATTTGAGTGTAAATAATTTTTTAAAATTTGTAGGGTGTCGGTAATTGGAATGTTAGTGTAAAGATTAACTATGTCAAATGAGGCTATGATGAAGTTTTTATTTTCTGTATTGTTGGAGAGTGTTTGTTGTATGGAAGTAATTAGTTGTTGTGAATTTTTTATGGAGAAGTTGGAGGTATATTTGGCTTTGTTAGAAATTATATTATTAAGTTCTTGTGCTATTTTATGTGCTGGGGAATTTATGGATGAAACTATTGGTCTGATTGATTTTTCGGGTTTGTGGAGTTTTATTAAGCTATATAAATTGGGAATTGATGGGTTTTTTTGAAGTATTTTGTACGGATGGATGTTGAATTTTGTGAGTGTGGGGATGGTTTTGTTAATAATATGTTTAAAGTTAGTATTGTATTTTGTGAGAGGATTTTTGTTAATTTGGTTGTATTTGTTATCTGAGAAGAATTTTAAAGTTTTTTCAATATATTGGTTTTTATCTATAATGACTGTACCTGCATTTTTGTCTGCTTTAGTGACTATTAAGTTATTTTCAATAATTTTTTGTTTTATGGATTTTATATTGTTGTAAATTTGTGTATTGGCTAACTTTTGTTTATGATTGTTGCATCTACTCACCAGGTTATTTTCGTTTTTGATGATATATTGAAGATCTTGAGTTAAGTTGGTTTTTAGTTGATGCTGTTGGGGGTGGCTATGGATTTGTGTTTCAATGTCTATGGAGATCTTGGCTATGTTGGCTTTTGATGGTGGTGGTGCGAATTTGTGGCCTAGGTTTAGTGTATTTTCTTCTGTTGCAGTGAAAATGGTGTCGCTAAGATTTGTGATTCTAGGTGGGAACTGATGTGAGTTTTGTTTGATTTGTTGTATTCGTTGTTGTCGACGTTGTTGTTGTTGTGTTGTTTGTTTGTGTTTCTGGATGAGAAGGTTATTGAGTTTGTTTCTTCGTTGTTGGTCTTGTTTGTAGTTATAGTATATAATATTTTCTTCTAAACTGTTAATGAGTGTTTCGTATTCTAATGTGTGTAAAAATTGTAGAAGGTGTGCGTGTAAAAATTTAAGTTTGGTGTCTATTATTGTGTTGTAGTATTCCTGTCTTCTTTTTTTTACTGTTAACCAAAACAAATATTTTACATGTAAAAATTTTTTATAAAATTTATAATAAAACAATTTTTCAGCATTGACCTGAAGATGCCGTGAAAACGGCGAAATCGATCGTCAATAAGCCATTTTATTAAAAAATAAAAACACAGTGAGTTTTAGTGACATTCTGATAGCTTTTTCTGGGAAGTATATTTAATTTTTCTTATTGTTTTATTAATTAAATATTTGAAATTATAGGTAAAATTGTGGTGAAATGCATATATCCATCAGAAATACCGCCAATTTGGTTAACGAATTGGCACAATCTCTGATATTTAGAAACTTCCTCATACAATGAAAAATATATATAATTAGAATTATATGTGTGCAGAAGACATGTTAAATACAATAAAAAACAATATTTGGGTAAAGTTCTGTAATATTTTGTTATAAAACGACGGTTCGAAAGCGAAGTGCAGTACAATACTTATCTAGCCTAATATGGAAATGGCGAGAGGTCTTGTGCTGGCCACAACAAATTTTTTAGGTTTGGTTAGGTACCTTACAGGTCAGAGCCAGGGTGGGGCAAGAGCCCCACCCTGCCCCACCGTGGCTACGCCCATGCTCGTGAGCTAAACTTTCTTCTCATGAATAAACATTACCTTAGCTCACTTGGTGTGTAAATATCTATTATCCACAACTATCAAATAATATACCCAAACTATCTTATATACAGGATGGGGCAGAAAAACCTATCCGATTTCAAAACGTTATAAAATTAAAACCACTCAACTTGTCAAAAAATTTTTTTATTAACATATCGCAAATTTTATGCCATTTTTAAATTTAAGTTTTGAAAAGCACATCACTCAAATGTCGTCCTTGGGAGCGGATACACTGATTTAGGCGCTCGCGGTAGCTTTCCATGACTTTCACCGTCATTTCCACAGGAATTTCTTCAATTGCCCGAGCAATTTCCCTTCGTAAAGCAAGAAGGGTCCTTGATCGATGCTGGTAAACCTTCGATTTGAGGTAACCCCAAAGGAAGAAGTCACATGGAGTGAGATCCGGTGAGCGCGGCGGCCAGCCAAGATCACCTCTCAGGGAAATGAGGCGACCGGGAAACAGTTCCCTGAGAATGTCCATTGATCGTCGCGATGTGTGGGCGGTTGCCCCATCCTGTTGAAACCACACATTTTCCACGCCATTTTCTTCCATTTTGGGTCTAAGAAAATTTTCCAGCATGAAACAATAGCGCTCGCTGTTGACCGTTACGGTTTGCCCATTTTCTTCAAAAAAGTAAGGCCCCCAGACGCCTAGGCGGGAAAGAGCACACCACACAGTCACTTTTGGGCTATGGAGGGGTTCCTGATGGATTTCTCGAGGATTTTCGTCACTCCAATATCGAAAATTCTGCCTGTTAACGGCACCACAAAGGTGAAAATGGGCTTCGTCCGTGAAGAGCACAACATCGTCGTTTGGGAGTTCTCGGAGATCGCGACACAGGTTCGTACGGGTTTCAAAATCCCTTTCACTTAATTCCTGTGCAACAACCATTTTGTAGGGATGCATTTTGAGGTCCCGGTGCAAAATGCGCCGAATACTGCGGTTGGAAATCGCCAAAGCGAGCGAATGTTATCGCGCCGAACGACGCGGGGAACGTTCAATCGCGGCTCTCACATTGGCCACGTTTTCAGGTCCTGTTGCTGTCCTGGGACGTCCAGGCGACTTCTTTTTCAATGCTGAACTCGTCTGTCTAAAATTTGACACCCACACTTTAATCGTAGCGTGATGTGGAACAGGATCATGACGCCCGAGTCCGAAATGAATTCGAAAAGCACGTTGTGTAGCAATTATCGAACCGCCGCATTCGATAAACCGCTCAATAACAAAAGCACGATGTTCACCAGACCAAGGCATGTTGACTACTGACAAATGGCATAAAACCGGCTTTCTAACGGTTTTTACCCCACTACTCTACCTGCTCCCTCTTTTGAGAAAAAGGGATTTGAAATCGGATAAGTTTTTCTGCCCCACCCTGTACATAGTTACCAAAATAATAAAATAAACTTTTCAAATCAGAGGCGTGGCGTAAACTTTTATCTGCGACAGTATGATATATCCTACATAATTATCCCACTCATTTTAAATATAAATTACCATATTCATGTTTTTTTTTTAAATTTTTTTTGCACACTGGGCTATAAAGTAAAATATAGGAAAAAATGAAAGAAACTTACATAATATAACTTTTTTTATTATAAACATTCTCATATTTGGAGTTAATGATATTCCATCCACTTATGTTCCTTCGTATTTTAAAAAAGCCAGTATTCAGGGCCGCGACGAGAACGCTTTGGCCCATTTCATAGTAAATTTTAACTACCTTCATCTTTGATAAGGTATAAATATGCTATCTTTTCCTCTGCATTCAGTGGCGAAACCTAAAATTAGAAACCTTAAAATAAATTTACATAATACATTATCTTGTTAGAATCACGTTCATCAATGTCATGTATTCATAAATTGGGTTATATGTAGAGTTGTCTCTTCGTAGTGTAGCCTGGGTAACGCTAAATGACCTAGAACAAGTTGGCGACCAGGCATCGCAACAGTTTCACTAGTATCTTCTGACGATCCAGAATGGGGTATACAAGAGAGTAATACATCTTTAGCGTCGCCTTCCACCACCTCGGCCAAGTCAGTCTCTTCCAGAGTAGCACGGACCTCAGTACAGGATCCCCATTGCATTCGCAACAAGCATCAATTTCATCTGCGACCTCGCCCGACAAATTATTTTATACTTGCATTTGATTTTTGTGATGACTATATTGCCATAAACAAAATAAATAATTCATAAATAGAGAGTTATCTGTATTTCAAAATACATTGTTCACATTGCTTTGTAAAAATAAAAGTTAAAATCTAAACATAACAATAAGTGGAGATAAATAATACGCAAGACTGCAGTGCAGTAACATATTTACTAAAGTCTACGCCCCCCATTTGGAGCTTCTTTAGGGCTTCTATCGGAAAATATATAATAAGCGATGTTATAAAATAAATCCTGCGTATTATGTATCTCCATCGTCCAACTCATTATCCGCTTGCTTCAAAAATGTTTTTTTATTCTTTGTTCTGAACTTGTGCCACTCCATTATTGGGACATCCGTCTTGTCAAGTAGCTTAACAATTAAATTAAAAAAACTACTCAGTAAAAGTACTTCTAAATTTCTTTTTAATAATACCTACAACTGAATTCGTATATTTTCTGTCAATGATTTTGTTCAAAAAATTTAGATGCTAGCATGAGCAAGTTATTAAGGAAGATTGGCAGTGTTTTAGCGCTATCATTCGTTTACGGATTATTCTAGAGAAAAATACTTCAAATAACAGTTATAGAAAAATTAATTGTACGCAAATTTTATTTGAAGTATTTTTCTCTAAAGTAAATCAGAAACGATTGACAGCGCTAAACCACTGCTAATCACCGGCCATACTACCATCCTGTTTTAACATGGAATAATAGTACCACAGAGAATATGGTTTAAAGTAACAAAGCCGTTTGACTTGATCAATTTATTTCTTTTCGCTTTTTCCAGTATATCTGTTTTTACATTGCTTGAAGTCTTGTTTTATTCCAAAATTATATTAGTTGATATTAAATTGTGATTTCCTTCTAGTATATATTATTTTATATAAGAATATTCAATTATCGTGTCAATTTACATATTTTGAAATTATCTGTAATAAGAAAAGTAAAAATGTTGTCACTGTAACAATAAAAAAATACTAATTAAAATGTTAATTGTATTATAAAAGTTACGACAAGTGTATTTGTATTTTTACCTTTAAATAATTTATATAGCAGTACATTCTCTTCGTATTAAATTAACAACACAAACATCATTTTTCCTTGGCAATAAAATCATGATTAGAATCATTTAATAGTAGTAATATTACTTATTAAATAGTTAGAATGCTTTTTATAGAAACTTTTCAATTGCCACAGTATCCTGTATTGACATAAAATATATTTTTAAATTTTTCTGTATATAAAGATCCATACATTTATAATATTATTAACAGTATATAAATTTATTTAATTTTTTTGACATTTCCACAATTTTTGCGACATCTATTAATATTCTGAAGAAGTATTAACGTATTTGTACTGAGTAACATTTTTCTTTGCACTTTGTTCTTTAGACTGTACTGTTTAAATTTGGAAGCGCGCGAGAAATAAACGTTTTGATTCGCGCCAACTTCGTAGATGAGCGTTTTGTAGATTTGAACATTATGAAATTGAGCGATGCGAGAATTGAACATGGCAATGAATGACCATTAGGACAATGCACATGTTGCCAAGTATACGTTATGTAGATTTGAACGTTATGAAACTGAACGAAGTGAGAATTGAACATGTTGATGAATGAATATTAGGACTTTGCATACCTAGCCGTGTGTTCCCATGTACATTATGAAACCATGTGTGTTCCCAATTTTTTACTTCAACAAAACTCTCATTCGTTCCAAAACACAACACTTCATACTCTACGCCAAAACTCGGTATTCCTGGTTTTGGAACGCTGCCCTGGTGATGCAGCGAGCACATGGTTGGGTGTTTGTGTGAGATAGACTTATGCAGAAATGGCTTGAAGTACAAATCTCTAACTTACAAATCTTGCCGTTTACATTTCTTGCTTTTTACATTTTCTAATGGCCAAATCTATCCTTTTACATTTCTTGCCTTGTACATTTCTTGCCTTTTACAAATCTCGCCTTTTACAAATTTGTCCCATGAAGTTGTAGCATTTTGAGCCATGTTCACAAGAGAACATTTTATATGTACATAAACACCAAATCAATGACCTCTGTACACTCCGAAAATAAAATATATATTTTGAAATATAATTTACAAGTTCTTAAAATTATTTTATTTATCAATAATTTCAATTCTAAGGAAATATATGAAATAATAACTTATATTAAACAAAAATAATAATGCTTTATTATTCAGAAATGCAGTATTAGTATGATCTGTTGCTGCTGGAACCTAACCTAACATTGTTTTATTTTTGAACAAATGAAACAGATGTGATATTTAACAAAAATGGGACAACGATGCAGCTCAAGCTATACAGCGTGACTATGCCGAAGCTACGAAAATTAAGGAGTTTTGTCTTGTAAAAAAACATTTGTCCAGTGAAAATAAGCTCCTCAGCACGAACGAATAATATGCTTTTACTGGACTATAAGAAATTCAATGAATATATAAATGGGAAACGAAGAATTTGTTTTTATTTTGAAACTTTTATTCCTTTATAACTGGTCAACAGGAATATTATCTTTACATTGGATGTGTATTGTATTATAGTATTATTAGTAGCACTGCATGTAGATACAAAATGGTTCTTTGTGTATGTATACTCCAAAGTAAATAGCATAGAAAAGAGAGTATGTATTGAGTATTGGTAAATAGACGTTTGTTCTTATAGGCATGTGCAGATTGATCTTGATGACATATGAATAATATGTTGTTCCATGAGATTATAATTGGTTTACTTTATTATTACATGATGAAAATTTTTTTCTTTATTGTTCTTTTTATTACCAGTACCAGTACAGTTTAATGTGGGCGAAACAAATTCTGCTTTGGCTGTATTCATAAACAACGTCGACAAACATTTACAAGAAATTTCAACTTTGTGTAGAACTACAGATAACAACGAAATCCTATTCCTTTTCTAATTTTCATTTAGATCTTAAAAATGGTAATCTGATCAGTTTAATTCCTGCTTCCATTGTTTCTTTTTCAGTGTGAAAACCTGTATCTACCATTACAGCATTATGATTTGGTTCAAGCTTTTAATTATATCATTATTATCAAAAATTGTTTTGTCTGAAGTTCTTTCTCCGTATGCTGGACTTAGGTAGCTAACAGTGCCTACCGGAGTGATTTCAATTAAATATTTTAATGTATGGGTAGATTTTTAATATGAATATTATCTGATTCTGCATTTTAGACAACTTGGAGCTTGCACGAATATTTCTGTAGTCTAGAACTACCCTTGGATCTGTATACCTATAAAAACAAGAGGGTATATTATTTCTATTTTCTTCAATGGTAGACCAATAAATTAAAGCGTCAAATGCAGATCGGCAAAATTAACTACAGGATTTTTTTTTTTAAATTAGTTCGATGTATTAAAAACCTTCCTGACATAACTTTAAATGATTTAATTTTAATCTAGTAAAGCAGATTTATATTTTTGTAAATATATCATTGATGTATAAATGCTTATTATCTTCCAAAACATTTTCTACACACCTTATAAGAGTATTGAACACATTAATATTTATTTTAGGATAAGTTCTAAATGGTTCATCTGAGTATTCAATAGTTTCCCTGTCTATATTCAAAATATTGCACTGTATACCAATACTATTAAGTTTTTATGTCTTCTAAGTACTAAATTTTAAAAGATATATTCTTTAGCCTCAAATATGAAAATATCACGAAATATCCATTAGATATTTTATAATAGGGTCCTATACCATAGTCATATTTTAACTATCTTAAATAAGAAGACGAAAATATACATAAATTAATGAGTATTAGTGAAAAAAATTTCTTTAAATATTAACTAGGTCACAAACTACAAGCGATTGAACCTGATTACTAATTGGGTATGACGTGTTAGGTACTAAGAATTTGATTGGTCGCCTTATTTTAAAAAGAAGATTCGCGCGTCTGTACCGGTCACCTTTGAAAGAATATGAAATGTCATGATGTTCTATAACCTAACAAAACGTTTAACAATTTTGTGTTTGATGAATTTGTTTAATTATAACATCTAATAATATTAACAATAATCATGTATTTATAAATAAATCAATTTGTAATATGAATTAAATTAATAATAATATTAATTAAATTAATATTGAAACTTCAAAACAGGCAAACATTAGCGCCATCCGTCGTCATACTTTGTGTAATAATATTGTCAAACTGTTTCAATGTTCTGTAATTTATTAGGAAGAAATCCTTGTTAAATGCTTATTATTTATGTTATTTATACTTAATAATAATTTCTTCGTAAATATAACGTATAAGTTTTTATATAAAAACATTTCAGCTATGCAAACATGAAAAAAATTGTTTCCAGTATAACTAACAGTTTGTCCCATTGTTTGTCGATCACTCGTTAGTATCCGCTACGTCACGCACAAATTCTTAAACTTTAAAAATTCATATCTCGCTTATTACGTAAAATTTTTAAGTCGCGTTTGCACTGAAGTTCTTATTTTATCCTGTTCTTACAGGAAAAAAAATAAAAGAAAAATGGTATAGGACCCCATTAAATATTAAAAATTGTGTAATATTTTGACGTGATCTAAAACAGAATGTGACGTCAGTGTACATACAATATAATTGTCGCCAGCTTTTGTATTTTCGTTTGGCGCGAAACCCTAAATCAAATCAGAATTTATGTAGTTCTTATGGAAGTGCATTTTCAATTAAAGCTATTCTGTGTTTCTTAAGTACAATTTTGAGTTTCTTACTAACTGTTAACAATACTTTTTGCTTTCTGTACAGTAAAAGTATAAACAAAATAAAAAGTTAAGCATAATTTCATTTTAAAGAAAGTAGGATTGCAAATAGTAACGTATGTCGTAACTTGGTGCAGTTAGAAATGACTACAGTGACAGCTCAATTGAATTTTTGTACGTTAGTTTTGGATTTGACGCTGTTTGTCTTTAAAGTTATAATATAAGGTGATTATAAGTTTCGTTTCGTTTTTGTTATTTGCGATGTCTGAAAGGGTTATTAAGTAGTCCGCAATATATAATTTATTTGCTGACGATCTAAATTGTCAGGATTAAATAGAATCGAAAACAGCTACGACCTACGTTTTAATGAATTTGCACTTGTTGCTTTAATTGTTTAATTACAGATTATTCAATAATGTTGGGTGTTTGTAAAACTCAGGTCCGGTTTTATGAACGTCTATTTAAAATTTAATTCCAAAGTGAATTTAATTAAATTAACTCAATTTTTTGACAGTGATGCGATGATTTTAATGACAAGAATATGACAACTGATTCGGACTTGTTCATTTTATTAAATTTACTATAAATCTAAAATTAAATCGATGCTTATAACACTGGCCCAAAATTGATTACTTATGATGGATTGATTATAGTTTTATATTAATGATATGAATTTAATACAAACGATATTTCTGACACCATATGATAATCTACAGGTTAGTTTAACAAATTATTGTAAATTTTACCTTATTATAAGCTTTTGAATATAAATAAATAAAATAAATATCAAGTTAACTTCTTCTGTGATGAGCTAAAATAAAACTCAAACCTTGTTTATAAAAAAGAGGTAAATAAATCCATAGTTATTTACGATACAAGTACGCAAAATTGGTCTTTAGTTATGAATGGGTCAGATTTAAAAAAACTTAATAATTCTCGAGATATAACAAAACATCGTTGAAAAGCTTATAAAATAAGTAAAAAGATGAGCTTATTTTCAACATATGTTCCCATTTAAAAAATATTGTTTGTGTTATATCTCGAGAATTATGAAGTATTGAAAAAATCTACTTACACCACGATATTCTACGTAAAAAAATGCATAAAAATTATCTACACAATTTTTCTGTATCTCTCATAATAAGCGAGATATGAGGTATTTTCAAAATAAGCGAAAAACAAGTTAAAGTCTGTAGATGAAAAACAAAAGATGATCAAAATTTTTTTTTCTAGTGTAAACTGACTCCACTTATTTAAAATGTTAACGGCAATTTTTTTATTAATATTATAGCGCTAAGCAATTTGTCTTCCTTCTTCCACTCTAACAATTACCGAACACTTCACAATATCGCAAATTGGTTGCTTTTTTATTTCGATTCGATACCTTAATTTTTGATAAATCAAAGTGACAAATGTCATAATTGAAAAGCCAAATTCAATCAACTAAATCTTACAGTAGAAAGTTTACTTGATTTTTCTACTAGTCCAATTTTTTTCTGTCCACCATTGTACATATTTAGACCTGTAAGATAGTTTTGTCCATAATACGACTACATAAGTCTGCGTTATTTCAAGAATTGAGCGTAAATTAATTACCAGATATCTATTTATAAAATATTACATGATTTGACTCGGACACCAAAAGTGTAAATTCATAATGGACTGGTACCGTCGAAACATCATTGAAGAACATGTTCTACCATATGTCGACTTTATTGGGTATGATAGATATGCATTAATGCAAGATAATGCTCGGGCACATGTAGACGGAACAGTGCTCCAGTACCTTGAGCAAGTCGGGATTGCGTCATTAGATTAGCCTCCATTAAGTCCCGATTTAAACCCGATTGAGCATCTATGGGACATTCTCAAACGCCATATACGAGCTCGATATCCAGCCCTAATTCAATGGAAGCATTACGAATCGCAGCTCACGAAGAATGGAATAGAATTCCCCAAGAAACCGTTCAACATCTGCGAAGCATGCCCAGAAGAATGCAAGCTGCAACTAGAGTTAGAGGAGGAAATACCAGTTACTAATTCATCTTCATGTTAGCTAAAAAAAATTGTTATGTTGTCATTATTGTAGCTCTTTTCAATTAAATGTTCTAACTAAAATCACCCTCTTTTATTCAATCATCAACAAATCTGTTCTAACGTTATCATATGTAAGGAAAACGGTATTAATACGAACCCTGCACCAAAAGAATTCGCCCACATCTATTTTTTATAATTTTTCATATTAAAGGAAATTGTTTACACTTATTCAATTATTATTCCTAAACTTACTTTTATGTTATTAGAGTTAATTAATTGCTTACATATAAAATGCACTATCATAATTAATAAATGTGTAGCTAGAGCTACTTTGTAAAGAGAAGGGATGTAGGCGAATTCCTTTGGCGCAAGGCTCGTATACGTAGGACACTTCAAAATAATACAGTTAGCAATAAAAAGTGCATAAATTCTACAGAAAGATTAAAAAAAATGCAATATTTTTGTCCGTGAGTTTATATATAATTCTTTACATTAATAATCCAATAGGGTTTCCAATGAGAATTATTATTCGGCCCGCCATGTATTTTAAAATTTCGGATGCGTATTTGAAAAAAACTGTTTTCACGGCTATGTCACGGTTTCGCGTGTTTACGCGGTAGTTGTCGATTAACGGCTATTGCTATTAGTTTCACATTTTTCCTCTTTATATTACTTGCTTCAAAAATAAGCTACTCTATTTTGTTAGGGAAATTAAAATAAATAAAACTTTCCATGAATTTATTAAATCACTTATTCATATTTACATTAACATTGATATTGAAGCAAAAGTACGAAATTTATTACCTATCATTTTAATTTTATATTCCGTCTGCTAGTGTTATTGGTAAAAAAATGTTAAATTTAACATTTAGATACAGAATACCCCACAATCTCACTCAATTCATCAAATTCAACTTCGCCAATTTTATTACACTCTGTTTGTTAAGATTCGCGCAAAAAACTCCCCTTTGAATACTTTTTACAATATTTATTTTATTTAATATGGATTCATCAATATAGCCTTTCGTAACAGTGACACGATTTCCATCCACCGAAGCGTTTGATGGTCTTAATATTATCACCCGCATTTGCCAATAAAACTCGTTACTCGTCGGCGAGCCACTCCAATTATCAGTATAACCTACAAAAATTCAAAATAAGTACCAAATCACACAATACAAGGGAACTATTACCTTCAACAAGTAATCTTCATTGAGTGCCTCCTTCATAAATTGCTCTATATGTTCTGTTTTAAGGACTTGCCTTTTTTTCAGGTATAAAAGTAACATTTGAAATGATAAAGAATTCCAGTGGGGTGCGTGAAGTTGGCATAACGAAGTTGGGCACAAATTATGGGACTAGTCTAAATAATTTGTGCCCAATTTGTGCCAATTTGTGCCCACAAAATTATTTTCGAAATATAACAGGGTTACGAAATAAAAGACCTTTAAAAATTTTATGCCAACTTCACACCAGCATAATAAAAATTAAAATTTAAAACTTTTATTATTTAAATAATTTGTGCTCAATTTGTGCCAATTTGTGCCCATGGTTTGACTAATTAATTACAACTGGTTCATGAGTTATTAAAGCTTAAAAAAAATTTATGCCAACTTCACGCTAGCATAAAAAATATTGAAATTTGATATTTTTATTAATGAAATAATTTGTGCCTAATTTGTGCTAATTTGTGCCAAATAAATGAATTTGATATAATAATTATTATCAGACATATTGACAGTTGTTTTGTGGAAGTGTGAAGTTGGCATAAACAATATTTTATTTTCAATTTATTTTTACATCAAATGAATGCTTATAATTTGTGCCTATTTGTGCCCATACTATTTTTCATCTGTATTTATTATTAGATGTATTAACAATAATTTTGCAAAAGCGTGAAGTTGGCATAAAAAATATTTTATTTTAAATTTGTTTTTACAGCAAATCAAAGCTTATAATTTGTGCCTATTTGTGCCCTTGATTTGAATAATTAATTACAATGGCTGGTAGTGCGAGCTCGGTTTTAACTAAAACTCTGTTTTAGGAAATGTCAAATTCAAATTTCAATATTTAATTTCACCCTTATGTTTAAAGGATGATTTTTTAAAAAATATTTGTTTGAATTCAAACTATGTTCCGCTTAGATATCATATTTTGATATATTTGATACTATTTATTTTTGTTATTAAATAATGAAATTTGACATTTCTTAAAATATCGTTTTAGTTAAAACCGAGCTCGCACTACCAGCCATTGGGTTCATAAGTTATTAATGTTGAAAAAAATGACACCTTGTCAAGCTAGCATAGAAAATAATATTCAAACTTGAATTTTTTATTAATGAAATAATTAGTGCCTAATTTGTTCTAATTTGTGCCAAATAAATGAATTTGATATAATGTTTATCAGAGATATTGACAGTTGTTTTTGTTGAAGTGTGAAGTTGGCATAAAAAATATTTTATTTTCAATTTATTTTTACAGAAAGTCAAAGCTTATAATTTGTGCCTATTTGTGCCCATATCATTTTTAAAAAATCTGTAAGCAATAAATAGAAAACTTAAAAAATAAATAAAATTGACGGGAAAATCTAAGTTGAAAAGATTCGCTGAAGTGTTTACAAAACTAAAATATTATACAGGCTGTAAATAAATAATTAAATATAAGGTAATACAAATAAGGCATGTATAACAAACTTTACAAAAAACTTTATTTTTTGAAAAACGGAGCTTATACGAAAAAATTTGAAAATTCATATGTATAAATATATAAATATGTATGTATAAAATATGTAAATAGAAATTCTCGCTACATACGGTACGGGGTTAAAATTCCTGCAGAAATTGAATTTTTCATAATTTCTTTCGTCGTTTATTTAAAATTCTCCATGATCCTTAAGCCCACTTCTTTCTTTAAGAAATTTTATAATGGAGCAAAAATACAATTACTATATACTAAGGATTAAAATATAACAACAATTATTTTAAATAAAAAAAAGTAAAAAATATTTATTAAGGTAATATTTTTTTAATATCATAATATAGATCACGAACATGTTTCATTTTTATTAAATTCAAATAATATACATATTTTTACCATAAGATTGATTTTTATTCCTTAATATTTACAATTTTCATTAAATGTAAATAATTCTTGAACAGTTTCATCAATAAACTGTTGTAGGAATTTGTTCCTAATTATGCCCTTTTTATTTATTTAAATCTATAAACAAAAAACATAAAACTTAGGAAGGAATTATTGATAATTTTAATAGGTTTTTTTTTGCTTTTTGTGAATATTTGAAAATGACAAATTTCTTAGTTGGGTAAAGGTATACAATATCAATGTACATAGATCTCCCTGTATATACCTTGCCTTATTGTACATTTTCCTAACATACAAATGTTGTCCATGAAGTTTATAACTTTTTCTTTACAGGTTCAAAATTTAAAAAGTATGCCCCGCAGTAAAAATTGTAAATAACAGAATTAACAATTACTAAACCTATTCTGATTCAATATGAGTATTTTTTTCAATTTGTGAGCGCGCGAAGTAAGGAATATATAGAAAACTAGGAAAGTAAAAAAATTGGCACGAATATCTTAAATTGAAAAGATTCGCTGGGCTCAAGCCTATACAAAATTATAATAAACAGGCTCCAAATAAAAAAATAAATATAACATTTGTATGTTAGGAAAATGTACAATAAGGCAAAGTACGTACACGGTACAAAAATGGTAGAATATTGAATGAAATTTAATTTTAAAACGGTTCTATAAAAGTAGGTTCTTAGTACGAGCCAATTTTTTATTAGCATATTTCATAAAAATACAGATAAACGTTGTATAAATCAAGATTTTATGGCACAGTGCCATCTGTAATACAAATTGTGATACAAACATATTTTAACGTCTATTGATATTTGAAACAAATAATTACTTTTGAAAAATAGTAGGTTTAAGAGATTTCAACATTATTTATATTTAGCTTCATATGTACTATCATTGTGTAATATAAAATAAAGTTTATTATAAAAATAACGGCAAATACAGTGTGTTTTATTTGTCTCATATCATTTTACCTCCCGCCATACCATAGGTAAGAGAGGTAATGTTGTAGGTCCAAAAATTCGATATTGAGTTTGCAGTGAATAAGCATGAATTAGGGTCCCCACAACAAAACACGTTTTTACAATGTCTGTGTATGTGACGATTTTTTCCTCCACGATAGACTTGGAGAGTATTGTATTTTTAATTCAATATTTAATACGGTTTTTTTTTCTCTTTGTGAATATTTGAAAATGACAAATCTCTTAGTAGGGTAGAGGTATACAATGTCAATGTACATAGATCGCCCTGCCTTATTGTACATTTTCCTAACGTACAAATATTGTCCACTAAGTTGGCGCGCTTATATAAAAGTATACTTCGCAGTAAAAATTGTAAATAACAGTACTACAAATAACTGAACCTATTCTGATTGAATGTGTGTAGTTTTTAATTTTATGAGCGGGCGAAGTAAGTAATAAATAGCAGTAATTGTTTTTCTTGTATTTATTTAAATTTCAATTGAATTTTTCTCAATATTTTTTTTTATGCTTGAATTAAAAATACAATACTCTCCAAGTCTATCGTGGAGGAAAAAATCGTCACATACACAGACATTGTAAAAACGTGTTTTGTTGTGGGGACCCTAATTCATGCTTATTCACTGCAAACTCAATATCGAATTTTTGGACCTACAACATTACCTCTCTTACCTATGGTATGGCGGGAGGTAAAATGATATGAGACAAATAAAACACACTGTATTTGCCGTTATTTTTATAATAAACTTTATTTTATATTACACAATGATAGTACATATGAAGCTAAATATAAATAATGTTGAAATCTCTTAAACCTACTATTTTTCAAAATAATTATTTGTTTCAAATATCAATAGACGTTAAAATATGTTTGTATCACAATTTGTATTACAGATGGCACTGTGCCATAAAATCTTGATTTATACAACGTTTATCTGTATTTTTATGAAATATGCTAATAAAACATTGGCTCGTACTAAGAACCTACTTTTATAGAACCGTTTTAAAATTAAATTTCATTCAATATTCTACCATTTTTGTACCGTGTACGTACTTTGCCTTATTGTACATTTTCCTAACATACAAATGTTATATTTATTTTTTTTATTTGGAGCCTGTTTATTATAATTTTGTATAGGCTTGAGCCCAGCGAATCTTTTCAATTTAAGATTTTCGTGCCAATTTTTTTACTTTCCTAGTTTTCTATATATTCCTTACTTCGCGCGCTCACAAATTGAAAAAAATACTCATATTGAATCAGAATAGGTTTAGTAATTGTTAATTCTGTTATTTACAATTTTTACTGCGGGGCATACTTTTTAAATTTTGAACCTGTAAAGAAAAAGTTATAAACTTCATGGACAACATTTGTATGTTAGGAAAATGTACAATAAGGCAAGGTATATACAGGGAGATCTATGTACATTGATATTGTATACCTTTACCCAACTAAGAAATTTGTCATTTTCAAATATTCACAAAAAGCAAAAAAAAAACCTATTAAAATTATCAATAATTACTTCCTAAGTTTTATGTTTCTGTTTACAGATTTAAATAAATAAAAAGGGCATAAACAGGAAAATATTTATATAAGAGTTTATTGATGAAACTGTTTAAGAATCTTTTACATTTAATGAAAATTGTAAAAATTGTGGAATATAGATACAATATTATGGTGAAAATATGTATATTATTTGAATTTAATAAAAATGAGACATGTTATCTATATCATATTAAAAAATATTACCTCAATGATTTTTTTTACTTTTTTTATTTAAAATAATTGTTGTTTTATTGTAATCCTTGTTATAGTAATTGTATTTCTGTTGCATTATAAAATTTCTATTTACATATTTTATAGATACATATTTATATATTTATACATATGATTTTCCCGTCAATTTTATTTATTTTTTAAATTTTCTATTTATTGCTTACAGATTTTTTAAAAATAATATGGGCACAAATAGGCACAAATTATAAGCTTTGACATGCTGTAAAAATAAATTGAAAATAAAATATTTTTTATGCCAACTTCACACTTCAACAAAAACAAATGTCAATATATCTGATAATAATTATTATATCATATTCATTTATTTGGCACAATTTAGAATAAATCAGGTACTAATTACTTCATTAACAAAAAATTCAAGTTTCAATATTATTTTTTATGGTAAGGTGACAAGGTATATATATTTTTAAAAACATTAATAACTCATGAACCCATTGTTATTAATTATACAAACCAAGGGCACAAATAGGCACAAATTATTAGCTTTGATTTGCTGTATAAATAAATTTAAAATAATAAAAAGAAAATATATTCCAACATCACAATTCAACAAAAACAACTGTCAATATCTCTGATAATAAACATTATATCAAATTCATTTATTTGGCACAAATTAGAACAAATTACGCACTAATTATTTCATTAATAAAAAATTCAAGTTTGAATATTATTTTCTATGCTAGCTTGACAAGGTGTCATTTTTTTAAACATTAATAACTCATGAACCCATTGTAATTAATTATTCAAACCAAGGGCACAAATAGGCACAAATTATAAGCTTTGATTTGCTGTAAAAACAAATTTAAAATAAAATATTTTTTATGCCAACTTCACGCTTTTGCAAAATTATTGTTAATACATCTAATAATAAATACAGATGAAAAATAGTATGGGCACAAATAGGCACAAATTATAAGCATTGATTTGATGTAAAAATAAATTTAAAATAAAATATTTTTTATGCCAACTTCACGCTTCCACAAAAACAACTGTCAATATCTCTGATAATAATTATTATATCAAATTCATTTCTTTGGCACAAATTAGCACAAATTAGACACAAATTATTTCATTAACAAAAATATCAAATTTCAATATTTTTTATGCTAGCGTGAAGTTGGCATAAAATTTTTTAAGCTTTAATAACTCATGAACCAGTTGACTCCGAAAGCGTGACGTCAAAATCGACCGGGAATTACAAAACCTGAAAGTAGGCTTCCGGTTTCTTGACTGTATCTTGAGAGTTTATTGTGAACGAACCGGACTAGCGCCAAATTTAAATAGCTGTCATTTGTCTTATTTGAAAACTAGAAAATTTAATGATGTGATTTTGTTACATATTCCTGTTTTATGTATTTAAAGTAAAAAATAAACTAAAATATATGCGTAATTTGTTTCAAGAAACCTTATATTGAAGTAAATTTTAATAAATTCCAAGAAATAATGTTATTTGTGGCTATGTCATTCTTCAGCGAGGACGAAAAGATTTTCCTCTGATTCTATAGTTATCGACCTAGGCTATTGTTCAAAGGGTTGGTATTCTGCACCTGATCACTTATTCTGTCCGTTCTTACTTTCAATTCAGTTCGTAGTAGCCAAATTTGGAAAAGCAGTGGAATTTAATCATTGTAAAGTTGCGAGTCACTTTCTCGCCGATGATTTAATTCTCGCCGAGAGAGGTTTTTTAGTAGCCGAACTTTTACCACCAGTCGTTAATTTTTAATGATACCATAGTTTATGATGGAACAAATTCAGAAAACAAGAAATATTACGAGGGTAAAAATACAAGTAGAAAGGGCCATAGGAGGAATTAAAACTTTTCAGATATTACATATGATTGCTTTTTTTAATGCCCTGTGCATCATTCATCCTTAAAGTTTGTGGGGCTTTGACAATTTTTTAATACCCGCTTATAAGTCGAAATATTTTACAATGAACAAAGTATGTAATCGAATTTTTGTAAATATGTACAAAGGCTTTTAATGAATACGTGTTACAAATTTATAGGGTATGTACGAGATGCAAAATAGAGTAACTTTTATTAATAAATTCATAAAATGGTAATTATATTTCTTAATTTTCGCTGGCTGTTACGATCTCTCACTACAGTTATTAATCTTGTTTATTTTATTTTTGCATCCCCTACATACCGTATAAATTTGTAACACGTATTCATTAACACTCGATATTATTTATACGTATGTGACAAATATATTTTATTATATGATAATCTACTTTTCAAATTTTGCATACATCTTTTATTTTCCATGCCCAATATTTTTCGTATGCGTTATTCATTTTATTAATTGTATATATTGCAAAATATTGTTATAAAATAAGATTTATAAGAAACAATTTTTAATTCTAAAAAAGTTTTATTTACACTTTATAGATATCAGCTTTGATGACAGCTATTTAAATTTAGCGCGAGTACGGTTCGTTCACAACAAATTCTTTCAAGATGCAGTTAAGAAACCGGAAGCCTACTTTCAGGTTTTGTAATTCCCGGCCGATTTTGAAGTCATCACTTTCGGAGTCAGTTGTAATTAATTAGTCAAACCATGGGCACAAATTGGCACAAATTAAGCACAAATTATTTAAATAATAAAAGTTTTAAATTTTAATTTTTATTATGCTGGCGTGAAGTTGGCAAAAAAAATTTAAAAGTCTTTTGTTTCGTAACCATGTTATATTTCGAAAATAATTTTGTGGGCACAAATTGGCACAAATTGGGCACAAATTATTTAGACTAGTCCCATAATTTGTGCCCAACTTCGTTATGCCAACTTCACGCACCCATTCCTGTGCTAAGCTTTTCAAGAGGAAACTTGCAAGAACACGCGTTCTTCTGTACTTTGGTAATAAATGAAGATATCCAATAGAATTCCACTGTAAACATAGTATCCCAATGTCACCTGTAATTTCTAACGTAATTTTTTTTTTTTGTGTATAGTGACATTTAAACAGCTTTGTTCAACAAAGAAGACTGACCTAAAACAAACAATAATTCTTTTCGTAATATTTATCTTTTAATCAAAGTAGATTATTTTGATTTGATTGTAAAATAAGGTTATAAAATGTAATTCATATAATTTATCTTACCCTGCTTTGTTAATATGTTATAAATATAACATTTGTTTTCAACAATATCTCCCATTCCACTCTATAATAATTAATTTTACTTTCCTGTTATGAATTTATTCCTGTTTATAAATTCTAAAATGAAATATCTTCATAATAACTACACACTTGTTTACCTAAACAATCAGTTTTATAATCGTCTAAATTTAAAAAATATACAAATTCAATTCAAATAAATCTCCTTGTGCCAATAACATTCTGTTCAATTCTGGTAAAAAATCGCGTTGCATTCATTCATCATTAAATATACTATGATGAATGTTTAAAAATCCTACCTCCTACCTATATTATATTTTATTGTTGGAACTAATATTTACCGTTATTGTTTTTCAGATAAAATGGCATTACTATATGCTGGTTTAGAAATTTTACAGGAGGAAGAGTTGGAGCTGGTGCTGGACGATGAGGAATTGGAAGAGCAAGATAGATTGTTTCGAAGGCACATTCGAGATATGCAGGATCCATTCAGCGTGTCCGATGTTGAATTTCTATTTTAGATTAAATAAGGATACCTGCTGCCATTCTCCACAGGCCAATTGCCACAGCTACATCATCTGCCACAACCACAAAAGGTGGAACTACACCCAGTACCAGTAGTAAGTACAAATTTTAAGAGTCAATTTCGTCTTGCAAATTCATTTTAAATCATCAAAGATATAAACAGATGTCAAGATAGATAAATACAAAGAGAATGTACATAAATATTAGGTATACATTAATTTTGTTTTGTTGTGTTATAGGATGATCAAGAAATATGCTACGCCATGCAGTGGATTTTAAAGAAGTCGGGATGGGAACTGTGCAAGCTGCACATGAATTGCAAGGTGAATTGGCGAAAACAAATGAATTTTTGGAATGTATAGCTGTCGCCATGGAAACTATTTCTAAAAAATAAAGAATACATTCATATAATTTGTTTTTCTTTTATTTTCTTACATTCTCTTTTCACTATTTCAAACCAAACGATAAATACATACAATAGTTGTACATTATTATTATTATTATTATTATTATTATTATTATTATTATTATTATTAATAATAATATTATTTTTATTATTAATTATGCAAGAACGCAATTATGTGTATAGCTGAATCATTAATTAGATTCATTAGAAATCAAATATAGTCATCACATTCTGATTGAAATTGAAAAAAAAAATCACTTAATAAAAGTCGTTTTTTATTCATATTGTACCCAATATATATGTATGTTTACTTCAAATGATATTATTTAATATGAATAATATATTACTGATACATTGAAATCTTTGTTTATTATCTCATCATAACAACTTATATAAGATTAATTTGTAAATGTCAGATTTGATTTAAATGTATTACCAATCCATTCTCAAAACACCAACAATATGGGGGCACTAAAATTTTACCAGACGGTGTGGAATTAATGCGAACACGCACAGTATGTAGTGCCTTGTAGTGAAATAGTTTTTGTATAACCACAAACGAAGTGTATATATTTATATAATTTTACATAAAATTGTTTATGTTTATTTTGTTACAATTAATCTCCAAATCTCTTGTTGATTTTGTATGTGACAGCCATGCAGATAGTATTTTATTTGTTCAAAAGTGATGATGTAGGTTCAATTGAATAAACAGACTATCTTACGTGTGTACCCTTTTATTTTTAAGTTGCATTAGACGTTTAGAATGATATATCTAGAGTCTGGAGCTCTAGAGTTTCGAATGCACCTGTATGATTAGTGAATTTAAAGTAATTTATACGAAATCGCAGAAGATTTTTAGAATAAGTTTGTTAACGCTAGTGTTTTAGGACAACAGTTTCAGTTTTTAAAGCCTCCAAATGAATCTTAAAGAGGCAAGTGCTTCCGTACGACTAGTCTTGAAAATATTTTCGTATGCAGATTACGAATATATGTGATTTTACGGTTACTTTTTAATGTTTTAGGATTTTTTTTACAGTAGTTCTGTGATGCAAGTACAATACGGAGAAACGGATCTAGATAAATTACATGAAATAATGGTCAGATAGTAGTTCCGATTTTTATATATATATATATATATATATATATATATATATATATATATATATATATATATATATATATATATATATATTTTGGAAGGCAATCTATTTTCCGCATTTTTGAAATATTAGTACGGCTTCGAAACTATAAACTGTATAAAGTATTTCATACTGCATAAGTTTTAATAAACACAGAGAAAAGGGATACAAATGATCATTTATTTATAAAGCACCAGGAGACATACTTATTTCCAATTCTTAATGCTGTTCTCTTTCTTTTATGTATACTAAAAAGTTGCTTCTTTTTAAAGAAAATATACCTGAAGTTAGCTATTTTCAAAGAGATTGAGGTTACATATCCACTTTATTAAAGTTATTAAGATTATTTGTCAACCATTCCTATTGTTTAATTATTACAGCATTTATTGTTATTTAGGTCAGTTATTAATCTTCGCTGTAAGCCGATATTTATGAGCAGTACAAATTAGAGAACACCAAATAACATATAAATACGAAATCCAGAGATACTATTGAACTCAAGGCGTTTTCTGGGAAGTACATTTAATATTTGTTATTTTATCATAAATTAAACATTTAAAATTATAGATATAGCTGCCGCACGTTAGATTGACACTGTTCTTGAATGCTGAAAACCTGAAATTCGTAACTTGGATAAGTCGAGATGTAATAGTAATTATAATATGCTATTGTTATAACGAGGAAAAGACTCTGTCAACATCTAAAGTTGGGATAAAAAGGAAGGGGATGCATTTATAAGTGAAAGTAAGTACAGTATCAATGTCATCGTATACCTTTCAGAAAGATCGCCGATCTCGGCAATGATTTGGAAGAATCTCGAACATTTAGAAGAGTAGGAGGAAACTTGTTCATAAAATGAATTGAAAAATAAAGAATAGATGTAATTAGAATTTTTTGTTTGTATCAGAAATGTTAAATACAATACTTAAATAGCCTAATATGAAAATGGCGAGAGGTATTGTGCTGGTCACAAGAGATTGTTTAGGTTGTAATATAGAATAATTGACTGAAACGTGCTTATTTAGATAAATCTCAACATTTTTTACAATATTTAAATATTATTTCTGCCGCTCCTTATGTTTCGTTTTAAATGAAACAGTCAAATACATTTCTGTCAATTAAATGCCAAGTCGTAACCATGGATATGACATGAAATGTGGCTAGCATAATACCTCTCGCCATTTCCATTTTATGTTATATAAAAATTATATTGCTTTTCACTATCACTTATTTTAAGTGTGTTTAACAACATAAAGTCGACAAGCAGTACGTCAATGACATATATAGGCTGATCCAAACGAAGACAAGTATGAGAAATACTTCTCAAATGTCTAAACTATATTCAGAATTTCTAGAAATTGTTTCTAAATTTTGACATTTGTAGGAAATATTTCATTTGATACTAGACACGACGTATTTTTGACTGTATATACAATGAATATCGAAAGAATTTTGGCAAAAAATTGGGTCGTGTTTTAAAAGTATATTTTACACCTAAATATTTTCGATGTTTATAAAAAAATGTAAATTACACAAAACTGTGAAAAAATAAATTCAGGGAAATAGCCAAGTAAAACTTAAAAAACGACAATACAACAACAAAAAACGCGCAGCACGTATAAAAAATTAAATCATTTCAATTTCAAAATTATAATTTTTGATGGTTCATGTCCGTGGTCGCACACTGTGAGACGTCATATTTGACATGTGTCAAAATATAAACCTTTGAATGTTTGACATGTCAATCAGAAGTTTTAAATTGAAATATTTATGAAAGAGGACAATTTGAAAGAAGTTAAATTTACAAACATAAACTATGACAATGGACAATTATTCCGCAATAGCTAAAAGGGCATAAAACATTATATTTAAAAATTATAATTTTTGAAGGTTCATGTCCGCGCTTCGTATGCATTTCGAAAGTGTTGCCAAACATGGTATAAGTAAATAAAAAATAAATATTTTTAACAAGAGCAATGTGAAGTCGGAACACAAGTGTTACCAAATATGACGTAAGTAACTAAGTGACAGACAAATATTCGTAACTGTATTACTGTGAAGTAAAACACTCTAAATACACGTTTTCCGTCTAGAAAACGCATTTTGAAGCAATTCGGAGACAAAATTTGAAAAATAGTTTTTTCATCAAAAATCATCGTTTTGCGGAGTAAAATGCATTTTTGAGTAAAATCTTTTGAACACGTGTTTTTTCTTATGTGTTAATGGAAATGCTGACTTATGGCAGAATATGACATATTATACTATATTTTAGTGTATACAAGCTTTTGAAGGGCTTCCGTGGTGCCCTATCCAACCCAGTGAGACTACCGTATTGAAGTTATACAAGTTGCTGTAACACTCGAAATATACGTTTTTCGTCTAGAAAACGCATTTTGAAGCAATTCGGAGACAAAATTTGAAAAATAGTTTTTTCATCAAAAATCATCGTTTTGCGGAGTAAAATGCATTTTTGAGTAAAATCTTTTGGACACGTGTTTTTCTTATGTGGTCATGGAATATGCTGACTAAAGGCAGAATATGACAGATTATACTATATTTTAGTGTATACAAGCTTTTGAAGGGCTTCCGTGGTGCCCTTTCCAACCCAGTGAGACTACCGTATTGAAGTTATACAAGTTGCTGTAAAACACTCTAAATACACGTTTTTCATCTAGAAAACGCATTTTGAAGCAATTCGGAGACAAAATGTGAAAAATAGTTTTTTCATTAAAAATCATCAATTTGCGGTGTAAAATGCATTTTTGAGTAAAATCTTTTGAACACGTGTTTTTTCTTATGTGTTAATGGAAATGCTGACTTATGGCAGAATATGACATATTATACTATATTTTAGTGTATACAAGCTTTTGAAGGGCTTCCGTGGTGCCCTATCCAACCCAGTGAGACTACCGTATTGAAGTTATACAAGTTGCTGTAACACTCGAAATATACGTTTTTCGTCTAGAAAACGCATTTTGAAGCAATTCGGAGACAAAATGTGAAAAATAATTTTTTCATCAGAAATCATCGTTTTGCGGAGTAAAATGCATATTTGAGTAAAATCTTTTGGACACGTGCTTTTTCTTATGTGTTAATGGAATATGCTGACTTATGGCAGAATATGACAGTGTATAATATATTTTAGTGAATACAAGCTTTTGAAGGGCTTCCGTGGTGCCCTTTCCAACCCAGTGAGACTACCGTTTTGAAGTTATACAAATTGCTGTAAAACACTCTAAATACACTTTTTTCGTCTAGAAAACGCTATTTGAAACAATTCGGAGACAAAATGTGAAAAATAGTTTTTTCATCAAAAATCATCGTTTTGCGGTGTAAAATGCATATTTGAGTAAAATCTTTTGGACACGTGTTTTTTCTTATGTGTTAATGGAATATGCTGACTTATGGCAAAATATGACAGATTATACTATATTTTAGTGTATATAAGCTTTTGAAGGGCTTCCGTAGTGCCCTATCCAACCCAGTGAGACTCTCGTATTGATGTTATACAAATTGCTGTAAAACCCTCTAAATACACGTTGATCGTCTAGAAAACGCATTTTGAAGCAATTCGGAAACAAAATGTGAAAAATAGTTATTTCATCAGAAATCATCGTTTTGCTGTGTAAAATGCATTTTTGAGTAAAATGTTTTGGACACGTGTTTTTTCTTATGTATTAATGGAATATGCTGACTTATGGCAGAATATGACAGATTATACTATGTTTTAGTGTATACAAGCTTTCGAAGGGCTGCCGTGGTGCCCTTTCCAAAACAGTGAGACTACCGTATTGAAGTTAAACAAATTGCTGTAAAACATTTTAAATACACGTTTTTCGTCTAGAAAAGGCATTTTGAAGCAATTCGGAGACAAAATGTGAAAAATAGTTTTTTCATCAAAAATAATCGTTTTGCGTTGTAAAATGCATTTTTGAGTAAAATCTTTTGGACACGTGTTTTTTCTTATGTGTTAATGGAATATGCTGACTATGGTAGAATATTGCAGATTATACTATATTTTAGTGTATACAAGCTTTTAAGGGCTTCCGTGGTGCCCTTTCCAACCCAGTGAGACTACCGTATTGAAGTTATACAAATTGCTGTAAAACATTTTAAATACACGTTTTTCGTCTAGAAAAGGCATTTTGAAGCAATTCGGAGACAAAATGTGAAACATAGTTTTTTCATCAGAAATCATCGTTTTTTCATCAAAAATCGTCGTTTTGCGGTGTAAAATGCATTTTTGAGTAAAATCCTTTGGAAACGTGTTAATGGAATATGATGACTTATGGCAGAATATGACAGATTATACTATATTTTAGTGTATACAAGCTTTTGAAGGGCTTCCGTGATGCCCTTTCCAACCCAGTGAGACTACCGTATTGAAGTTATACAAATTGAAGAAAAACACTCTAAATACACGTTTTTTTTTTTGTCTAGAAAACGCATTTTGAAGCAATTCGGAGACAAAATGTGAAAAATAATTTTTTCATCAGAAATCATCGTTTCGCGGAGTAAAATGCATATTTGAGTAAAATCTTTTGGACCCGTGCTTTTTCTTATGTGTTAATGGAATATGCTGACTTATGGCAGAATATAACAGTGTATACTATATTTTAGTGAATACAAGCTTTTGAAGGGCTTCCGTGGTGCCCTTTCCAACCCAGTGAGACTACCGTTTTGAAGTTATACAAATTGCTGTAAAACACTCTAAATACACTTTCTTCGTCTAGAAAACGGTATTTGAAGCAATTCGGAGACAAAATGTGAAAAATAGTTTTTTCATCAAAAATCATCGCTTTGCGGTGTAAAATACATTTTTGAGTAAAATCTATTGGTCACGTGTGTTTTTTTATGTGTAAATGGAATATGCTCACTTATGGCAGAATATGACAGATTATACTATATTTTAGTGTATACAAGCTTTTGAAGGGCTTCCGTGGTGCACTTCCCAACCCAGTGAGACTACCGTATGGAAGTTATACAAATTGATTTAAAACACTCTAAATACACGTTTTTCGTATAGAAAACTCATTTTGAAGCAATTCGGAGACAAAATGAGAAAAATAGTTTTTTCATCAGAAATCATCGTTTTGCGGTGTAAAATACATTTTTTAGTAAAACCTTTTGGACACGTGCTTTTTCTTATGTGTTAATGGAATATGCTGACTAATGGCAGAATATGACAGTGTATACTATATTTTAGTGAATACAAGCTTTTGAAGGGCTTTCGTGGTGCCCTTTCCAACCCAGTGAGCCTACCGTATTGAAGTTATACAAATTGCTGTAAAACACTCTAAATACACGTTTTTCGTATAGAAAACTCATTTTGAAGCAATTCGGAGACAAAATGTGAAAAATAGAAAACATCGTAAAATGCATTTTTCAGTAAAATCTTTTGGCACCTGTTTTTTGTTATGTGTTAATGGAATATGCTGACTTATGGCAGAATATGACAGACTATACTATATTTTAGTGTATACAAGCTTTTGAAGGGCTTCCGTGGTGCCCTTTCCAACCCAGTGAGACTACCGGATTGAAGTTATACAAATTGTTAAAACACTCTAAATACACGTTTTTCGTCTAGAAAACGCATTTTGAAGCAATTCGGAGACAAAATGTGAAAAATAATTTTTTTATCAGAAATCATCGTTTTGCGGAGTAAAATGCATATTTGAGTAAAATCTTTTTGACACGTGTTTTTTCTTATGTGTTAATGGAATATGCTGACTTATGGCAGAATATGACAGTGTATAATACATTTTAGGGAATACAAGCTTTTGAAGGGCTTCCGTGTGCCCTTTCCAACCCAGTAAGACTACCGTTTTAAAGTTATACAAATTGCTGTAAAACACTCTAAATACACTTTTTTCGTCTAGAAAACGGTATTTGAATCAATTCGGAGACAAAATGTGAAAAATAGTTTTTTCATCAAAAATCATCGTTTTGCGGTGTAGAATGCATATTTGAGTAAAATCTTTTGGACACGTGATATTTCTTATGTGTTAATGGAATATGCTGACTTATGGCAAAATATGACAGATTATACTATATTTTAGTGTAAGCTTTTGAAGGACTTCCGTGGTGCCCTAACCAACCCAGTGAGACTCTCGTATTGATGATATACAAATTGCTGTAAAACACTCTAAATACACGTTGATCGTCTAGAAAACGCATTTTGAAGCAATTCGGAAACAAAATGTGAAAAATAGTTATTTCATCAGAAATCATCGTTTTGCTGTGTAAAATGCATTTTTGAGTAAAATCGGCTGCGTATAGTTAGCAGGCCCCTATCAGCAGAACCTAACGAAAACTAGTGCATATTTTTTTGCTATTTATTTGCCAATTAATTACCACTATGCCAAATTAATTGCCACTTTTTTTAAAAAAATACGGGGGGACTGCTAGCTTGACGATAAAGTTAGCAGTCCCCTGGGCTATAATGCAATGCAATCAATAATATTAATGTGTAGGAATTAATTGCCATTTAATTGCCAAATAATTACTAAAGATTTAAATAAATTCAGGCAAAAATTGTTCAACTGATTGGACAAAGCTATTTAAAATGATACGTACCATATTTATTAGTGCGTATACATATAAAAACCATATGGGGTCTTGTAATTCCGATGTAGGATTAATATGAATGTGCGTAGGGCCATAAAAATGCTTAGATTTAGATCATTATGGTAATAAATTTATGCACACGAATCCATCAGAAACATATGAAAAGCATTCTTCCATAATCTTGGGACCATTATGTACCAGTATAAATTATATAGGTTTTAATTACCACAACAAAATACTTTCTAATATAACCACTAGGCCTTAATAAACCAGCATGAATCATACTAATTTTAATTGCAGCTAACAAACCTGTTAAAATATATTTATATGAAATGGACCAATATTATCGTACTTTGCATGTCAATTTTAACTATATGAATTAATTGCCTCAGCAGACCCCATCAAAATGCTTTCTATCATAACCACTAGGCCTTGAAAAATCAGCATAAATCACACTAGTTTTAATTATCGCTACAAAAACCGGTTAAAAAATATTTATTTGAAACGAACCAATATTATCGTACTTTGCATGTTAATTTTAACTATATGAATTAATTGCCTCAGCAGACCCCATCAAAATGCTTTCTATCATAACCACTAGGCCTTAATAAACCAGCATAAATCACACTAGTTTTAATTGCCGGTACAAAAACCGGTTAAAAAAATATTTATTTGAAATGAACCAATATTATCGTACTTTGCATGACAATTTTAACTATATGAATTAATTGCCTCAGCAGATCCCAACAAAATGCTTTCTATCATAACCACTAGGCCTTAGTGAACCAGCATAAATAACAATAGTTTTAATTGCCGGTACAAAAACCGGTTAAAAAAATATTTATTTGAAATGAACCAATATTATCGTACTTTGCATGTCAATTTTAACTATATGAATTAATTGCCTCAGCAGACCCCATCAAAATGCTTTTTATCATAACCACTAGGCCTTAATAAACCAGCATAAATCACAATAGATTTAATTGCTGCTACAAAAACCGGTTAAAAAAATATTTATTTGAAATGAAACAATGTTATCGTACTTTGCATGTCAATTTTAGCTATATGAATGAATTGCCTCAGCAGACCCCATCAAAATGCTTTCTATAATAACCACTAGGCCTTAGTAAACCAGCATAAATCACAATAGTTTTAATTGCCGCTACAAAAACCGGTTAAAAAAATATTTATTTGAAATGAACCAATGTATCGTACTTTGCATGTCAATTTTAACTATATGAATTAATTGCCTCAGCAAACCCCAACAAAATGCTTTCCATCATAACCACTAGGCCTCAATAAACCAGCATTAGGCACACTAGTTTTAATTGCCGGTACAAAAACCGGTTTTTTTTTTCAACAATTCGTTGACATCCTGATACTCTCCAGGGATCAGTCTCCAAATCAGTTTTTTTCCCGCTCCTTAATTTTTCACAAGAAACTTCTTAAGTCTGTACTATACTATTGTTGAAAGATTTCTTGGTTAAAAAATTTCAAACTGAATAATGTCCATGTAAATGTAAATTGATATTCTACTAATTATGTTCAGCAAAAAACATTTAATTTTTACTTAAATTTCATTTTTCTTGTTTTTAACAAAAGTTTAAAAAAGATACCATTGCTTGCGTTACGCGAAGACATCCACCGACTTATTTGCTTTTAAACGGCCGATAACCAATGCATTATTTATTATTTAAAATTATTTAAATTAATTTTCATATTAAACTAATTAAACTAATAGTATATATGATATGTACGGTTGATTAATTTTCAAATAATATTTTTTAATCTGTTAGTTAGCGTAATTAAAACTAATATGATGCCAGTTTACGTAGGTCCAAATATTATGGTAGAATGCAATTTGCAGGGATCTACTGAGGCAATTAATTTACAAAGCTAAAATTCACATGAAAAGTACGATATGTTTTTTCAATCAAAATCATATTGTTTTAACCGGTTAGTTAGCGACAATTAAAACTAGTATGTTTTATCCTGGTTAATTATAGTCCAAACAATATGGTAGAATGCGCTTTACAGAGGTATTCCGAGGCAATTAATTTACAAAGCTCATATTCACATGAAAAGTACGACATGTTGATTCATTTTAAAATAATATTGTTTTAACCGGTTAGTTACCGGTACTTAAAATCAGAATGATTTATACTGAAGGGTTATGTTAGAAAGCATTTTGTTGGGGTCTGCTAAGGCAATTAATTCATATAGTTAAAATTGACATGCAAGGTACGATACATACATTGGTTCATTTAACCGGTTTTTGTAGCCGCAATTAAAACTATTGTGATTTATGCTGGTTTATTAAGGCCTAGTGGTTATGATAGAAATAATTTTGATGGGGTCTGCTGAGGCAATTAATTCCTATAGTTAAAATTGACATGCAAACTACGATAATATTGGTTCATTTCAAATTAATATTTTTTTAATCGGTTTTTGTAGCGGTAATTAAAATTAGTATGTTTTATGGTGGTTTATTAAGGCCTAGTGGTTATGATAGAAAGCATTTGGATGGGGTCTGCTGAGGCAATTAATTCATATAGTTAAAATTGCCATGCAAAGTACGATAATATTGGTTCGTTTCAAATAAATATTTTTTTACCGGTTTTTGTAGCGGCAATTAAAACTATTATGATTTATTATGGTTTATTAAGGCCTAGTGGTTATGATAGAAAGCAATTGGATGGGGTCTGCTGAGGCAATTAATTCATATAGTTAAAATTGCCATGCAAATTACGATAATATTGGTTCGTTTCAAATAAATATTTTTTTCACCGGTTTTTGTAGCGGCAATTAAAACTAGTGTGATTTATGCTGCTTTATTAAGGCCTAGCGGTTATGATAGAAAGCATTTGGATGGGGCCTGCTGAGGCAATTAATTCATATAGTTAAAATTGCCATGCAATGTACGATAATATTGGTTCCTTTCAAATAAATATTTTTTTCATCGGTTTTTGTACAGGCAATTAAAACTAGTATGATTTATTGTGGTTTATTAAGGCCTAGTGGTTATGATAGAAAGCATTTTGATGGGGTCTGCTGAGGCAATTAATTCATATAGTTAAAATTGCCTTGCAAAGTACGATAATATTGGTTCGTTTCAAATAAATATTTTTTTCACCGGTTTTTGTAGCGGCAATTAAAACTAGTGTGATTTATGCTGCTTTATTAAGGCCTAGTGGTTATGATAGAAAGCATTTTGATGGGGTCTGCTGAGGCAATTAATTCATATAGTTAAAATTGACATGCAAAGTACGATAATATTGGTTCGTTTCAAATAAATATTTTTTTCACCGGTTTTTATAGCGGCAATTAAAACTAGTATGATTTATTATGGTTTATTAAGGCCTAGTGGTTATGATAGAAAGCATTTGGATGGGGTCTGCTGAGGCAATTAATTCATATAGTTAAAATTGCCATGCAAAGTACGATAATATTGGTTCGTTTCAAATAAATATTTTTTTCACCGGTTTTTGTAGCGGCAATTAAAACTAGTATGATTTATTATGGTTTAATAAGGCCTAGTGGTTATGATAGAAAGCATTTTGATGGGGTCTGCTGAGGCAATTAATTCATATAGTTAAAATTGACATGCAAAGTACGATAATATTGGTTCATTTCAAATAAATATATTTTAACAGGTTTGTTAGCGGCAATTAAAATTAGTACGACTCATGCTGGTTTATTGAGGCCTAGTGGTTATATTAGAAAGTATTTTGTTGGGGTAATTGAAACCTATATAATTTATACTGGTACATAATGGTCCCAAGATTATGGAAGAATGCTTTTCATATGTTTCTGATGGATTCGTGTGCATAAATTTATTACCATAATGATCCAAATGGAACCATTTTTATGGCCCTACGCACATTCATCCTACATCGGAATTACAAGACCCCATATGGTTTTTATATGTATACGCACTAATAAATATGGTACGTATCATTTTAAATAGCTTTGTCCAATCAGTTGAACAATTTTTGCCTGAATTTATTTAAATCTTCAGTAATTATTTGGCAATTAAATGGCAATTAATTCCTACACATTAATATTATTGATTGCATTGCATTATAGCCCAGGGGACTGCTAACTTTATCGTCAAGCTAGCAGTCCCCCCGTATTTTTTTAAAAAAAGTGGCAATTCATTTGGCATAGTGGTAATTAATTGGCAAATAAATAGCAAAAAAATATGCAATAGTTGTCGTTAGGTTCTGCTAACTATACGCAGCCAGTAAAATCATTTGGACACGTGTTTTTTCCTATGTGTTAATGGAATATGCTGACTTATGGCAGAATATGACAGATTATACTATATTTTAGTGTATACAAGCTTTTGAAGGGCTTCCGTGGTGCCTTATCCAACCCAGTGAGACTACCGTATTGAAGTTATACAAATTGCTGTAAAACATTCTAAATACATGTTTTTCGTCTAGAAAACACATTTTGAAGCAATTCGGAGACAAAATGTGAAAAATAGTTTTTTTTTTTAAGAAATCATCGTTTTGCGGAGTAAAATGCATTTTAGAGTAAAATTTTTGGACACGTGTTTTTTCTTATGTGTTAATGGAATATGCTGACTTATGGCAGAATATGACAGAGTATACTATATTTTAGTGTATACAAGCTTTTGAAGGGCGTCCGTGGTGCCCTTTCCAACCCAGTGAGACTACCGATGTTACGAGCAGAGCAACTGTCAGAATTAGTTATTTTTATTATTTTTAATTTAATTAGTATTTTTGTTGAACTACTATTGCCATCTAGCGGACCGGGGGAGAAAGGTGGCGGGAGTAAGGAGTGAGGGGGCAATGGCCGCACTCTCGGCTGGCCGTGAAAAGAAAAGAAGAAAAAAACAAGAAGAAAAACGGTGAATTTTGTAAAAATGTGTATAATACGTATTTGTTAAATATGATGTTGTGTTATTAATTACATTAAAGTTCGAAATATAGTTTTTGTTTTAATAATACTAGTGCTGAGTATTCCCTGTGTGTGCTTTTAGACAATTTGACAAACCCGAACCCGCATTTTTGTCAAACCAACGCGAGGAGCAGTTGGGTTTCTGACAAACCTTCCATCAAATACAAGAGTTTTTGAACTTTGTGTATGTGTATTTGAACATGTGGTGGCCCATGAGGGGAATATAGCGTGATCATCAGAAATAAAGAAGTGATTGTGATCAGCCATTGGGGGATCAGTTCACTTGTGAGTTGCATTGGAAGAAGATAGTACTACCAGTGGAGATTGTGGATCAGGTGTCGTCCCAGTTCCAGTCCAGAGTACTCATCTACAGGCGTGCCATTTCTGCGATTCGTAGCTGTCACCGATACGAGAATAATACTGAATACTGCCGTTGTGTGCCTGACGGGGTATAAATTGGGCATCGTACTTGGTAAGCAAGCCAACTAGTTTATATTTGAATTGTTTTGTTCAAATTTATTAATATTGTTTATTGTACTTGGTAACTGACTGCCTGAAAACGATGGCTGAGCTGAAGAAACTGAGAGCTGAGAGACGTCCATTGAGGGCCGTAGTTACAAGAATGGTGAAAGAGTGCGATACCTTGCTGCAACAGAAGCCGTTGGACAAAGTTACATTGTCAGCGAATGTAGCCGTGTTGCAAGAATACAAATCTAAGATGGCAGATTTAGACGATAAAATCATGGTGCTTATGGTTGAAGAGGCGGTGCAGGAGGGCGAAGAAGAGGAAGAAAATGATCAGGTCGTAGACGAAGCAATGAAATCTAACGACTATAAGAAGAAAATAGCTCAAGTTATTGCTGGTTACGATGCGGCAATCATCCCAGAATTTATTGCTCCAACTCCTCCGCAGTCTATGTGTGGTGAAGATGATGATTATCGTAAGTTCCGTCTTCCTAAAATCCAGATGCGACAGTTTTCGGGTGAAATACTGGACTGGCTTCCGTTCTGGTCGCAATTTAAATCAATTCACGAGGACCAGAAATTGAAGAAAGTTGACAAATTCACTTATCTGCTTCAATCATTGGTCAAGGGAAGTAAGGTACACGAAACAGTGTCTAAATACAACGTCACAGAAGAGAATTATGACACTGTCATAAGTGTGTTGAAGAGTAGTTACGGTGACGAAGATACTCTAGTGCAGGTGTACGTCAGAGAATTGTTAAATTTGCAGTCGAACAATGAGCTTGCAAAAGAGAAGCAGTCATTCGAAGACCTATGGGAAACAGGAAAGGCTTTTGTAAGAAATTTGAAGAGCCTTAACCAAGATAAGTTGAGGCCAGATTTGTGGATCTACTTGATTTTAGAGTCGAACGTTCCAAGAGATATTCGCCTACGTTGGCAGCTTCACCAACCAACACAGAAGGAAGAATTAGAACAAAAAACAGAGTTAGAGAGTTTTACTGAGTTTGTAGACTCACAACTGAAAGCCATGAAGAAAGTTGAATTGGCGCAGCAGCCTGTGAACAAGAAGCAGGATCGCAGTACAGAAAAGAGGGCATCTTACAAAGGAAGAAGAGGTAATAAATTTTCACTTGACGATACAGAAGTGCCAACAGCTATGGGACTTGTATCACTGGATAAAAAAGGTGGATGCGCATTGTGTTCGAAGAACCATTCGACGCAAGACTGTTACGCCTCGAAGAAGATGTCCTACGAAGAGATAAAGGAGAAGTTGAAGAAGAGTAGAAGATGCCTTATCTGCTTAAGAGAAGGACATTACGCCAAGGGGTGTACAACTTCAATAACTTGCAAGTTGTGTCAAGGAAGACATTTTGCTATTCTTTGTCCACCAGAAAAGAAAAAGAATGTTGAAGTAAAGCAAGGCACATCTCCTTCACCTACTCCAAATATGGCAGCATCATGTGCAAATATGGCTTGCACTGAAGACGTTATATTGCCCACGCTTACCGTAGAACTAAACGGGGTCAATGGAAAAAGAAAAAGAGTGCGAGTGGGAGTTGATTGTTTCTCTCAGCACTCATATATAAGAAGAAGCTTGGCTAAAGAATTGGGATACGCCCCTACGGGAAGAACATTCTTCAAACATGCTGTGTTTGGAGGCGGCGTTGAACTTAAACCTCATTCAACGTACCAAGTACAACTAAGCAGTACGGTCTCATCGTATTCCTGCAAATTAATGGTATATGATGATGATGAAATAACCGCAGGTATTCCAGCTGAAATCCCTAAAGAAGCAATTCAGGAATTACTGCAGTTTGGAGTATCAAGATCCGAAGTGAGTGATACTAACGGAAGAATAGAATTACTTCTTGGAAGCAACTATTTGGGTAGAATCGTAAAAGGAAGAATTCTACAACTGAAGTGTGGGGCTACGGCATTCGAAACACATTTTGGCTGGTTTATGACTGGAGAAACACCATCGCTGGGGAATCACAACTCTGAATTCATTGTGACTTCATTGACAAATGTTCTTAGTCCTGCTGCGTTGTGGGAGTTAGAGTCTATTGGAATACGAGATTCAACCGAAAATAAAAGTAGGAAAGAACAGGATGAAGAAGCCTTAAGACATTTCAGGAATACTGTTTCCAGAAAGGAAGATGGTAGATATGAAGTGGCACTACCGTGGATAGATGGTCACCCACCATTACCCAGTAATAAAGTAATTGCCGAGAAAAGACTTCAGTCAAGCACAAAGAAACTGATGAAAGAAAACAACGCGAAAGAATATCATGCTGTTTTCCAAGAATGGAAGGAACTCGAAGTTATTGAAGAAGTTCCACTGGGAGAGGAAGAAACGAGTTTAGTACACTATCTTCCACATAGACCGGTAGTCAAACTAGACAGCAGCACAACCAAGATACGTCCTGTGTTCGACGCGTCGTGCAGCGGGTCTCTAGAAGGTGTCTGTTCATCCAGAGGGAGGCAAGAAGGGATTAGCCTCAATGCATGTCTAGTAAAGGGACCAAACCTGTTAGAAATCATACCAGATCTATTGTTAAGATTCAGAGAGCAACCAGTGGCTGCTACAGCAGACATAAAGAAAGCTTTCCTTATGATAAGTGTAAAACCAGAAGATAGGGACGCTCTCAGGTTTCTATGGTGGAAAGATGAAGAAGGTAGTGAGATGAATGTGTTGCGACACTGTCGTGTAGTATTCGGGGTGAACTGTAGTCCTTTTCTTCTCGGTGCAGTTCTAGAAAAACACATAAGATGTACCACTGAATCTACATTTGCCGAAAAATTTCTTCGATCACTCTATGTAGACAATTTGGTAGCTTCATTCCCCAGTGAGAAAGAGTACCTACAGTTCAAGGATAAGGCAATAAAAACAATGGTTGAAGCCAAGTTTGATTTGAGGATGTGGGAATCAAATGTCGATGAAGAATTTGGTTCACCTGTTTCCAATCTTCTGGGAATGAAATGGAATCGAGAACAAGATACTATATTTTGTGTCACCAGAAAAGAGGAACAAGGCTCACCAACTTCATTCGCTAAAGGTACTATCACGAAGAGAGATATTCTGTCAGCAATCGCTCGCTTGTACGACCCGTTAGGCATCATGGCCCCTGTATCATTACTAGTGAAGAGAATGATGCAACAATGCTGGGAATTGAAATTGAAATGGAATGATCCAGTGACCGAAGAAATCGAACTAGGATTTCGCAAGTGGAGTGAAGAGCTGCCTCTTATTCCATATTGCCAGTTGAAGAGGTGCATAGGGGTCCCAGGTAAACACGATACTGTTCATGTATTTTGTGATGCATGTGAGTATGGATATGCAGCAGTAGCATATCTTAGGAAAGAAGATGAAGAGGGAATACAACTAGCATTTATCATGGCTAAATCTAGAGTTGCTCCACTTGAGAAAGTAACCATAAACAGGCTAGAGTTGATTGCCTGTGAGATAGCCACTCGTTTAGCAAGAACGATCAAAGACGCTTTAGGATGGAATAACATCAGGTTTGTGTACTGGACAGACTCTAGTACAGCTAGAGCATGGATACGAAGAAATGATCAGTGGGGAACTTTCGTTGGAAATAGAGTAAAGAAGATCTTGGAACATAGTGAACCCAATGATTGGAAACATGTTCCTGGTGTTAGAAACCCCGCTGATTTGCCTTCAAGAGGATGCAAGGTTAAGTCTTTACTGTTGTCATACTGGTGGGAGGGTCCTGCATGGTTAAAGATGGATCCTATGTTTTGGCCTACCTGGAAAGGAGAAGAAAACGAAGAAGAAATCAAAAGAGAAGTAAAGAAACTAACGCTCTCAACATTAGTTGATGTTGTTGCTGAGCCGTGGTACAAAAGATATTCTAGTTACAATCGGGTAGTGAGAATTGTAGCCTGGATAAGAAGATTCTTCAATAATACCAGAAAAACCGACAGAACAACAGGTGAGTTGACATTAGAAGAAATAAAAGCAGCAGAAAATAATCTTTTTCTCTACGTCCAACATGAAACAAATTTGGAAAAGATCTCTGTTGATGTTATAAAGGATGACGGAGGATTGTTGAGAGCTAGAACTAAGCTTACTCAGGGATTGGTTGGAGAAGATTTTAGACAGCCAATTGTATTACCTGGTAAACATTACGTGACTGAACTGATGATAAGACAATATCATCTCCTTAATCATCATGCAGGAGTCCAGTATTTGATTGGCATGCTACGTGAGAGGGTGTGGATTACTGGTTGCCGACGTGCCGTGGAAAAAGTAATTAGACACTGCGTGGTATGCAAGAGATATAAGTTAAGGTCACCTGATCCACCTTGCGCACCTTTACCAGAAAACAGAGTACGAGATGGTTTGCCGTTTGAGATAGTGGGTATCGATTACGCGGGTCCTCTTTATCTAAAAAACGGAAAGAAAGCTTGGATAGCATTATATACTTGTGCCTTATACCGAGCCATTCATCTAGAACTTGTGAACAGTCTCAGTACAGAATGCTTCTTGTTGAGCTTTCGTCGATTTATTGCGCGAAGGGGTAGACCAGCCATTGTGTACACTGACAATGGTACTAATTTTATTGGAGCTTCTCGACTTCTAAAGGAGGTAGACTGGAACAAGGTTAAGGACGACGGAGAGAAAAGGAATATCCAGTGGATTTTCAACCCGCCCTCGGCACCCTGGTGGGGTGGATGGTGGGAGCGCCTGGTGAGAAACGTAAAAGAACTATTGGTTAGGATCCTGGGAAAAAGAGTTCTGGACCAAGAAGAAATGGTGACAGTTTTATGTGATGTGGAAGCCGTTGTGAACGATAGACCTCTTACTTATGTCTGCGAGGGAGATACTGTTATCCCATTGAAGCCATCGATGTTCTTGACTGGCGTCAAATCTTGTGGTGTACCAGACATGGACCATTTGGATCAACGGAAGTTTGAAAATCGGTATCAGTTTAGAATGAAATTGATGAGGACATTACGTGAACGATTCAATAAGGAGTATCTGGGTTACTTGATGCAGCGCAGGAAGGAAACAAGAAACATTCAACTAAAAGTAGGAGACGCAGTTCTGATTGGAAATGATGTTCAGAAACGAGTAACATGGCCGATGGGTGTTATCGTGGAAATCTTCCCAGGAAGAGATGGACATATCAGAGTGGCGAAGGTGAAAACAGCGAAAGGAACTCTTCTACGTCCAGTCCAACGTCTCTACCCTTTAGAGATCGTAGAAGGGAGTGCAAAAAGAGAGGAACCAGAAGATAATACAACTGTATACAGAACACGTTATGGCAGGACAATTAAGAAACCTGTAATGTTCCAAACACCATAACCATTGTAGGAAATTAGCCGTAATTTCCTAGGTGGGAGGATGTTACGAGCAGAGCAACTGTCAGAATTAGTTATTTTTATTATTTTTAATTTAATTAGTATTTTTGTTGAACTACTATTGCCATCTAGCGGACCGGGGGAGAAAGGTGGCGGGAGTAAGGAGTGAGGGGGCAATGGCCGCACTCTCGGCTGGCCGTGAAAAGAAAAGAAGAAAAAAACAAGAAGAAAAACGGTGAATTTTGTAAAAATGTGTATAATACGTATTTGTTAAATATGATGTTGTGTTATTAATTACATTAAAGTTCGAAATATAGTTTTTGTTTTAATAATACTAGTGCTGAGTATTCCCTGTGTGTGCTTTTAGACAATTTGACAAACCCGAACCCGCATTTTTGTCAAACCAACGCGAGGAGCAGTTGGGTTTCTGACAAACCTTCCATCAAATACAAGAGTTTTTGAACTTTGTGTATGTGTATTTGAACAACCGTATTGAAGTTATACAAATTGCTGTGAAACACTCTAAATACACGTTTTTCGTCTAGAAAACGCATCTTGAAGCAATTCGGAGACAAAATGAGAAAAATAGTTTTTTCATCAGAAATCATCGTAAAATACATTTTTGAGTAAAATCTTTTGGAAACTTGTATATATGACAGATTATACTATATTTTAGTGTATACAAGCTCACTCTAAATACACGTTTTTCGTATAGAAAACTCATTTTGAAGCAATTCGGTGACAAAATGAGAAAAATAGTTTTTTCATCAGAAATCATCCTTTGCGGTGTAAAATACATTTTTTAGTAAAACCTTTTGGCCACGTGCTTTTTCTTATGTGTTAATGGAATATGCTGACTTATGGCAGAATATGACAGTCTACCGTATTGAAGTTATACAAATTGCTGTAAAACACTCTAAATACAAGTTTTTCGCCTAGAAAACGCATTTTGAAGCAATTCGGAGACAAATTGTTAAAAATAGTTTTTTCATCGAAAATCATCGTTTTGCGGTGTAAAATCTTTTGGACACGTGTTTTTTCTTATGTGTTAATGGAATATGCTGACTTATGGCAGAATATGACAGATTATACTATATTTTAGTGTATACAAGCTCTTGAAGAGCTTCCGTGGTGCCCTTTCCAACCCAGTGAGACTACCGTATTGAAGTGATACTAATTGCTGTAAAACACTCTAAATACACGTTTTTCGTCTAGAAAACGCATTGTGAAGCAATTCGGAGACAAAATGTGAAAAATAGTTTTTTCATCAAAAATCATTGTTTTGCGGTGTAAAATGCATTTTTTCGTAAAATCTTAAGTGTTAATGTAATATGCTGACTTTTGGCAGAATTTGACAGATTATACTATATTTTAGTGTATACAAGCTTTTGAAGGGCTTCCGTGGTGCCCGTTCCAACCCAGTGAGACTACCTTATTGAAGTTATACCAATTGCTTTAAAACACTCTAAATACAAGTTTTTCGTCTAGAAAACGCATTTTGAGACAAAATGTGAAAAATAGTTTTTTCATCAAAAATCATCGTTTTGCGGAGTAAAATGAATTTTTGATAAAATCATTTGGACACGTGTTTTTTGTTATGTGTTAATGGAATATGCTGACTTATGGCAGAATATGACAGTTTATACTATATTTTAGTGAATAAAAGGTTTGAAGGGCTTCCGTGGTGCCCTTTCCAACCCAGTGAGACTACCGTATGGAAGTTATACAAATTGCTGTAAAACACTCTAAATACACGGTTTTCGTGTAGAAAACTCATTTTGAAGCAATTCGGAGACAAAATGAGAAAAATAGTTTTTTCATCAGAAATCATAGTTTTGCGGTGTAAAATACATTTTTTAGTAAAACCATTTGGACACGTGTTTTTTTCTTATGTGTTAATGGAATATGATGACTTATGGCAGAATATGATAGATTATACTATATTTTAGTGCATACAAGCTTTTGAAGGGCTTCCGTGTGCCCTTTCCAACCCAGTAAGTCTACCGTTTTGAAGTTACAAATTGCTGTAAAACACTCTAAATACACTTATTTCGTCTAGAAAACAGTATTTGAAGCAATTCGGAGTCAAAATGTGAAAAATAGTTTTTTCATCAAAAATCGTCGTTTTGCCGTGTAAAATGCATATTTGAGTAAAATCATTTGGACACGTGATATTTCTTATGTGTTAATGGAATATGCTGACTTATGGCAAAATATGGAGACAAAATGTGAAAAATAGTTTTTTTTTGTCAAAAATCATCGTTTTGCGGAATAAAATGCATTTTTGAGTAAGATCTTTTGGACACGTGTTTTTCTTATGTGTTAATGGAATATGCTGACTTATGGCAGAATATGACAGATTATACTATAATTTAGTGTATACAAGCTTTTGAAGGGCTTCCGTGGTGTCCTTTCCAACCCAGTGAGACTACCGTATGGAAGTTATACAAATTGCTGTAAAACACTCTAAATACACGGTTTTCGTGTAGAAAACTCATTTTGAAGCAATTCGGAGACAAAATGAGAAAAATAGTTTTTTCATCAGAAATCATCGTTTTGCGGTGTAAAATACATTTTTTAGTAAAACCATTTGGACACGTGCTTTTTCTTATGTGTTAATGGAATATGCTGACTAATGGCAGAATATGACAGTGTATACTATATTTTAGTGAATACAAGCTTTTGAAGGGCTTTCGTGGTGCCTTTTCCAACCCAGTGAGACTACCGTATTGAAGTTATACAAATTGCTGTAAAACACTCTAAATACACGTTTTTCGTATAGAAAACTCATTTTGAAGCAATTCGGAGACAAAATGTGAAAAATAGAAATCATCGTAAAATGCATTTTTGAGTAAAATCTTTTGAACACGTGTTTTTTTCTTATGTGTTAATGGAATATGATGACTTATGGCAGAATATGATAGATTATACTATATTTTAGTGCATACAAGCTTTTGAAGGGCTTCCGTGGTGCCCTTTCCATCCCAGTGAGACTACCGTATTGAAGTTATACAAATTGATAAAACACTCTAAATACACGTTTTTCGTCTAGAAAACGCTTTTTGAAGTAATTCGGAGACAAAATGTTAAAAATAATTTTTTCATCAGAAATCATCGTTTTGCGGAGTAAAATACATATTTGAGTAAAATCTTTTGGACACGTGCTTTTTCTTATGTGTTAATGGAATATGCTGACTTATGGCAGAATATGACAGTGTATAATATATTTTAGGGAATACAAGCTTTTGAAGGGCTTCCGTGTGCCCTTTCCAACCCAGTAAGTCTACCGTTTTGAAGTTACAAATTGCTGTAAAACACTCTAAATACACTTATTTCGTCTAGAAAACAGTATTTGAAGCAATTCGGAGTCAAAATGTGAAAAATAGTTTTTTCATCAAAAATCGTCGTTTTGCCGTGTAAAATGCATATTTGAGTAAAATCATTTGGACACGTGATATTTCTTATGTGCTAATGGAATATGCTGACTTATGGCAAAATATGGAGACAAAATGTGAAAAATAGTTTTTTTTTGTCAAAAATCATCGTTTTGCGGAATAAAATGCATTTTTGAGTAAGATCTTTTGGACACGTGTTTTTCTTATGTGTTAATGGAATATGCTGACTTATGGCAGAATATGACAGATTATACTATAATTTAGTGTATACAAGCTTTTGAAGGGCTTCCGTGGTGTCCTTTCCAACCCAGTGAGACTACCGTATTGAAGTTATACAAATTGCTGTAAAACACTCTAAATACACGTTTTTCGTATAGAAAACTCATTTTGAAGCAATTCGGTGACAAGATGAGAAAAATAGTTTTTTCATCAGAAATCATCCTTTGCGGTGTAAAATACATTTTTTAGTAAAACCTTTTGGCCACGTGCTTTTTCTTATGTGTTAATGGAATATGCTGACTTATGGCAGAATATGACAGTCTACCGTACTGAAGTTATACAAATTGCTGTAAAACACTCGAAATATACGTTTTTCGTCTAGAAAACGCATTTTGAAGCAATTCGGAGACAAAATGTGAAAAAACAGTTTTTTCATCAAAAATCATCGTATTTTGTGCAAAATACATTTTTGAGTAAAATCTTTTGGACGCGTGTTTTTTCTTATGTGTTAATGGAATATGCTGACTTATGGCAGAATATGACAGATAATACTATATTTTAGTGTATACAAGCTTTTGAAGGGCTTCCGTGGTGCCCTTTCCAACTCAGTGAGACTACCGTATTGAAGTTATACAAATTGCTGTAAAACACTCTAAATACACGTTTTTCGTCTAGAAAACGAATTTTGAAGCAATTCGGAGACAAATTGTTAAAAATAGTTTTTTCATCGAAAATCATCGTTTTGCGGTGTAAAATGCATTTTTTCGTAAAATCTTAAGTGTTAATGTAATATGCTGACTTATGGCAGAATTTGACAGATTATACTATATTTTAGTGTATACAAGCTTTTGAAGGGCTTCCGTGGTGCCCGTTCCAACCCAGTGAGACTACCGTATTGAAGTTATACCAATTGCTTTAAAACACTCTAAATACAAATTTTTCGTCTAGAAAACGCATTTTGAGACAAAATGTGAAAAATAGTTTTTTCATCAAAAATCATCGTTTTGCGGAGGAAATGAATTTTTGATAAAATCATTTGGACACGTGTTTTTTGTTATGTGTTAATGGAATATGCTGACTTATGGCAGAATATGACAGTTTAAACTATATTTTAGTGAATAAAAGGTTTGAAGGGCTTCCGTGGTGCCCTTTCCAACCCAGTGAGACTACCGTATTGAAGTTATACAAATTGCTGTAAAACACTCTATATACACGTCTTTCGTCTAGAAAACGCATTTAGAAGCAATTCGGAGACAAAATGTGAAAAATAGTTGTTTCATCAGAAATAATCGTTTTGCGGAGTAAAATACATTTTTGATAAAATCATTTGGACACGTGTTTTTTCTTATGTGTTAATGGAATATGCTGACTTATGGCAGAATATGACAGATTATACTATATTTTAGTGTATACAAGCTTTTGCAGGGCTTCCGTGATGCAATTACCAACCCAGTGAGACTACCGTATTGAAGTTATACAAATTGCTGTAAAACACTCTAAATACACGTTTTTCGTCTAGAAAACGCATTTTGAAGCAAATCGGAGACAAAATGTGAAAAATAGTTTTTTCTTCAGAAATCAACGTTTTGCGGTGTAAAATGCATTTTTGAGTAAAATATTTAGACACGTGTTTTTTCTTATGTGTTAATGGAATATGCTGACTTATGGCAGAATATGACAGATTATACTATATTTTAGTGTATACAAGCTTTTGAAGAGCTACCGTGGTGCCATTTCCAACCCAGTGAGACTACCGTATTGAAGTTATACAAATTGCTGTAAAACATTTTAAATACACGTTTTTCGTCTAGAAAACGCATTTAGAAGCAATTCGGAGACAAAATGTGAAAAATTGTTTTTTCATCAGAAATCATCGTTTTGCTGTGTAAAATGCATTTTTAAGTAAAATCTTTTAGACAAGTAATTTTTCTTATGTGTTATGCTGTCTTATGGCTGAATATGACAGATTATACTATATTTTAGTGTATACAAGCTCTTGAAGGGCTTCCTTGGTGCCCTTTCCAACCCAGTGAGACTACCGTATTGAAGTTATACAAATTGCTGTAAAGCACTCTAAATACACGTTTTTCGTCTAGAAAACGCATTTTGAAGCAATTCGGAGACAAAATGTGAAAAACAGTTTTTTCATCAAAAATCATCGTTATGCGGTGTAATATGCATTTTTGAGTAAAATCTTTTGGACACGTGTTATTTCTTATGTGTTAATGGAATATTCTGACTTATGGCAGAATATGACAGATAATACTATATTTTAGTGTATACAAGCTTTTGAAGGGCTTCCGTGGTGCCCTTTCCAACTCAGTGAGACTACCGTATTGAAGTTATACAAATTGCTGTAAAACACTCTAAATACACGTTTCTCGTCTAGAAAACGCATTTTGAAGCAATTTGGAAACAAATTGTGAAAAACAGTTTTTTCATCATAAATCTTCGTTTTGCGGAGGAAAATGCATTCTTGAGTAAAATTTTTGGGCACATGTTTTATCTTATGTGTTAACGGAATATGCTGACTTATGGCAGAATATGACAGACTATACTATATTTTAGTGTATACAAGCTTTTGAAGGGCTTCCGTAGTGCCCTTTCCAATCCAGTGAGACTACCGTATTGAAGTTATACAAATTGCTGTAAAACAATCTAAATACACGTTTCTCGTCTAGAAAACGCATTTTGAAGCAATTTGGAAACAAATTGTGAAAAACAGTTTTTTCATCAAAAATCGTCGTTATGCGGTGTAAATTCCATTTTTGAGTAAAATCTTTTGGACACGTGTTTTTTCTTATGTGTTAATGGAATATGCTGACTTATGGCAGAATATGAAAGATTATACTATATTTTAGTGTATACAAGCTTTTAAGGGCTTCCGTGGTGCCCTTTCCAACCCAGTGAGGCTACCGTATTGAAGTTATACAAATTGCTGTAAAACATTTTAAATACACGGTTTTCGTCAAGAAAATGCATTTTGAAGCAATTCCGAGACAAAATATGAAAAATAGTTTATCAGAAACCATCGTTTTTTCATCAAAAATCATCTTTTTGCGGTGTAAAATACATTTTTGAGTAAAATCTATTGGTCACTTGTGTTTTCTTATGTGTAAATGGAATATGCTCACTTATGGCAGAATATGACAGATTATACTATATTTTAGTGTATACAAGCTTTTGAAGGGCTTCCGTGGTGCACTTCCCAACCCAGTGAGACTACCGTATGGAAGTTATACAAATTGCTGTAAAACACTCTAAATACACGGTTTTCGTGTAGAAAACTCATTTTGAAGCAATTCGGAGACAAAATGGGAAAAATAGTTTTTTCATCAGAAATTATCGTTTTGCGGAGTAAAATGCATTTTTGAGTAAAATCTTTTGGACACGTGTTTTTTCTTATGTGTTAATGGAATATGCTGACTTATGGCAGAATATGACAGATTATACTATATTTTAGTGTATTCAAGCTTTTGAAGGGCTTCTATAATTCCCTTTCCAACCCAGTGAGACTAACGTATTGAAGTTATACAAATTGCTGTAAAACACTCTAAATACACGTTTCTCGTCTAGAAAACGCATTTTGAAGCAATTTGGAAACAAATTGTGTAAAACAGTTTTTTCATCAAAAATCGTCGTTATGCGGTGTAAATTCCATTTTTGAGTAAAATCTTTTGGACACGTGTTTTTTCTTATGTGTTAATGGAATATGCTGACTTATGGCAGAATATGAAAGATTATACTATATTTTAGTGTATACAAGCTTTTAAGGGCTTCCGTGGTGCCCTTTCCAACCCAGTGAGACTACCGTATTGGAGTTATACAAATTGCTGTAAAACATTTTAAATACACGTTTTTCGTCTAGAAAAGGCATTTTGAAGCAATTCCGAGACAAAATATGAAAAATAGTTTATCAGAAACCATCGTTTTTTCATCAAAAATCATCTTTTTGCGGTGTAAAATACATTTTTGAGTAAAATCTATTGGTCACTTGTGTTTTCTTATGTGTAAATGGAATATGCTCACTTATGGCAGAATATGACAGATTATACTATATTTTAGTGTATACAAGCTTTTGAAGGGCTTCCGTGGTGCACTTCCCAACCCAGTGAGACTACCGTATGGAAGTTATACAAATTGCTGTAAAACACTCTAAATACACGGTTTTCGTGTAGAAAACTCATTTTGAAGCAATTCGGAGACAAAATGAGAAAAATAGTTTTTTCATCAGAAATCATCGTTTTGCGGAGTACAATGCATTTTTGAGTAAAATCTTTTGGACACGTGTTTTTCTTATGTGTTAATGGTATATGCTGACTTATGGCAGAATATGACAGATTATACCATATTTTAGTGTATACAAGCTTTTGAAGTGCTTCCGTGGTGCCCTTTCCAACCCAGTGAGACTACCGTATTGAAGTTATACAAATTGCTGTGAAACACTCTAAATACACGTTTTTCGTCTAGAAAACGCATCTTGAAGCAATTCGGAGACAAAATGTGAAAAATAGTTTTTTCATCAGAAATCATCGTAAAATACATTTTTGAGTAAAATCTTTTGGATACTTGTATTTTCTTTGTGTTAATGGAATATGCTGACTTATGGCAGAATATGACAGATTATACTATATTTTAGCGTATACAAGCTTTTGCAGGGCATCC